>JAHHUM010001774.1:257639-613617 GCA_036173005.1 Crenichthys baileyi | reverse complement strand
AAATATTTACTGATGCCATGACAGCTCAGTTTGTAGAACCGGGTCAATAAGCAGAGATCCAGCCACCGTAACGTTTGACAAAGCAGCGGGGTTCTGTGATGTGTGTCTGGATCCTGAAAATGGAGTCTTCCTGCTTGGTTCTCCCCACACTTCCTGTTTAAGTGTTGGTGGGGACCCAAATGCAGAGACGAGGAACATAGAGAAGAACACAACTTAATGAACAGAACGGTCGGGGAAAAACAGGGTAAGGACAACAGAGAATCTGACATGGAGTAACTTAATCAAGGAGTATTTATAAGGAGGACTTTGATAACCAGTGAGGGAAAATGATGACTGGGCACAAAATAGATCATAAGACCATCAGCAAGAAGCTTGGTGAGAAGATAACAAGTCCTTGTGTGGTTATTTGGAAATTAGAAATAAAATAGAACAATTAATCGCCCTTCCTCTGAAGCTCTGTGCAAGGTCCCACCTATACTGGAGGAGCTTCTTAATGATCCGAGGTTTTGGGACCTCAGTTCCCAAGGACACCCCCCTGTAAAAAAAGGTAGGGAGTAAAAAAAAAATTAGCAGCTTTCTTGCTATTGAAGGTACACTTACAGGGCAGTCTCAGGTTTGACAGTGAACATCTAAATGACACGAAGGAGGTCTGGGAGGAAAGGCTGTTAATCCGGTTAGACCAAAATCAGCTTGACCTGCGGTGTTTGGAAGAAAACCTAAGAGGAGAACCTTCTTACCTCGGCCTTGGACCATACAAGCAACATACCATAAAATCTCACATTTGACCTTTCTTCCATCAGTCGGAACCCTGGAGATGGTTGTGGATCAGTTTTCAAGCATGAAAATGATCCGAATCATAACAACAAGGTAATTTAGGAGTGGCTGACGGGCTGTACGATTTCAGGAAAGTTACGACAATGATTACAATTAAGCTTAAATTTTAGGACACGTGTCTTTTTGACATAATGTTCCCAAAAACATCCATGAGCTTCAGCACGTCACACTCAAGTAATACACCTGGTTTTGGACAATTAAAAGAAATTAGAGTGCATTCAACTGGCCAGATGTGTCATCAATAGCACTTGGAATACTATATCCTGCCACATACTGCATCCAAAGCCGTCTGTTGCGACATACTGATTTTGGACGTCACTGCGATTCAAATATCATGCAAAAACACATTAATTCAAGGAGTTTTTTAAGCTAGTCGTCAGATTTCAGTGCTACAGAGATCTGCAGAGACGAAAAAAGCTTGAATAAGGGATGGCCCCAAAATTGCTCACCTGGGGGTCAACCAAAGAAAAGGTTTTACTGTTGCCCTTTCAAACAAAGGTTCCTCCACCAACCTCTAAGTGAGGCTTTCTTGGGGGATTTCAGTGACATGCAAATCCAAGTTTTACTTGAATAAAATGGAGGAGCTAATGATTGGGGCAAGGTACCACGAAATCTTGGATGAGAACTTTCTTTCATCAGCAAGAACAGATATATTCAACAGAGATTGTCAAGAAAGGGATTTTTAGCATGATAATGAACTAAAACATACGGCCATAAACTCCATAAACAGGAGTGGGCCAAAATCGTTCAGGAGTTGAATACAAACCTGGTGGCCAAACACAGAAAATGTCCTACAGGTGTGCCTTCACATAATTAAGTTTTTGGTTCTGGATTTTCTGTCTCTACAAACAGAATCAGAACTACTACATAAATAACAGACTTTTAATTTGTTTGTAAGTGAGCAAACTTATGAAATCAACAGAAAACCTTGTTTGTTGGTAAACTAAAAAGTTTAGCTTTGGTTCTGATGTGAACTGCAGAGTCAGTTCCTAAAGAACATTTTCATAGTGAAGCACAGAGGTGGACATATGCTTTCGGGATGTTTCTCTGATAAGTGTATGGTTTTGCCACATTGAGGAGCCAATGGGTTGTGTACCTGAAAATCTGAACACTGAAGATGGGTCATGGACTGGTTCTACTGCTTTGCAAGCCAACAAATGTACCTTGTCCACAAATACTTCTCACTGAATGCCACAAACTACCACAAAAATAAGAAGCTGCTCAAACACAAACTAAGAAACTCAGCAGCTGTCAAATTATTCCATAAATTCTGATTCTTACCATAGTTTTTTCCATTGATTGAACACTTGTTGAAAGTCATGATGTTCTGTGTCAGAGTGCCGGTCTTGTCACTGAAGATGTATTTAATCTGACCCAGCTCCTCGTTGAGCGTGGTGGTCCTGGCCTGAGCAGGAGTGTCCTTCTTAAGGTAGTACATCTTCCTGTCCCAGTCTATGAAGAAACTGTTCCCAAGACGGATCATCTCCACGCTGACACACAAGAAAAGCCAGACAAGGAGCTGAGTCCCCATGTAGTCCTGTAACTGTTCCTGCTAATCTAATGTCATTGTGTTCCTGCATGGTGGTGTACCTGACATAGAGGGAAATGGGCACCACAGTGTTGAGGACAATGATGTATGACCAGAAGGAGTAGAAGGACGATAGAGGAATATCAACGCCTGGTTGACGGGGAAGAAACGCCGTGAAGGTCGAGCCCTCCTTCACCTCCCAGATGTTGTGGCCTACCGTCAAAATGGCACAGATCGTTGCCAGGAAACCAAAGATCTAATGAAACGGAGAGTCATGTTTCTCGTCACTCAAAGAAGAAAAGTGGAAGCATTAATCAGCTAAAAGAAAACATAGATCTAACAATAAAGCATTAATATAGATTGATCAATAATCCTTTTTTCTTGCTAAACTGCAAGTCTTGACTTTTTCTTTTTTTTTAACTTGTATTCCTTTTTTTTTTATTGTGCGAGCTTATACTCACACACAAGACCAGGGTGTTCATCAGCTGATCAATGCTGGTCCTTTTAAATGTGGTTCTCCCGCTGTTCTGCATGAGCTTGGTGTCCGGACCTGAAAAACAATCACAGTCAAACGCCGGGACAGTTCTCCCAGTTACTGAAAACTGAGAAAAAAACTCCTATTCCCTATTTATATTGTGAAGTATGCATGTGTAGATTAGGCAGATGTATTTAGATTTGCTCTAACTGATTTCGTGTGTTTGGTTGTTTTATCAATTGCCAAAATGATTTTGGCACTTCACATTATAAAATAATGAAATATATAATTGAGAAACAATAAAATGCATTGTTTACCTGATAATTAGCATAGTAATTTGAACTGATGAATCTTTTTATTCCGAAAACTCACATAGGCTGAAAGGCCACTCAGGAAGGAAGAAGCCATAACTACAAAAGCAACCTAAAAAGCCAGGTTACAGCCCGCAATCAGGGACAAAGACCTTTCTTTCTGGACACATGTCCTGTGGTCTGATAAAACTGAAATTTAACTGTTTCAAAAAAATAACAAGGTGAAGTACGGGGCTGGCTGTATCATGTTGTGGGGGTGTTTTGCTGCAGGAGGAACCGGTGTACTTCACAAAACAGATCATCATGAGCCAAACAGTTTAAAAAGCTACTTTTTCTGCCAAATGCAGAGGAAATGTAGGCAAACTTCCCTGCATTTGAAAAAAAGTCTGGCATTTAGGAAATATAACTAATTTTGGTGATCCTAAGTGACCGCAAACAGAAAATATTTCACCTGATTGAATGTTTGACAGTGAGAAAACGGCCATGTGCCTTTTTTATTCAGTGTACCATAAACCTCTGGTTTTAATTGTAGCTGCTTGACATTGACTAATAAAACTGTTGGGGTGGGACTCTGCATCAACAAATAACTTTCTTAAATAGTTCAGGATCAGGGCTAAAACATATTGTATGGGAGATTACAAAATAAGAAAATTACACCTTTCTATGAAAAATTGCAGGAAATTGTTTTCTTTAAAGAATCCGCATTGTTTGAAAAAAGAAACACATTATTTTTATGTTTTTCTGAATCATTTTTGCAGAATTTATTATGTCACCCTGTTTACTGAATCACTCATTAGAACAACTAAAACCTACCTCTTCATACCAATCTAACCAGCAGCCGCTCTGGCTGTAGGCCAGACTCCTACCTCCGAAGATGACCAAACCGAAGCACCACTCGGTGTTCCTCACGGTACATCCTCTGAGCAGTATCTTATCGTTGTCCAGCCCGTATTGTTGTCCATTCGCAGTCAGGGTGCCTTTGAACTTGTCCAAGTGGTTGTTTGGAGCTTCACATCGAACTTCACCTGAAACATTGAGATACTGCTGAAACCAGATGTTTCCATACGCCGTATAAAATGAGACAAACCTTTTTATTTCACCGTCTGACATTAAATCCGACTAAACTGTTCTTGTTTTAGAGATTTTTAAAAAATGTTACATACATTTGTCGCTATTTGGAAGAACTGCCCTTTAAACTGTGTGTACTTCTCAATAGTTTGCTGGAATTTTGGCCCATTCCTCAGGGTTGCAGGCCGCATTGCTCACACACACCTTTTCACCATATGGGATTTGAGCTTTGTGATGCATGCTTAGGTTCATTGTCTGTTTTGAAGAATTTGTGCTAATTTCTAAGTTTTAATTTCATCGCTGATTTTTTTCAGCTATTGCTTTAGTATTTCCACAAAATGTTCTTTCCGTGTGATGCCATTTATTTTGAGAGCCCCAGTCCCTTTTGCAGCAAAATACCCCACAAAAAGATGCTCAGAAGCTCCTTACTTCATAGTTGGAATGTTATTTTCCAGGCTCGCAGGTTTCCCACTTATTCCTTCAAATTATGGTCAAACACTTCATGTTTTGTTTCTTCAGACCGCCGGACATGTCCCTGAGTGTATTAGCAGACTGTATTCTGTTTTTTAAGTTATTTTTGGAGTAATGTCTTCTTCCTGTCTGAGTGGCTTTTCAGCCTCCTACCAGCTTCAGCCAGCATCTTCAGAAGGTCTTTAGCTTTTGTTTTGGGTTAGATTCACACATTTCACACTAAATCATGCTCATCTCTGGGACATAGAACCCATCTCCTTCCTGATGGCTGGACATTCCCACGCTGTTAGGTTTTTGTTTGTTTTCTTGTCATCTCCCTGATGTTTATTATGTTCCTTTCAGTCTTGCCATCATCTGTTCATTTCTCTGTGTTCATTAAAGTCTCTTAGGTGTTGCCATATTATTCCTTTGTTTTGGTGTCTTGGTATATTCTGGTGTTCTGTTCCCTATGCATTCTAGTTTATTCCAGTTATGTTAGTATTTGTTTTTTTCCCCTGGTTAAATGATTCTTCATGTTTTAATTCAGCTCCTCTGTGTTAATTAGTCTCCCTCAGTCTGCCTGGGTATCTTCTGCCTCAGCTGCTCCACATAATCTCCTGATTAACACACCAGCATCCCATGTCATTTCCCACACTTCCCTCAGCTTTTAAGTTCAGTTTCTCGTTGGTCTTCGCTGGATCCTCCCATTATCCTGTTATCATGACTGGTTCTCCCCTGGTGTACTGCCTGTTTCTTCGTCAATGATCCATGTCCTGTTGTCCTGCTGTAAGTTTTTGCCTTTCATCATTAAATTCTTCTTCTCACTATTCTGCTTCCACATTCCTGTCTTAGGTCCAGCTCCAAACCAACAAATCACGACAGTTTATAGTTGTGTATAATTAGGATTACACCTTCAGGCATCTGGAACTTGTACCTAAGGATGAATAAGATTTTTGAAAATCAAACACTTAGTAACTTAGAAATAATTTTAGTAATCCAAACTAAGACAGGAAAAGCTTTGTCTAATTTAAAGTCAGACAGTCAGAAATTTGATACAGTCGATCACAATATTCTCTTAAAAAGACTGTAATATGCTGTAGGGATCAGGGGAACAGCGCCAGGCTGGTTTAAATCTCATCTGTCTGACAGATTCCAGTTTGTTCATGTAGATGATAAATCATCTTTAAACTCCAGGGTTAATTGTGGAGTACCACAGTGTTCAGTACTTGGGCCAATTCTCTTTACTATATATATGCTTCCAATAGGTAAAATTATCAGGCAGCATAGGATCAATTTTCACTGTTACGCTGATGATACTCAGCTTTACTTATCCATAAATCCTGATGAGCCCAACCAGTTAGATAGACTACAAGCATGTCTTGAAGATATAAAAACTTGGATGACTTTAAATGTTTTGCTTCTAAATTCAGACAAGACAGAAGTTGTCGTCTTTGGACCGGAGTCTTTAAAAAAGAAACTGCTTAGTCAATCACTTAACCTGGATGGCATTAAATTGACCTCCGATAATAAAGTAAAAAACCTTGGTGCAATTTTTGACCAGGACATGTCATTTAAATCCCATATTAAACAGGTTTCTAGGATTTCCTTCTTTCACCTACGGAACATTGCCAAAATTAGAAATATCCTGTCCAGGATTGATGCTGAAAAACTAGTCCATGCATTTGTTACTTCAAGGCTGGACTATTGTAATTCTTTACTATCAGGATGTCCACAAAATGCAGTTAAAAGCCTTCAGCTGATTCAAAATGCTGCAGCAAAAGTTCTGATGAAAATTAAAAAGAGAGATCATATTTCTCCTATTTTAGCTTCCCTTCATTGGCTCCCTGTTAAATCCAGATTAGAATTTAAAATTCTCCTCCTCACATATAAAGCCCTTAATGATCTAGCTCCATCATACATCAGAGATCTGATTGTTCCATATGTTCCTAACAGAGAACTTCGTTCTCAGACTGCAGGTTTACTGGTGGTTCCTAGAGTCTCTAGAAGTAGAATGGGAGGCAGATCCTTTAGTTATCAGGCTCCTCTCCTGTGGAACCAGCTCCCGGTTTTGGTCCGTGAGGCAGACACCCTGTCTACTTTTAAGGCTAGGCTTAAAACTTTCCTTTTTGATAAAGCTTATAGTTAGAGTGGCTTAGGTCATCCTGAGCTATCTTCCTTATTTTAGCTCCGTCTTCTTCTCCCCTTGTTGGATGGAGTAAGGGGGAGTCAGGTTTAGCCTAAACCAGCTCAGTTATGGTTGAGGTGCAAACACACCCTCAATTTCTGCTACCTGTATGACCCCCTCTCTTTTCCAATGGTTATAATCAGTCTGACAGAGAGAGGTATCCCAATCCTTGTGGTTTTTAGTAGAACAATGACCATCAGTGGGACCCTTTGTGGGGTGCCTTGAAACGACATTGTTGTAAATAACTAAATAATCTCAACTAAATAATCTCAACTGTGTAGTTATGCTGCTATAGGCTTAGGCTGCTGGAGGACATTATGACCACTTTCACCCTTTTCGCTACATTCTCACACTACTCTCCAATTTTGCATTATTTGCTGTTATCTCAGCTTTTAACTTTCTTCTCTCTCTTTTCTCTTCCTAGAAGCTACACCTGGCCTGACTCTGTGTCTACCTGTGACACCTTTCTGGAGAGGGGAATCCTCCAAGCTTCTGCTGGCAACAACTTAATGCTCACCCTCTACTGATGATCCACATGGCCCTGTCTTTCAGTGTTTAACCCTTTCTCTCTCCTAGACATAGCTACTGACTGAGCTTTTACTGTAACTAACTCTATGTGTCCTCTTTCAGACTCTAACCTTGAAAACTGGCTCAGAGTTTATCTGTTCTTTCTTTCTAGGTGAAACGACTAAAGGAGCTACATCCATTAACATTTACTTTTCCTTCCCATAGAAAGTACTCCTGGATCAGTGCTTCTTTGTTCTCTTTGTGTCTCTGCTCTGTTCTCTCTAACCCTCAGTCGGTCGTGGCAGATGGACGCTCACACTGAGCCTGGTTCTGCTGGAGGTTTCTTCCTGTTAAAAGGGAGTTTTTCCTCTCCACTGTCGCTACATGCATGCTCAGTATGAGGGATTGCTGCAAAGTCAACACCATTGACTGTCCACTGTCTCTACATGCTCATCCGGGAGGAGTGAATGCTGCAAGTCACTGACTGGATGCAATCTGCTGGGTTTCCTTAGATAGAAAAACTTTTTATCCAATTTGAATAAATAACAGAATCTGGCTGCACTGTTCAATGATTAAGATTAATTGGAATGTATGAACCTGACTTTTGTGAAGTGCCTTGAGACAACATGTGTTTTGAATTGGCGCTATATAAATAAACTGAATTGAATTGAAAACGACAGTTTTTCTTTATATAGTGTATGTAAATATCTGGTTTCAACTGAAGATATTGAAAGTTATATCAAAGCCAAAGATTCAATACTATCAAAAAATCCCAGCTTGTTTAGGTGAAGTTGTTACCTCTGAAGGCAGAAAGAGCTTCGATGTTGTCCCCCATCTCTCCAGTGACAGTCAGGCCCTGTTTCACCTTCAGGTTGGTTTCACTGGTGGACACCAAGAAGACGTCAGAAAGGATGCAGCTGATGGAAAATTTCAACCACATGGTCACACAAAGTACGATCTCCACAGTACGGCGCACTCACCCGTCTAACTCAGCGGTTTCCACATAGATCAGATTGAGAGGTTCACTGCTGGACAGCAGCAGGAGGTCCGCCTAAAAGGATCAAAGGTTCAGTGTGGAAAGCTCAGAGCTCAGGGGTTTGCTCAAGATGAAGATCAGTTGTGGTTGTGGAAAAATTGACTTAGGTAGTCATTAGTTTTCTAATAAACAAATGATAAATCTTTAAGAAGCCCATACTTACTGTGACAAACTGGTTGCTCTCCAGTTTGACTATATCTCCAACCTGGACATTCATCCATTTTTCTTCTCTCAGTCTGTGAAGGAACACAGAACATCTCAACATCTGCCTTGATAATGAACACAGAGGTTGCGTTCATTAACTGTTTGTATGTACAGATAATAAAACCTTTGATGCAGTGACTCACTCTCCGTTTATGAGGACTTTCACCATGCGGTTGTTCACTTGCTTGTCTTGTTTGTGTCTCTTCTGCTCATTTCACATAAAAACAAAAGGAAAACATTGTTTTCTCATGTTTGCGTTCAGTAGCTGATGCTGCTTCCTGTCTGTAAAGTCGATTTTTTGACCTTACTATGTCATCGTTAGCATCTTTGACCCCCGTTACAGTGAGCACTAGGGCCAGAGGCACGGCCGTTGTGAACCAGGGGACAGAAGAGATTTGTGGGATTAGCTGTCAATCCACAAAAAAAAAATAAAATTACTGTAACATTTGCAAAAAGGCCAAAATCAAATACAAAAACATCGTCAGAAACATATTTAAATGTAAATTTAAAACCACAAAAAAATGTTAACAGGAGATGTTAAATTGAAAATACCACTAAAAAGGTCTACCTGAAGGATGAGGAGGAAGAGGAAGTAGGCGTTGGCCAGCCGGCTGAACTGCTCGAAGAGGTTCAGAGGCAGGAAGGTGAAAATGTTGTATTTGGAGCTCTTGATGCCATTTTTCTGAGGGAGAGAAATTATAAAAAAGTTGTTTAAAGTATTAATGTAAAAGTAAACATGTCACGTGCATCCCATGATGCATGTCTAAAATATCACAAGGCAGCTGGTATAAAAGCCCCTCCAAAATTCCTTCTGTTTATATTTTAATTGCTGTTCTGACCATCTGTGAACCAAAGTGAACATCATACATTCCTGGTTATATTTTTACCTTTACTTTAAGAGAAAGTAACTGTTTCTGCTGTATATGAGGTTCCTTTCCTAGAAGGCTGTATTTCCTTTGTGCAAAACATGTCCTCTAAAAATAATAACATTTTAGACTAATCCTTTCAAAGAACATTCCTGGTCTTCGTCTGTGTTCTCTCTGGCAACTTCAGTCTGATCCTCATTTGTTCCTTAGAGAACAAAGGTTTCCTCCTTCACACCTGCCTTTAAACTGGTTCAGTCGCTTTCTGATTGGACAGGGATGCACTTTGGTACCAACAGTATTATAAGCCTGCTGTTGACATGGTGACATTTTAGGATTTTTGGAGACTTCTTTTAGCAACTTGCGGTCTGCTCTCAGCGTGAACTTCTTCTTGGACAGTCAGACCTAGCCATGTTGGCAGTTGATTTGAATGTTCTCCATTTATAGACGGTTTCCTTTACAGGAAAACATTACGGGTTTTTTTCAGTTTTGTATTTATCTGTCTTCATAGAGACGGACAACCTTTATTAAAAGCTCACCAAGATTACATGAACTCTGTTTGTTTTATGATTTTATTTCATTAATTACATGTTTGGCACAACCAGGACAAAGTCCACCAACTCTTATAACACATGCACAAACATGAGCAATAAGGCACAGGAACCAAAACCACTAAAATGTGAAATCATTAAATTTTGTTTTTCATTATATGTGATTGACCCTATTATTCCACTACTGGTTTAGAGCGATGCTCCATTAAGCAGATAAAGAAAGAAAGTTACTGGGATTTAATGAGCTAAAAATAATAAATTACTGTGTTTTTTTTATATACTTTAGCTCATTTGACCAAATATTGTATCACTGCTCAGGAGATATGTTTCTTCTTATGTATAAAATATTGAATTTATGTCTTTTTTAACACAGTTAACCAAAATATTGCCCAACTTGCCTGACTTCACCCTATTTATGAAGGCCATAGTACACATAAACACTGTGACAGTATCATGATACTGTATCATTTATAACATTGGTCAATCACAGCAATGCAATCAAATATTTATCACTTTCCACCTCCAACAATAACACAAACAATGAGTGTTGCAATAGAAAGGCTCCCATGTGCAGCGTGAACTTACAGCGTACTGCTGGGACAGGTTGAAAGCTCGGTCATTCGCCCGCAGGAACCTCTCCTCCTCTGTGAAAAGTTAAAGCAGTGAGAGCGAAGAAACGGTTGTAAAATGTGTCATTTAGTTTTTCTGGATCAGAACTCACCTTCCTTCCTCTCCCCTCCACACAACTTTCTAAAGAACGACACGACTGATCCCATCCTTAGCAGAGCTCTTCCATTTTTCACACTGGAATCATGAGCACCTGTACAGTGAGGCGGTGCAGATGAGTAAAGAAGAATTAGGAGGTTAAACATACGGCCACCTGAAAAAGGAAGCGGTGGTGAAAACTAATTGGGAATGTCCCAATTTGTCACCTTTGGTAAAAACATGAGAAAGTCTTAAAATAAATCATCTTTTATTGCTGCAGCAGGATCTCACACTGAGAAATGTAATGAAATCCAATATTTTAATACATTCATTGAGAGGAGAAAATGTCCCATGTTAAAAAATATTGTTTGCAACAAATTCCCTGGGTACAGTTACCCGTACCCCAGCTGTCCGGGGTACCAGTACCAGCAGTCTGGACAACCCATTTTCTCAGCAGGACAGCACTCAGGCTCCTAAAACGTCTGAAAAGGTGGGAGCATACAGAGAGAAGGAGCTCTGACCATTCCTCTGTGCAAAGTCTAGATGGTCCAGAATCCTCTCTGATGCCCTCATCTCTTCATCTCAGCCCACAGGTGTACAGCATTTAGGTCGAAGCCTGAGATGGTCATGGAAGAAGGTTGATTTTGTGTCTGCTGAATTGGTTCTGTGTTGAGTCGGTCAGATGTTTTGGATCATTATCCTGCTGAAACATCCAATGACTACTCTGAGTTTTCTGGTATAGGTCACTGTTGCTTTTCTTTTAAATTTAAATTGTCCTGGTTGTTGGGGAGCGGTGTGTGGTGTAAAGGTGAAGTGGTGCACCATCTACAGAGGCAAACGCGTCTAATGGTTTGTAAGGGGGACCCTAAGATGCCCCTCTTTCTTGCACGTCTCTAACAGAGAGTTTTGAAGATTTTCTCACTTTCTTTGCGCGGTAGCGAAATGAATACAGATCCTGCTTCAGCCTTCTCTTAAACTTTATTTTTTTGATTGTACACAAGAGCAGGTTTAGGTTAGTAGGTATTTTTATTGAAGATATTTTGTAACCTACGAAGATCTTCACAGATCTACCATAACTTGAATGAGATATTTTCCTGTTTTTCCTGTTTTGAAGAGTGACTAACTGAAATTGTCGTCAGTGTCACATTTTTACCCCAGGGAACCAGAAAGATGGATCACTCATTAAAGGTTCTTCAACACCAATAAACTATAAAAAGTCAAAAGAATGCTTCAGTTATATTTATTCTAAACCAGAGGTGTCCAAACTTGCCAGGCTGAAAGTACTCACGGGCCACAAAAATCAGATTTGTTTTTCAGTTAAAAACACCAAATGTGTCATAGCAAGAAAGGTTTATAGGTTTTTAAATATTGGGGATTAAAAAGCTTGTGGCTGAGCATCAATAACGGAATAAGGGTCGCTCTTTCTTCAAAAACGCTTGCTGTATTCAGCCAAGTTTAATGGATGGGTCTGTGCAGGTCTGCTTATGAGTAAAAGTCGCAACATGTTGGTGATCATTTTTACAATTCAACTGAAAGCAAAACACTTGGTGAATAAAAGATAAATACTTTGTGTTGAATCTAAACTTTTAAAGATGTCCGTCTGCTTTAAGCATCTGTGCTATCTGCCCAAATCTGTATTATTAACTGTGGTCGGGAGTCGCACAAAATCTTCCCAAGGGCAGTAAATGGCCCCCGAGCCACACGTTGGACACCCCTATGTTAAAACAAATTATTTGGAATTCTGATTATTTTCTCGCTGGTGATTTTGTTAAAAATCATTTCTCTTTAATAAAGAAAATGTTATCTATTTTAATAAAGTTAATCAAATTAAAAGGCTGGATTTTTGAAAAAGTTCCAGTTAAATTAAATTATGCTGCTAAAATAAAATGTGAATTTGCTTTAAGGCAGTTTAAACATCTTACCAGTGGCGCCAATAAACAGTAGACTAAATTAGCTTTAAAAGACACTTTCTGTGCTCTCCTTCATATGGCTGCTGTTATAAGAGGGAGAGAAATAGGGTTTATTGGTGGTCCTGGAATATAATGCTGTTTCTGTGCATTTCAAAGGCCAAAATGTCAGTCATGTAGTCTGTGAGGCATCTTTAGATACTGGAAAGTCCTTCAGAGTTTATCTTTGCTGCACAGCTGTAAAAGTCTTCAGCCACTCCCTTCCTGACTGTGTAACAATGATATCGACAGAGATAATCAACAGCCAAATCTGCAGGTAGTTATATCTCAAACACTCTGATCTGTATTTTATCTTCCAGTTTGATAAAATATGAATTTAAAATAGATTTTAGTTCTTCCAAGCAGGGAACAGCTTCTGAAATGGATCAGGAAGTACATCTATTATAAAATTCAGAATAGGAGAGTTGCGTCTGATCAAGGAAGCGTGGTTCAGAACCAGAAAGCAACGCTTCTAGTATTCAAACATCATCTGCAATTATAATAAACCCTGATGATGTCCAAAGGAGCATGTTCAAAATGTGTACCAGTTTATGGTGTTGATCCAACATGTCCTTGACTCCAAACACAGCTGTGGCAACTTAAATCGAATGTAAATCCGCCACATACCTGCAAGGAACAGAAAGGTCGGGTTGAACAAACATGGACGCAGTCAAGTCAAACAAAGACCGGGAGATCTTACAGGTTCTGGTGTCTGTCTGCTTGCGTCTTAGATGAAGGCAATCCCAGCGCGTTTGAATCCGGTAAGGATGGCCAAGCACCAGTCCAGATTCAGATCCAGAGCGGGGATTAGAAACCAAGGAGGTCCACGAGGAAAGAGGTCAGATAAGCTTGTGATCCATACAGGAAGCTCCGTTACGGCTCGGGCCCTGAGCAAAGAGTGGACTGATCTTTGGATCTCAATGCTGAGTCAGTGTAGGAGTAGATACACAGGCTGTAAAACTACAATAAATGAGCATGCAGCCAATCGGAGACAACCTTACAGGTATGGTCTGCACAGCCAGGTGTGTAACAAACGTGTGTTGACTCTCAGCCTCTCAGCGCTGAATTGGGCTGTTTTCTGGTTCATTATGAAACATGATCCACTATCTGAGCCTCTGACGGGTTCTGGGTCCCGGTGCTTAACCAGAACAATTTAAATTTAAAGGAACCAGTAAAGCTTACTTCCTCCACAGGAGAAAACACTGATGTCAGGTGTTCAAGCTTTGTGACGAGTAAAACCAATAATCCCTCAGCATGCCTAATTATGATAAAATATGCCATTTATGTGACAAACGGTAGACGATTGTAAGTCCAACAGGTTCAGATACTGGTTCTAAAAGCAGCCAAAATATACTTACCAGTTCATCCAGAAAGCATTCTAACTATAGAAGAATAGTACGTTTTTATGATGTAAATGTTAGAAATAAAGTGTGCAGGTGAAACTAATAATAAGTATATGCAGATACTTATTATTCCTTTGTGCTTGGAGTCTTAGTTTACTCTGGTGTTCTGCTCCCTCTCTATTCTAGTTTATTCCAGTTAGGTTAATACTGTTTTTTTTTTACTCGTAAATAATATCATGAACAGATGAACGTGGCACCTCCAGGCATCTGGACATCTGGAGGTCCTCAATTCTCTTCCTGATATCTTGGCGGATATTTTCATGATGTCACACAAGGAAGCTGCGTGTTTGTTTGAGAACAGCTCCTCCAAGTCTGAAGCCATGGTTCTCGACCGGAAAAGGGTGGCTTGTCCTCTTCAGGTTGGAGGGGAGTTCCTGCCTCAAGTGGAGGAGTTTAAGTATCTCTGGCTCTTCTTCAGGAGTGAGGGAAGAACGGACCCGGAGATTCCTACCCTCACCTATAGCCATGAACTTTGGGTCATGACCAAAAGAACGAGATCCAGGATACAAGCGGCTGAAATGAGCTTCCTCCGTAGGGTGGCCGGGCACTCCCTTAGAGATAGGGTGAGGAGCTCGGCCATCCGGTAGGGGCTCGGAGTAGAGCCGCTGCTCCTCCACATCGAGAGGAGCCAGTTGAGGTGGCTCGGGCATCTATACCGGATGCCTCCTGGACGCCTTCCTCGGGAGGTGTTCCAGGCACGTCCCACCGGGAGGAGGCCCAGGGGACGGCCCACGACACGCTGGAGGGACTATGTCTCTCGGCTGGCCTGTTAACGCCTTGGGCTCCCCCCGGAGGAGCTGGAGGAGGTGTCTGGTGAGAGGGAAGTCTGGGTGTCTCTACTGAGTCTGCTGCCCCCGCGACCCGGTTCCGGATAAAGCGGAAGACGACGAGTACGAGTACACAAGGAAGCTGTTTGTTTGTTTGAGGTCTTGCCTTAAAATACATCCACAGGCGTGACTCTGTTTAACCCAAATGATGTGAATCATCAGAACTTTAACAGGCCATGGCATCATCATCTGAGCTTTCTCAAGTTGTTTAAAAGGGCAACAATTTTGGTGTATTTAAACTTTTAAACATAGACAGTAACAAAATAATCTCCACATGGAGTTTAAGATAATTTGAAAGTCTTAAATATCTGTAAATCTAGATTAGCTTGAGTAATAATAAACTCATACTTTGATTCAAGCAGCAGCTTCATGTTCTTGTCTTAGTGGTGGTCGTGTCCTCATCTGATAGAAAATGAGTAATTGTGTCAAGGAATAGACTGAACCCTGGGCCTTTTGGGTGTACATTAATTGTTTAATGGGAAACAAAAAGAAATCAGGTAGGATTAATAATAAGATTATTTATTTAATGGTGAAATATGAGACTGATTTACCAATTCCAATATCTCCGATGCAGAACAGAATATCCTCAAACTATCATGAAGGACTGAATTTATTTAAATCATTTTAAAAGTGAAACTCCTTATATACATAGAAGTATTAAACAATAAGTGAGGGCATGTCACAAGTTTGTTTTCTGTTAATTATAATGGTTTATTGTGTACAGCTGGTGAACACCCAAAGATCAAGTTTTATGAAAATTGTTATACTACATAAGACCAATAAAGAAAAGGAAGTTATGGCCACGTTGGGTGTTCCCAATTATGGAGAAGAATGCTGATTGGACATTTTTCCAGCTGACAGTCACACTCTCCATGACGAGGGTTAGCCACAAAAGGTCACTGCTAGACAAGCTAGCTGTTCAGAGAGGGCCATTTCCAAGCATTTTTCAGGAGAAAGTTGAGTGGAAGGAAAAACTATGGTGAAAAAAGATGCATATATGAATTTCACTATTTCTGAAATGAAAAACCTTTACAATGATATTCAAATTTATTGAAATGCACTTTTATGGTTAGCTCTCATTGTAAAAACTGGGAAATTTGAATCGGATTTGGACTGAACTGGCACTGGACGTGAATTGCACCCATTTTGTTTATAAAGTGCTATGAGATGATATATGTTGTTAATTGGCCCTGTATGATTACACTGAATTCAATGTGAAAATGCACACTGAGTTGTCTGTAAAGACAAATATCCCCGTGATAAAAGAAAATAAAAGACATATACTTAAACGTCTTAAATACTTTATACAAAAATCTGTAACTGGAATCTTACATGGTGAGACAAATATTAAGAGAAGTGGCATTCCGATGAAAACCCCGGAGAAAAACAGTTATACAATGTGCTTAATGAGTACTGCTGTGATTTTTGTGGTTCGAAAGTTACAAAAATAAGCAATAATTAAAAAAACAAAACCAGTAAACACTTAAATTGGCACGAGGAAAGTGTTTCTGGAAAACATTTGCTCTCATAAACAAATACATTGAATTATTCAGCGACTCTAAGAAAAGAAGCTGAATCTGGGGTTTCTAAGGAAGAACAATAAACTAACACTTTTTATCCCTTTAAAGGCGGCTGTCAGTTGAAGAAACAATCAGGAAAATCACTTTTGTCTACAGAAAATATAAAGAAACATTTAAGACTAGATAAAAAACAAGGGATCTGATACTCAACATGGCGGGGTGCCATAAAAACCCAGCTTACATATGAAAAATACAAAATAATAAGGACGTTTGCTTTGAAAACTCATTTAACATCAATCCGGGGAAAAAAGATGCGATTAATTATTTTAAAAGGTAAATAAATTTGAAAAAAACAAAAACATTAAATAATAAATCATTTTTTTCTCAATTAAGGCCACTAATATGAAGAGCAGAAGGGAAAAAAGAGGAGGGAAATGTAAACCTGTGTCCTAATGTTCAGATGATATCAGTTTCAGTGTAAGTTACCCCAACTCAAGTCCTGTCGTGCAATTCATTGTGTAACAAGACTGCAGCTCGTTCAGGCCGGTCACTGTGCAAAAAGGTGTCAAAACACAACAAAATAGAGTCAAAAAATGCATCATTTCCCAGCAGACAGCATATCAAATCCCAGTCTTTAGAAAGGAAATAAATAGATATAAAAAATAAATAAAATGGCCACAGCGTACTGGAAACAAAAGGCCACACAGGCCTAAAACTGATAACAGAGATTGAAATAAAAATGGCCAAACAAGACGAACACAGAAGATTAAACTTCATGAAACTTTGAGATAAATTCTAATGTTTTTGATTTAAAAATGAAGATTAAAAACATCTCTGCAAGGAAAGGCACACATTTACCTGCGCAAACTGTAAGAAAATAAAAGTTGTGGTCATACTTTGTAGTTTTACCAAATAATGATCGAGTGCGATGCAGACTACCCAGCATCAAGGTATTGGACACAGGGATGGAGCTACAGTCACAGGCCTGAAACTGATGAACACACATTCACAGCTTGCAGAGTGTAACCACTTGGCCACACTTTGGGAGAGGGGGGTGATCGGGTTGGGGTGGGGTGTTCGGGTTGGGGTGGTGTGGGGGTTTTATTGCACAAGAACAATTGGCATGGGGTGGAGGGGTTCTTATTGGCGTGGGGTGGAGGGGTCCTGTGTGGACGGGTGACTCTCTCCGGTTATAGACGTGGGTTAAAAAGGTTTTTACATGTGAAGTTGATGAACATTTAAAGCTGGTGAGGTTGTTCACAGCAGCCAAGACAGGTCAAAGGAGTCCCACTGGCATAACGAGGAATAAGGAAACCCTCCATCTCCCTCTTTCTGCATCCTCATCTTCCCTCCTCTGCCGACCGAGTCTCTGACTTCAGGCGAACGAACTCCTTCGCCACGTCGTCGTTGGAGCGCTGGGAGAGGATTCGCATGGCCGTGAGGCCCGTGTCGTCCATGTAGATACGCTGCCCCAGAGGGCACCAGCAGGCACAGTTGCCCCTCTCCATGATGTCCCTCAGCTGCACCACGGCCAGGCCCACGACCCGGTCGGCGCGGCCGAAGCAGTAGTCTTTGACGCAGGCTTGCACCTCGTAGGACTCGAAGCCATCCTGGTTACCCAGAACGCTGCAGAGGGAGAACAGAACATGTTGGTATCAGCCTTTATCCTGGTTGTATCATGAAGGTTGTGGTTATTTTTGGATTTCTGTCAACTGTATTTCTACTTTTCTTTGTATTTTTCTAAATCTCCCCATAAAGTTCTCTTAGGTGGGAGTTAAACAGTTTGGCAGCCTGGCAATTCAAAAAGTGAAACTAACATTATTTGGATTTATTACACACTGTTCATGTGGTATGATTATGACTCACAGCTAAGAAAATCCCAAAAGTCTAATTATCAGAAAAAAGGATTACACAAACCACTGAAATGCTGAATCCATGCATTTTAATAGAAAGTGTAGTGGAAGGAAAAAGTGTGGCAGAGAAGGATGTGCACGCAAGTTTCACTTTTTGAATTGAATTATTAAAATGAATAAAATATTCAATGATATTCTAATTTCCAGAAATTCTCCTACTAATTCAGTTATGACAATTATGTTAAGTTACATTTCAGGATTATGTTAAGGTAGCTTGATGCAGTAATTAATGCAAAAGGAGCACAGACCAACAACTGAGAGCATGTACAGTAGAGAGAGATACTTGTCAGTGGGCCCACATTTTGGTCTGATGTAATATTGTAATTTCAGAGAAACTGATTTTAGGGTTTTCTTATTGGCAGTAAGCCGTAATCGTTAATATTAACATAAATATAAGCTTGTATTATGTCACTCTGTGTTCAATGAATCTATTCCTTAGTCCAGACATATGGAGACTGCAGAAGATTGTCGTCCCATGCAGAACATAACCAGAATCTGTTGGAAATTCCTGCAGCCCCTTCAGTGTTGCCATTGGCCTACTGGAGGTCACCCTGACCATTTTCTGTGTGGTCTTCTTATCAGTTTTAAAAAAAGTCTCCAAACATTCTCCAAATAGTGCTGACCTTCTTTACTGTGCCATTTGTGCCAGCGGTGATCAGGAGGCAGGCGGGCTACGCCCTGGACAGAACGCCAGTCCATCCCAGACATCACAGACAGACAACCATCCACACACACTCATACTAAGGGAGGCCAATTATCTTAACAGTCATCTTTTTGGACTATGTGAGGAAGCCGGAGTACCCAGAAAGAACCCAAACATGCAAACTTCTTGCAGAAAGACCCCCAGCTGGGATTCGAACCCAGGACCGTCTTGCTGCAAGGCAACAGTGCTACCAACGGCAAACTAGCTAAACGGTGTGAATAAGCATATGTACCAGGGGAGCTAAAAGTTTATTGCCGATACGTCATATTCACTGTAGCTGTTGGCAGGTTTGAAATCGAGCGTTAGTTTAAGGGTGTGTATATTTATGCAGCCAGTTTATAGCAGCTTTTTTAATGTGTTGCATTTTTTCCCAGTAAATCTATTAGTTTTTTATTTAAATTGTACAAAAAAATCACGATAAATCTGGATAAAGTCCTAATGAGTTTAAAGTGAGAAACAAAGAGTTTAAATGAAATCCCTGAATTTTTTAACTTACAAGTGAAAGGTTTCGTTGTATTTGGGAGACCAGCTGTTGTTCTTGGATTTGGTCTGAAATTTGCGTTTCTTGTCGCTGAGGTGAGGCCCGATCATGGTGACCTCTACAAACGGTCTGAACATGCCGGACGTCTGCCATTTCAAATCGCTGGCTCCTATGACTGGAAACAGAAAGACGTTACTGGATGCATCAAAATGCTTCGGTTTTATTTCATTTATGGGTAAAACTAACCTTTCAGTGTCACTTTCCGCTCTTCGCTCTTCGGATGAGTGTAGAGCTCAATCTGCAGGGACACCTCTCCGATAGGCTTGTCCACACCTGAGCCTGGTTTTACACACAGCCACAAACAAAACATACATTAGATCCCATGGAAGCAAATAAAAACACTTAATATTCAGAGGCATGTGACAGAAATTCAGGCAGAGAGATTATCTAATAGTTTCACAAAACAAAAGAAAAATGTTCAAACGAAGAGGAAATGATGAAGGACAGATGGACTGATGGTGATGTCAAGGACACCTACCCCTGCTGGGCTGGATTTTTTCATTAGGAGTTAACCTAATACCCTTCCCGCTGTGCACTGGCACAGAGGCAGCACAGGAGATAAAACAAGACAGCGACAGCATGTAAACAATTTAAGCAACAAAGTGCAGAAGGTAAAGAAGGCAAAAATAAGAAGGAGCCCTAAAAACGTCTCTGACCCTGAACGCAGCACCATCTCCTGCCCCACATCAGGAAGCAGTCAAATATTTCTACTTACCTAAAGGAGACATTAGACCGCGTTTGGAGCTACCTTGTGAATGTTGCGTGGTCACAAAGGTCTTGATGAGCGTGTCGGTCGTCTGGGTGTAGAGAGACAGAGCGTGACGGAGAGAGGAAAGCTCAGCACTCTTCTCAAGGAAAGCCTTCTTCAACCCGTTTCCTCCTGCATGAAAGTATTGCTGCAAAGACAACAGAGAAGAGACGGTGGACAGATGTCCAGAGGACTCGCTCTTGTGCTTTTACAACATGTATGAGGCCTGAAGGATTAGATGAATCTAGAAAGAAACAACACCTTTAAAGTGAAGTTAATTATATCAAAGACTCAGTAAAAACTAGTAAAATTGTTCAAATGTGAAGGAAATGTATTTCTCTTTTTGAACAGTTATTAATAACACATTTTTAAGCCCATTTCTCAGAAAGAAAAGTGTTTCATGTCCACAATTTTTTCTTTTTTTAAGAATCAAATATGTGAAAAAACACAATATAAATAAGCTGCATGTATGACAGGAAATAAATGCTAATGATGTGTCTGAACGGCTACCACTGACATTGTGTTCTTTATGTTTAAACTCTTTCCTGGCACCGACATAAAATCAGAGAAATCTTTGCCCATTTCTGCTGTTTCTTTCCTCATTTGAACGTCTCACTTTTGCTCCAGAAAGCTGCTAGTGATTAGTCTAAAAGGCTCATTTGAACTGTGAATGAGATAAAATCTAGAAACATTGTGAACTCAACACTGTTTCCACTATTTTCTTTAACATAAATCATATTTATATGTAAATAATAAAAAATAATCTTCAAAAGTTAAAAACTGTCTCTTTAAGTGTTAAAATGTTCAGAGAAGGAATAATTGTTTAATGTTCCATTCGGTAAATTAAGCAGGAAACAAACTAGAGCCACACTGTGTCATAATCTGACTAGACAACATGAGGGAATCTTTTACTCAGACTTGGTAAAAATAACTTTTTTCCATCTCTGAACTCGACAGCACTCGGCTGGTTAATGGTATCAAGGTTTACAAATGTTTTAAAGAATTTACAGTTTGGTACAAAAACTAGTAAATAAAAACCAGTCAATGTTTTCTTCATACCATCACTATGGTGTCAAGTTCTTTTAATAAACTGACAGAGGAAGTGGCAGTGCAGTAACACAGGATTGCCTCTCCCCTACCTGTTGCTGCACACTGCCAAGTTAGAAGAAAAACGAATTTGACAGGAAATATCTTTTTTTTTCCACTGTCCAAACCCGCTCATCCTTGCAGGGTCGCAGGAGGGCTGGTGCCCACGCATGCAGGGAGAACAGGCAAACACTGCAGAAAGACTCCAGGTCGGGATTCAAACCAGGGTCCTTCTTGCTGCAAGGCAGTAGTGCTAACTGCTGGGCCAGCTGTCTGGAAATATCTCCAGTGAAACCTCAGTCATTCATGGAGGGCTTACTGGTCCACACCTACTTTGCATCTGATAACCATGACGGCCTTCCACAAACAGGTGTGAAGATTTTTAAATGTAAATAATAATAATAAGACCCACTAATTGGATCATTTTATTACCAAATCACCTTATAATCCTACATGTTCAAACCACTTTTTGACAACTTTGCAATACTTGATTACTTCCGCAATAACTCGGATATATTGTTTAGTGTGTTATTTAAATGTGGCTTTTTGCATTTTATGTGATATTTGCACCTAAAAGGAATTAATCTTCAACCACTGCTCTAACTTTCCAGGCAGCTGAACATGTTGCTCTGAGCTAATTAGACCGAATTAACCGGCGTCCTTACGGAGCAAAACATTTTGGACTCACCTTGATAGTATCCAGAGCCACATCCATGACAGCACACTGTCTGGGAGTCAGGCTTTTAGCGTCCCCTGCCATGTGATCCTAAACAAGCAAAACAATGAGTTAGATTAGTTGAATTCACAGAAGATCAGCGCTTTCTGATCTATTTTTTCAAGCTGAGGAAAATAAATCCCTTTTTAATAAACAAACTAAAACATAAAGAGACGATCTGATACCTTGAGTTTAGAGAGATGTCCCAGTTCTTTAGCAGCAGAAAGGATCTGTGCTCCCTTCAGAAAAAAGAAAAGGTTTTGTCAGTTTCTGTGGCTTTCAGAGTCACTTTTCAGAAAAGGAAATACACAGCAGACTGACAAAGGTGTCGTTCCCCTGCGGTAAGACGATGGTCTTCTCCAGGCTTGTCATTACGATCCTCCACAGCTCCTTGAGAACACGCTTCAGCACAGTTTTCTCACACACAGTGGCGAACAGAGTCAACCTGCAAAAACAAGCGTTCACGCAGTTACAAACACTAACAGATGTGATGTGTTTACAAGGAATCCCAGTGAACCCACTTTGCATCCAGGAAGTCCATGAGTGGCCGCAGCATGTTGTCCGAGTCGGCCTCCACCTGGTTCTTGGTGTTTTCGTTGAGCGGCCCTTTGATCTGGTACAGCAGCGACGCCATCTGACGCATGCAGTCGTTGATGCAGCTCTGGAAGCTGGAAGAGAAGAGAAATGAACCGTCGACTCAGATGGATGAGGAGAAACAGCTGATCGAAGTGCTGTGATGTTTGCGTACCTGTTCCCAAATGTACTGCTGAGGTCGTCCAGAACGTTGTTGAGCCTCACCTGCAGATCGTTCAACAAGTCACTGGCCTCGGTGTCCATCTGTTGGAGAAACGAAGATTCAAGCCCAACTGATGAGGTTAAAATGTGTTTTTAGAAAAAGAGACAGGAGGAGAAAACTGAAAAACGTTGGTATTTTCACTTGGACCGAGAACCTGAACACCGATAAATGCTGTACATGAAAGAGTTTTGATTTCCTACTGAAACATTTCAGCCAAAATACTTTTAAGCTCCTAAATGCTGCACTCCTTCAGCAGGACATCAGGAGGACTTCAGCTGTCATACAGAGTTATTTTAGAATACCAATGAGCCCATGAGTCTATCATGATTAGAGAAAAAGTAAAACCAAGAGATGAAAGTCACGTTTGCGATCTGTGCAACACGTTTTTTTACACCTGAAGATCCCGTTAGGAAGCATTCATAAATTCACTCCATAACCAACTCACACATACACCAGCACCATCTAAACAAACACAGCCTGGAAGAGACCCGTATGCATGAAGCCCTGATGTGGCTCACTAAGTCAGTCCAACAGGTTTTGATTCATAGCCTGTCAGAACTGCAGAGCAGTATTGGTGGGTAGAAATACTACAAGTTTCAGCTATGGAGACCAAATAGAAGGCAACGTGGGAGGAAGGCCAGCAGGAATGGGTTGTATTGTTAGGGTTTGTAGAGTACTGCCTGAAATTCCTCCTATTTTCAGGGCATGGTCTTACTGTGCCTTACAAAAATATTCGTTTTGCACATTTTGCACACTATGACCAAAGACTTCAATTTATTTATTTGGGGTTTTATGTGAAAGACAAATTAACAGATGTGCAGAAGAGTAAAGTGGTATGAGGCAGTTTTTTTACGAAGAAAGTGTAGTAGTGTGCATTTGCATTCAGGTCCCTTCTACTCTGTTCCCCAAAATAAAATCATATGCAACCAAATGTCTTTATAAGTCAGCTTATTAGTAAATAGTGTGTACATGAATCTTAGTATATGCAGCTGTTCTGTTTCTGGCCTCAGAGGTTTGTTAGAGAACAGCATCATGAAGACCAAGGAACTCAGCAGACAGGTCAGGGAGGAAGTTCTGGAGAAGTATAAAGCAGGGTTGGGTTCTACAACATCATAAGCTTTGTTCAATCCATCATCTAAACATGGAGAGAGGGTGGACCCACTGCAGACCTACCAAGACATGGACGTCCACCTGAACTGACAGACCGGACAGGGAGAGCATTAATCAGAGAAGCAGCCAAGAGGCCCGTAGTGACTTTGGAGGAGCTGCAGAGATCCAGAGCTCAGACAGAAGAAACGTTCAATGGCGCAACTATCAGTCATGTACTTCACAAACTGGCCTTTATGGAAGAAAGGCAGAAGAGGTCCAGTTTGTAGTTTGCCAGAAGCCCTGTAGGGGACAGAGCAAACATTGGGGGTAAGGTGATCTGGTCAGATAAAACAGCCAGAAAACACCATCTCCACGGTGGAACTTGGTGGGAATGCTGGTCAGAATTGATCGGAAGATAGAAGGAGCTAAATGCAGGACAATCCTGAAAGAAAAGCTGTAATTGGCTGCAGAAGACTGGAGACTGGGGTGGAGGGTCACAATGACCCTGAACATACAACTAGAACTATGATGGTTGGTTTAGATCCAAGCATATTCTTACGTTAAAATGACCCAGTCAAAGTCTAGACCTAAGTCCAAAGGAGAATCTGTGGCAAAACTTGAAATTTGATAGTTTCAGATGCTCTCCATCCAATCTGACTGAGCGTGAGCTGTTTTGCAAAGAAAAGTGATCAAAAACTCTAGATTTGCAGCTGCAGTGAAAGTTGCGCGTCTAAAAACAAAAGCTAACCACAATTTTCATGTTTTTCTTTGTAAATAAATTTGAAAACCATGAATCTTTTTCTACACCTCAAAATAATTCACAACGTAAACTATACTGAATAAAATACTTTGACGTTTGTAGCTGTAACATGACACAGATTGGAAACATAACTAGTTCTGCAAGCTACTGTAAATTAATCTAATAATATGCATGTTACAGTGCACCTACAGTAACATGCATAAACTCACCTTATGATCCTCAAATGCATTTTCTCTCTATGGTGGCACAGCAAGTCAGGAAGCAAAACAAGACATTTTGATGAAATGCTCCATTTTAAAATTTATGTGGGAAACAAGAGAAAATTAAGAAGCAATTTGATATTCTGCTTGTTCCTACCTTTTCAAAGGGCTCTTCCATCTTTGTGTTAGAAAATTGTTAGGGATAAAAAAAAAATGTCAAAATGGCCTGATGAGGTGGAGAAGCTGTATCATTTTCTAGACATTTCTCTGTCTTTTGGCTAAAAAGTAAGCAGCTTTGAGTTAATAACTTAATGTCAATTTCAGCCTAAATAACATTTTATACACTGACACCCACCTCATCCTTTTTAGTCTACCACAAATAATTTAAAAAAGACAAAAACAAAGTGTTAAAATGCTAAATATATCAGTAAAGATTGAGGGGCAAGTGGAAGAGCACTTTTAAGGCGAATAAGGGAAAATGCTACAAAACTAACGAGGAAATCCTCACAGATGAGAACAAAACCAGACAACAAAACCCCACCATGTTGGATGTTTTGTTTTTGTTTGACTTTGGCTGTGAAAGTGCTGGAAGTGGGGAAAGTTGGGAAAAACTGACTTGGATTTGGAGAATGAAGGATGATAAAAACCACTTCGAACTGCAACAAACCTCAGACTCCATTTTCTCCCCTTCCTCCCTTACTTCCTCCTCTTCCTCACTTCCTTCAAACTAGGAGTTGCAGTGAAGAGGCAACACAACACAATGTTTTGGTCTTGTTGCTTTTATTCAGATACTTATACATAATGTGTTTTTTTCATGTTTTAAGAAGATTGTGAGCCAGTAATAGGATAAACACAGGAGCATATGCAGCCATGTATGACGCAACATGTTTGCATATACTGTGAACTTGCCTGCCATGCTAGCGCACTGTTCTCCGGCTGGAAAAGCAGAGAAAAGTAAAGAAAGTCTTTCTCCATTCTCTGCCAGAAAAGGCACCTATTTTTTTATAGCATTAATAACATAAAATGACTTCATATTGGCTCAAAACTCTGAAAAAAAGACTTAAAATAAGAAGTTATTCCAAATTACTAAATGACGTGCTTCTCAGTTTAGCGTCTAAGGTTTTTACCTTGCTTCAGCATACACTGTATTAAAAATACCAGCAGAAAAAGGGCACAACCATCAGGTAATTTTTTTATCACCTGGTCAGGTTTTCCTGATTTCTTCAGTCCTCTAAATCCTCTCAGCAAACATATGCACTGTGGAAGCAAGGAGAAAGTGTGCAATTTTCCCCCAACCCATGGCGTAATGATAAGACTTAAAGTGTTATTTTACCTGTTAGTGGAGATAAAGCTACTAGCTGCCGAATCTGTAACATGGAAACTGTTTTAAAACTAAGGGAAGGCGCGGCGCTGGTGGTGTAGAGGTTAGCGCGCGACCACATGTAGAGGCTATAGTCCTCGAAGCGGCCGTCCCGGGTTCGAGTCCCGGACCCGGCGACCTTTGCCGAATGTCTCCCCCTCTTTTTGCCCCTCCGTCCTGTCTGCCTACTATCAAAAATAAAGGCCTCTAGTGCCGAAAAAATTCTTAAAAAAAAAAAAAACTAAGGGTAAGAATTACTAAGGAGTAAAAATCTGCCATTCAGGAAAAAAAAGTAAGTCTAATTTTTGAGATGCACAATCATCTAAAAAAAGTTATTTTATTTCAGTAATTCAACCAAGAAAGTAAAACTCAAGCCCAATCTTTACTCAGAGTGATTAATTTCAAGTCTTTATTTTTCTGTTAATTCTGCAGATTATTCAAGACTGCTGTCCAGCCTACAGTGGCTGTTCACAGAGTGCTTTAACCAAGCATAATAATAGAAAGTTAAGTGGAGAGAAAACATGTGGGAGAAAAAAAGAGTGTACAAGCAACAAGGATGACTACATTGTGAAGCAAAGCAAATTCAAGATTTTACAGAGGATTCAGAAGGTGCTTCAAGAGCTCAGAGGGATATTTCAGGACATGGGCTCCAACAGTTGCATTCCTTGTGTTAACCCACTCCTGAACAAGAGACAGAAGCATCTTATATGCGCTAAGGAGAAAATGGACTGGCCTTTAGCTCAGTGGTAAGGGAAATTTTTTTAGATGACAGTAAATTTTGCATTTTATTTGGAAATCAAGATCCCAGAGTCTGGAGGAAGAGTGAAAGTCTCAGAATCCTAGTTGCTAGGATTCCCATAGAGAATTGATGGATTAGAGGAAGATAAAAGCATCCAGAGCCAACAATGCGGAGGAGCTAAAGGTCGCAATTAAAGCAACCTGAGCTTACTTAAACCTGGCACACAGAGTGTGCTTTAAAAAAAATTGTACAGGGCTCACACTGCCCAAAAATGCCTTTCTGCACAACTTGTTGAAGATTAGCATCAGAAAAGTCCAACATCAAATCTCCCAAAAAAAAGAAAGGAAGTTAGGGGAGTTAAGGTGATTATGTTTAGAGTTGGATGCTAAAAAGAGGGCGAGGACAGGAAGGAGGTAGCGTAGAAATGTTAATGGCTGAGAAAATAAAGACAGATATCACATTTTGGTCACTGCAGCAGCATTTCTGACACTGCTGGATATTTTTCATAGCTTGTCTTTGGTCATAACAGAGTTGAATCGGTGGTTGGTGCCTGGTTCAGACTGAATGACCGAAGATTTAAACTCATTTTCTTTCAGGACAGAGATTTCTGATAGAACGAACGATATTCACAGTGTGAAGCCAGCGGTATCGCCTCCATACCATGCCGCACTGATGCAGTAATTATTGCAATAAGATCAGATGTAAAACAGCATAAATAAGATAGGAATAGGAAACCCAATCAGGTATTAAGTGAATATACTCTACATTACATGGAGATACTGTACTTTTCAGTAGGCCTATTGATCCTGTGGCTCTGCACCTTTTCTACAAAATGTTTTCCTTCCACTTAACTTTCAAATAATATTCTTGGATACACAACTCTATCTGTTGTGGCTTGCCCTTCTTGCGGAGCATGTCAGAGACTGACCATTAAAACGGCCGCAACACAACATTAATGTAATAAAAATGATTTTTTCCTAAAGGTCTTATGTTAAATTGTTATTTGCAAGGATCTAGAGCTTTCGTTGTTTTTTGTTTTGCTGGATAATTCGTTTCTAGAATAGGAACTAATGAGTAATGACTAACAATACGAGCAGACTGTAAGACACCCCAGCATTGCACCAATGTTCCAGCATAAAAAGCAGAAGCTAAAAAATAAACTACACTTTGCAATGCAAATAACTCTGCAGCACCCTGTGGGACGTGTCCTACAGGCTAACTACTAACATCTAGTCAACTGCCAACATTCACGCTACCCACCACAGATTTTGTTTCCTCATCCTCTGCAACAACCGGCTGTTCAAGGCAGAGGCAGACAGAGACAATCAATGCAGATGTGTTTTTATAAAGTCAAATATCTGCCTTGACCATGATTGAAACCTACCTCCTCTCCTGCTTCCTCCTCCTCCTCTTCCTCCTCTGTGATTTCATCTTGCTTTAATTGTAAAGTGAATACATGGGTTGATCCATAAGCTACTTCACCCCCAACCCCACAATCCAACCATCAACCCACCAGTGCTAAACCAAACTGCAGCTAAACAGCTCAATTATTAGTCAGGTTTCTGGTTTACAACAGACCTAAAAATAATATAAAACAGCTACTAGAGCCCAGCACTAACCCAACAACACCCCTCATCTACTCCAAACATCCAATCTAGCGCTACCGTACATACCCGTGCTTCCTCTGTTGCAGTCTAGCACATAAAAGGAGCAAATTCAAATGCTAAATTTAGAACATGTTGTATGTTTTGACCATGTTTTATAGTAAAAACCATATTTTGTATTCCCAAGCATATTGTGCCACCCAGCATACCTGTTTACCTGTTGTGTCTGCACTCACCTGTTTGGCACCCATTGATTCAAACATTTTCTCCAGCTGGATTCTCAGCTGCTGCACGTTATTCATGAGGACACAAGGCTATAGGAGAACATGAGGAGTACGCACACAGAAGAGCTCCATTAGCATCATTTTGTAGAATACAATACGCATCTTGATAACTGTTCATTTAAAATAAGCACTGATCTCACGGATAAGCAGAAGAACACTGCTGCAAATTATAAATTTGTAATTAAAAAAACAGAACAACTTACAATCTTCTCCTTGTCAACGTAGGAAGGAAAACCCTTGGTCAGGACGGCACTGTACTGCAGGAGAACTTTGGCAATTGTCTGAAAAAATTAGAAGTCATGAAGAAATTCAAACAAATCCAACTACTTCTGATGTTCAACACTTTAAAGAAATGTGACCAAAGTATCTTTCAACAAATAAATGAGACAAAATCTAAATAAGTTCATTAAAAGCATCAGACCAGACGTGGAAAGCAACCAATCACAGTAAATGCTGCTGCTGATGAAGTGGTGAATGACATTGAATAAAACAATATTCTGCTGCTCTCATGGTTTTGACACAACTGACCAGACTCTTTGGGTAAACAAAGTAGATCGTATTGTCTAGTCTGCAAGTGTTATAAGCCGTTTCTCCACTATGGTAGGTCATTTTTTTCTTTCTTCCCATATCTAAAGGAGTTCCTCAGGGCGATAAATTCGGATCCCAGCTCTTCATTTTATTTACAAGTAATCTTGACAGTTTTTTAAATACTGCATTATTTTGCTCATCTCCATCTATTGTTCATACCCAAAATATCTTAATTCTTAATAAATCCCACACCGATCTGTCTATTGATCTCCTGCTCCCTTCTCCCCTCACTCGTGAACAAGACACCATTTGAGGTAGAAGGTCCTTTCCTACCTGGAGAGGCCAAGCCACCTTTTTCCAGTTTTATTACTTGATGTAGAAATCATTGTTATACAGAGAATGTAAATATCTGATTTCGGCTGGATTGTTTTATTGTTTATCAGTTGTATATTCCACTGCCCTGTGGCCAAGTCTTTCCTAAAAAGAAGATTTCTGGTACGTTTCAGTTAAAAAACATAAAGGACTTAATAATAAAAATAATAATAATGTTTTACATTTTCTCCTTTTATTTTGAATTATTGAGAAAATATTGTTTTTTTCTCATGCTGCATCAAGAGTAAATTTAGGAGTAGAATATTAGAGAGATTATATTCTGCCATAATATCTAACAACTTGATGCAACTAGATCTGGTGGTGGTGGTTACCTTGGAGAAGCGGCGGCTGTACTGAGCCATGACCTTGGGATCGGGGCACTCCAGTTTCTTGATGATCTCAAAGCTCTGGTTGAGCTGGGTGAAGATGTCCACCACGGAGCAGGAGAACAAAGCATGCTCAGAGGTCTGCTGGAACTGAGATAAGCGCCAACAAAGTGTTTGAGCTTGGAAAAAACACTTCCTCATTGGCAAAAACAGAAAGGTTAAATTTGAGTTTTCTTACTCCATCTTTTTTGTCTCTCTCCAGAGCTCCATGCATGAACTCCATCGACACATCCTCATTTTCATCCAACCACTGCAGGACAAACTGCACAAACCATCTAAAACAGAGAAACACTATTTGAAGGGCGTTCCCACCTAAAATATCTGCTCCTTGTTCGTCTTATGACAAAGTAAAGGTAATAAACAGGTTAAGTTCTGGAAAAATCTGAGAACTTACGATGGGTAGTCGGGAACAACGCCCTTAAAGGTCGGAAGCTCCTTGACATATTCATTGTAGAGCCACTTGACTTTAAAGTGTAGGTTCATGTAGTCTGTGCTTTTACACAGTCGGTGCTTCTCATGCTCTGCACACACAAAACAATAATAGTTATAAACCAGACAAAGTCCGCTGTCGATGTTTGGGAAAAAAATTATGAATTTAATGGTTTAAAATTTAATTTGACACGTTAAATAAGTAGTGGCACATCGGCTTATGAACTCTAGGCTTCATCAGATTGATTCAGGCTGAGTTATGAAGTTTCAAATGATCAATTACTGTGTAGAAAATATGAAGACATTTATGTCTTTTGCCGTTTAACAAAAAAGATTTTACATAAATTACTTTACCTCCACTATAGAGTGAAAGTAGAGCCCATGTAAAGGTATGTCTGCCGTCACCCTGTTTAGCTCACTGTGCACGTTTCCATATTAAAAACATTTCTGGAGCGCAACCACATGTGAAATAATGAAGTCATGTCACAGAGATGAAGAAGGTTCATCTTCTGAGATACTGTCTCGTTACAGACATTGTCTGCTTTGAGACGGATGGAGAAAAATTTTGGGATTTTAAACACATTGTATTAATAAAGTGTTTAGATAATTTTTAGCACAATAACAAAAATATGTCCAACAGGTGCGGCGCACGGCGGAGCGGTAGAGAGCAGGATCCATGTTTGAAGGCCTCAGTCCGCGACGGTTCGAGTCCCGACCCGGGCAGACCTTTCCAGCAGGTCTTCCCTCCCTCTCCACCCCATTTCAAGACTGTCCACTCTGAAATAAAAGCTACCAGTGCCACAAAGAAAATGTCCTACTTCAATCAGCCACTTCAATCCATTATATTTGCTTAATGTCAGAATAATGCTTTGTTGAAATTCTGAAGTTTACATACATTTCCTGAGAATTCGGTAGGATTGCCTTTTAAGCTGCATGACTTGGTTCAAAAGTTTTAGGTGTCCTTACACAAGGTTCTCACAATAGTTTGCTGCAGTTTCAGGACTGAGATCAGGGTTTGTGATGTCCACTAAAACAATGACTTTGTTCTCCTGAAGCCAGTTTGTAACTAATTTGGTGGAACGATTAGGGTCATGGTCCATCTGAAAGACCCGCTTGTGTCCAAGCTTCAACTTCCTGGTGGATTTCTTGAGATGTTTCCACATAATGTTCTCCCTTTATGATACCATCCATTTTTAACATGATGCTACCACCTCTGTACCTTACCTTTAGGATGATGTTCTCAAGCTTGCAAGGATAAATCTAACGACAATCATTATACAAACAGAAACACCTACATTGTATTTCCTCAGACAGCAGGGCATGTTTCCAAGCATCACACATGTATTTGTCTCTTGGTGTATTTGGAAACTGTAACCTGGCTTTTTATGTTCCTGTTGGAGCAATGGCTTCTTCTTCACGGTTTGGGCTTTCAGCCCAGGTTGGTAGAAGAGTTCTTCAACTCTTACCAGCATCAGCAGCACCTTCCCGAGGTCTTTAGCTTTTGTTTTGGGGTTAATTCCCTCATTTCCCATCAAAACGAGTTCATCTCTGGGACAGAGAACCCGTCTCCTTCCTGATCCGCATGATGGCTGGACATTCCCATGCCGTTTATAGTTGGTGGAAGATTACAATTCTCTTCCTGACATCTTAGTTGATTTCTTTCATTTTTTCCCTGATGTCACACAAGGTTTGTTTGAGGGGTTGCCTTCAAGTACTTCCACTAGTGAGCCTCTGTTTACTCAACCCCATCAGAAGCATACAAAACCATGACACCATCTTCTGGGCTTAGTTTGAAGGCACAGTAATGTTACTGGATGTTAACTCCTGACTTTGAAGAAAGTAATAGAAAGTTCTCAAAAAAACCTCTCAACTAGAACTCATTCTGGTGTCCCTAACTGACCTAAAAGAAGGACGGATTTGTCTGATTTAATGTCAGACTGAGAAAAATAAGCTATGTGTTACGTTATCCAGGTTATGCAAATATTTGGTTTTGACTGTATGTGTTGATTAAGGTTTTAGCCGTCATGTCACAGAATCTTTGACAGCTTAGATAGAGATCAAATTATGAATCCTACAATATTGGATACACAGGAAAATATCTTCCTCATATGCATTATACTAGCAGAATAGCATAAAAATGGCAGCTTTAATACTAACCGTCTTGAAAAAATAGTCAAAACTATACAAAAAAACCCTGAATGGTGCACTAAACTACCGAACAGTAAAATACGATTAAATTAAGTTGTGAGGGGAGCATTATCACGAGACAAAAACCCCCAGAGAAGCTCTTTCAGTAAAGAACATTTCCACTAAACATATTTTATTTTTGACTGAAATGACCGAGGCTCGACTGTGATGCTACTCAATTTACACAATTTAACTCAATTCGAGAACATTTTAAAAATGAAATCAGGGATAAAAAGAAAAGTGTTTAGGCAAGACCGACCTTCCAAAGCGTACTTCATGTCTTGAGCAAACAACGTCCACATGACTTCTGCTGAAACCTTTCCTACATTCAGTTCCTGAGGAAACCTGCAAGAGAAGAGATGAAAACAATCTAGGTTCACTCTGCAATCAAACAATAACAAGTGATTCATGTAAAACACATTTTGAACAAAGAGGTGCCACAAGCGAAGGTCTAGCCAGGATGAAGGATAAAACGGGTTAAATATGTATTGAAATAGATCACTGACTGATTGAGGACTGGTGTGTAGGAGTTCCTGTCTTCCTCTATGATGGAGACGATAAGCATAATGAGTTTGGGCCAGAAATCCAGGTTCTTGATACTGGGGCCCTGCTCTTCCAGGGGCAGCTCCTCCTTGTTCTGGATTAGAGAGATGAAACAGTAAAACCTTACCAAATAAAAACCCAAAAACAGGAAAATATCTGAAAAAGTCACAACAAGGCATGATATATCTGATGCATTCATGCATGACTCACGGCGTCTGCAGGTTGGAACTGTCTGCTGTAGAGTTCATGGCAGTTATTGAAGATGTAGTCATATGTAGAGTTGAGGCAGGCTTTAACACAGTCCCTCACAACCTGACTGGCTCTGGGTGGAGACTGTAACTCCTGGACCTGAACATCAGACAGATGGAGGCAGCAACGCTGTCAGTAAACTCCTGCAATCAATTCTGGAAAATGTACTTCCCTTTTTTCCCCAGGTGTCCAAGCACAGTTACAAAACAAGCACCAATCAGGCGCAGTTCATCAGCTTCAACAGCAAATGGCAACATAATCACATCGTGCGCAGTAAAAATGTTAAAATAGAGAATGCTTAAAAAATATGCGAGCTAGGTTAAAATACAGAACTTCAGAGTGTTGGTTACCTTCATCCTGAAGAAGGTGATGCTGGTTAGAAGGTCCACTGTTGATTTCAAATCTTGCAGGCGGTCCTTGCTGCTGGCAGGAAAGTGGTTCTGCAGAGAAACCATAAATTTACTCCCCTTCCTAATGCAAAGTAATTCATGTTTATGACAGTTAGCAGCACAGTGTGACAGATTTCTGTTGATGGCTACATAGCATGTGGTCCAGCTGCAACATGTGAAAAGGGGCCTTTGTGTTTAGTTCATTATTTCTTTCTTGGTATTCAACTGTATGTTGTTGGAAAGCCTGTTAATTTTCCTTTAAATAGGGCCCCATTTGTGAAGGGATCTGTGGGTTGAACAGCAGAGTCTGGTATGTCAGTTACGCTCCTATGAATAACTTGACAAATCCTCTCTTGCTATTTAAAAGAAAACTGTGTTTTCTATGACGGGTTGAGGCATGTCTGTGGTTCATTGAAGCTAAGAAGAAGCAAGAGAGAGCAAGACTTTCAGTAGATAAAAGGAAGGCTGAGTGTAGCACAGCAAAAATGGCCCGTTTTATCCTACTGAGCCCACAGGGTCGGGTGTACTGTACTGGATTCCACACATGCTGTCTGCGGACGTTTGAGGTTTCATAGTCGAGAGTACCAAATTCCTACATTTTCCACACTTTCTGCTGTGGCATCATCGAACGAGGGGGAAGAGCTGCCTTTTATTTTGGAAAAACAAAAAGAAAAGAAGCTGGCATCTAAAGTCATTAAACCAGACTAGGGACGAAGAAGGGGAATCCACCTGTCAGTGCGGTGCAGAATGGAAGTGACTATGCACGTCCTCTCGACTGGTTGCTTGGAGCAGTGTGTCACGTATAGACTTTTCCGAGCCGAGCAGATTTTTGTTTGAGATGTGTAACCCGAACACGGTCATAAAAATTGAGCTTTGCGCAGAAGTATCCGCTGGACGTCCGCTTTTATTCTGCTTTGACTATGAGCAGAGGTCCATAGAGTCACGTACTCTCAATAACAGGTGGTGAATTTCAGGCAGTCGGCGCTCACTACAGAGTACTTTTAATCACTGTGTAGCATGCCGGTTTGACAGGTACCCAAGCTACTGTTCTTAACATCCGCCTCCACACTGTATACATCAACATATAAATCTTTGCCTTATGATTTCACATTTGAGCTTGAGACTTTACTACCACTGCTAACTTCTGCAAGAGTTTGGTGTTTGGTACGTAAAATCACTCACTTCTTCTACATTTTCTTCCCCTCTTACATGTAAACGTGTTTCTGAGAGAGAGAGTAGACCAACAGATGGGCGACAGAAAGATGATTTTAAAGCTAGAACATCTTGTTATATAAGAAACTTACCCTATAGGTAGAGAGATCAATACGTAAGGAGTTGTGTAGCTGGTCTAGAAGCTTAACAAAGCGCTCTTTCTGTATTGTGAGGAAAGAGGAAATAATATGTGAGATTGTGGACAACAACCATAACAATAAAGTGTAAAGGGGAGCAGAATGACCAGTTTGAAAAGAAAGATGAAGACAGATGCGTTATTGTGTATGTTACAGCTGTACAAACCCCAAAGTTGGAAGCAGCGAAGCGGTCAGAGGCGGACACATTGGTGGATGCAGTTGTGTGGGCGTAGAATGCGTTGATATTAGCCAGCAGGCTGCTCATCACTGCAGGAACTCCAGGACACATGTACTTAGTAGACAAGCAGGCAAAGTGTCTGGAAAAACAGCAAGAATCAAAGGAAAAGATGTCTTGAGATTGGATCCATTCTGGACATACTGACGCTCTGCTCTCTGGAGAGATACTCTGCATGTTGAGATGCTTGCAGAGGAAACTGAGGCAGTACAGGCGCGATGTGCGATAAAACGACACCCAGTGGCTACACAGACCAAGGAGAAAAGCCAAAGCCACCGTTCAGAGTCTAGATTTTCTATTGCAGTTTATTTGTTTTTCCTGAAACAAAAGTAATTTTGCTTTAAAATATAGAGTCCAGAAGAATAACACTAAAAAAACCGAAATGTATTAAAACAGAATTAAAAATGATTAGAATTAATAGTTTTACAGTGCCTGGATTATTACATGCTTAAGAAGTGTTTCATTTTATGTAGTTTAGTTTATGTTGGAGGTGGCAAGAAGGTAAAACAAGTATTTTTGTACATTTTATTTAGCAGTACACGCAGTGATAATCAAAAAGGTTTACTTGAGAGAGTTTTAAGAGTTTTAGTTTTAGGAGAATCAATCAATAGAAAAATATGTGTTTATGAATTGTACAAATTAATATAAAAAATCTTTAAAAAATATTTGCCTATGAGTAATTGCGTTACTGACCTATTGATTGGGGACACAGTCGAGATGAAGAGATATGGTGAATTAAGCCTTAGTCATTAAATCCAGCAGCTGATAAACCTGGGGGAGAAACTTTGGGTCCTGCAGCTTGTCCTGCTAGCCAGGGGGTTTAAATTTCCTTTATTTTTTACAGTCTTAGAATAAAAAAAAACACATTTCCCTTTTGTAATTTTGACCTCGACTCTAAGCTGATTACTGGAGGTAATCCTTCACCAGTGAAAGGAGGCAACAACCCTGCAGTATGCAGGAGAACACAATAAATATATGTTTTAATATTTTATGATATATGATTGTGTAAAATACACTCTACTTGAGAAGGTTATTTTTGTCCTTGCTTGATGAAGAAGTTCGACCTTAGGGTAGGGCTGGTGAAACTGTTACCGTGGAAGTGAGCGGTATGGGGGGAAATCACCTTCATCCAAAAAGGCGTCTGAGACTTACGTCATGGCTTGGTAGATAGACTCAATCCCGTAGCGCATAGCAAACTCGTCAACGATTTCCTGCGCCACATCGTCAAAGTAGAGCTTCCATGAATCATCTCCACGCGCCTCGGGGATTCTAACCACACCCTGACCGAGCACGTCGGTGGAAAAGTGGAACAGGTTCTGCAGGGAACAGAAGGAATGTAATTTAAAATGACCATTAAAATCTGAGGATTAGAACGACAAGAATAAAGGGACAAATACATGGAAGATGTAGGATTTTTATCTTTAATACCAATTCACTAGAAATGGTGTGGTGCAGCAGCAGAGGGTTTATAAAGTTTGGGATTTTCTAATTATGGGATTATTGGGTTTGTAATGATGCAATAAGCCTATAAACAAATCCTCTATTTGTTTCAATGGAAGAAAGGAAACATGTTTAATCTTTTCCAAATCAGTCAAATCTGATCACATTTTGTGTGGGAAATTATAAATATCCAGCTCAGCCGCCATTTTTCTGACACCATGCTGAAAACTGCACGAGTACAGCTGCATCTGAAAGGAAAAGTTTCCGCTTTCCAGTACCTGAGTTCACATTCAGAGAAATACATTTCAGTTTTCAGTTATTTTTTATTATTACAGCTTACTGCTAATGAAAAAACAAAATTCAGTTACTCGGAATATAAGATTACATAAACCAATTAAAAAACAAATGTATACAGAGATGCTGACTTAAAGGTTGTTCAGCAGACACTATCCACAAGGAGCGTAAGTCACAAACATTTGTTATAAAAATGCTGGCTGTTCACAGAGTGCTGTATCCAAACATAGCAACAGAAAGTTTAGTGGAAGGAACATGTATGATTAAAAAAAAGCGGCGCTGCAGCGGCAATAACCACAAGGTGTGGGCTGTTGCTGGAGTCAGTTCTTCAAGAGCCACAACCGGAAAATACACCTACTACATTGACTGTCATGTTAAGCTAATCAGAGTTTCTAAAAGTAAACGGGGTGTATCCGCTGGGTTTCCTTAGATGGAAACCTTTTACCAATGTGAATAAAAACTGAACTTGACTGCATTGTTTGATAGCTAGGATCAAATTTATATTTTTAATTGATTTTCAAATCCAAATCCACTTTATTTATACAGCACATTAAACACTGACTTTGAATCTGTATGTTTGTTAGGACTGAATTCACAATATTTTAATATAAAAACTGGATCTTGTCTTTGTTGCTGTTTTTGTAGGTCATAGATATATAAATAAACAGAATATAATTAAGAATTTTATCTGGTCCCTTGTGTTTTATAAGTCAGTTGCTAATCAAGCAACCTCGGCTTCCTGAAGACCTCAGCAGAGTGACAGGTGGATCGACCTCCATGCGACGCTGCACTGATGCAGTAAGTCATGCAAAAGGAGCCCCGACCAAGTATTCAACGTGAATACTGTGCAATACAAGAACGTATTTTCAGTTTAGGCCAATGTGTCTTTATTGAAAAACCTTCTTCATTGGTCTCGTGTAACATTGATTTTCTGAGAAACTGAGTTTTGTATTTTTATCAGCTGTAAAACACCATCATTGAAATTACCTGAAAAAAACATTGAAATAAGTATAAAGATCCTAATCATGAGTTTCAGTTTTTTAATTAGAATTATGAAAACACGTTTTTCTTGCTGTGATATACCTCATGCAAACAGGTGTACTGCACATGATACGGAGCCACTTTCTCTTCTCCTTTGATCTCCACATTGATCTGGAGGCGAATGGCACCTGAGACGGCTGACTTGTCTGTCCTCTTCTCTGCAATCAAACACAAACACAGTCCTTCAGCCACTTCCACCTTCTTGATTCATAACTCGGATGCAGCTCCGTGCCTCGGTTATGCATTAAACCAGATCTGTTAACGCAACCGTAATTACATGTTAAGATGGCAGCTCTATTGCAGGGCGGTTTTTGTTTTTACAGCTCAATGGCAGTGCAGAGCTGGCGGCGCTAATAGAAGTCCTCCAGATGATAGTGAGCAGGACAATGGCAGGGGCATGAGTGGATCGCCAGAGAGATTCTCTGGAGGTGGAATGCCTGGCAGCTCAGCCCTGCTATTTGCCCTGACAGGAACATTATTAAGGGTAATTTTCGCACGTCAGCAGTAGGGTCAATTTCCAGCTACTTAATAATCTTGTGTTGTGAGGGGAAAAGGGGGGAAAAAGGGAAGGAGGCAGTCAGGAGACAGAGGACAACATGTTCCAAACGGTTTGGACATCTTTTATGACTGATCATAGTTGGTTATAATTAGCATGAGCCTCAAAAACGTCTATTCCCACATTATTTTTCTTTCCTTTTTCCCTTCCTTTAAAATTGCTTTTTGTTAAGCTACACAATTAGGCCTCAGCAGAGTGTGTAAAAAAATGGGACTCAGATGAATGTCAGCCGTGTCCGTGTCTGTACAATAACGTGACTGAATGTACATGAACCATTAGCAGAATTGTTTGTGTATTTGTTGCCCACCCTTTGGCACGGCTACACCTTAATTGGCGAGGAAAGTGGGTAACTGATCCAGATTTTAATGCCAGGTGTGAATGGTCGTTGTTAGGCTTGTCCACTTGCATCCTGATCAGCTGGAGGACGTCGATACCAGGCTGGAATGGAGCCTAACAGCTTTGCACCCTATACAATGTTGCTCACAGTGAAAGAGAAGCTAAGCTTCAGCTTCCTGTCCGGCCGTGAATCTGACACTGAAGAGCAGCTGAAACATTAGATACTTTGAAGCTTAAAGCAAAGCACTAAGCTTCTACAGCAGGAGAACAACTGCACTGAATTATCAACATGCTATGTCAAAGCAGAGAGCAAACATGCTAATATTAGCATCTCTGGCAACTGCGCCATGTGAAAACGTCCTCAACAGGAGCAAGACATGAGTTAAATGAACATCATAGCTGTACTGTGTGTTTCAAGTAAGACTTGTCTTTAAAAAGAATATGGGACAGATATCTGTTGGTGTAAAACAGTGAAAACTAGAGTCCTGAATGCTGATGGTGGGTGATTTAAATGGGACACAATCACAATACTAATGCAGATACTAATGAAATCGACGTAGTGCGTCATTTATCTGTACTTTAAAGCTAATAAGTTTTTAAACATAAACAGCTGAAATGAAATATTTACATACACTGTATATAGAAAAATATAATAAAAATATATTAAAATATATTTGCCTTTTTCCGTTAAACACCCCTTTTTACAAATGCTCTGCCTGCCTACCTATCAGCCATCTGTTTGGGCCCTCAAACTAAAGTCAGTTAATTGGTTACTATCTAAGAAATCAAAGTTACCAGGTTTTTACAAGGAGGGCTCATTTTGAGTTCGTTCCCACTGCATTTTCAGGATGTGCAGAGTCATCATGAGAGGGGCTGTTCTTGCAGCCTTATCTACATTATTCCACACCGTACTGACCCAGGTTGTACCACACGTCCATTTCTCCGCTCAGTGTTCGAACTTCGATGATACTCTGACCCAAGAAATCATCGGACTCCCTCTTCAGACGCTGCTTCACTCTGGACTTGATGTCATCGTCTTCGTCCCAAACGCGAACTTTGATGCGGTCTGAAGAATTGTGGCACTCGCTAAAGAAAAAAACAAATTTATAGCCAGTTAAGATAAATAACAAACGTAGCACAAAAAGGTCATTTGTGTTTGGTCCTGTTGTCTTGGTAATTAATCCGTTCATTTCCCTTTAAATACGGCCAGATTTGTAATGAAAATTCATTTGTGAGTTGAACAGCAGAGGTCAGTATGTGGGTTGTGCCCATGAAAAACTCCTAATAGCATATTCTTATCTTGTTTGGTGTCATTTACTGATTTGTATGATAGAAGTTTGAAGGAAACAAAAAACAGGGGGCCTCAATAGTGTGATAAAGAACTGCACACAAGCACAACAGCGTGGCCCCTGCCTAAGGTTCAGTCCCTAAAAAGTAGAGCTATGTTGTTGCCACTGAATGCAGAACTTTATATCTGTCTCTCTGGATAGAGACTGCCTCCATTAATAATAAGCCTCATTTTTTTGTGTTAATATTTGCTAACCAAGTAGATTCTTACAAGTGGAACTTTTCCTCCCAGACTGGGTTGAGGTTGCCATAAATGGTCTTGGTTCTCTTCTTGGTCTTGCCCACCTGAACTGTTACATATGGATCACTGGAACCTGTCTTGTCTTTCGCCTGAAGTCCCTGCGCACAAACCACTGAAACAGAGACAAATATACTCACGCACAAGGACTGTACACTGCAAGCTGCACAGCTGGGCTGATGAGGGGCGAGGTAACCTTTAAATAAATGCTGCGATCAGTGTGATACCTGTGATGGTGATCTTGGCCGACCACTTTGAAGTCCCATCCAACACACTCTGTTTGATGGTCTTCATTTGCTGAGCGTGAATGGCTTTAGTGACTATGAACACTTCCCTGATTAGCTCAAAGACCTCTGGTTTGTTTCTTTCTCTAATCTTCATCCTGTCTTTCATGGCCATGATGATGTTTTGGGTGCGGTCCTCCGCTCCATGCTTGGAGCTTTTCTCTGCCGCTCCTGAACATTTAGCAAAGATAGAAGCAAAATTAAATACTGTTGAACATAAAGACATCAATTGAGAAAAACATTTAGCTTGTCAGTTCCAAGCAGAACTACATTATCTGTATAATTACTGTGCTACTAAATAATCTGGCCTTATAATAACTTTATGTTTGATACGTTCCATCTACAAACTGCACTGCCTGCTAGATGTATGGTGATAATTCTTAGTGTAATGAGGAAGATCATGACTGCAGACAGTTGAAGTAAATGTAGTGAGTGTCTCTTCATTATAGCACCTGCTAGTGAACTGGATGCAACAGGCAGGAACTGAATGTTTTGTCCTCAAAGGTGATGTGTTAGAAGCAGGAAAAATGGGCGAGCATAAAGTTTTCAGCTAGTTTGACAAGGGGCAAACTGCGATGGCCAGACGACTGGGTCAGAACATCTCCAAAACTGCGGCTCCTGTGGGGTGGTCCCATAAGCAGGGGTTGGTTTCTATTTAGAGTGATCTAAATAAGGAACTTTGGTGATGCTGCAACAGGGACTGCGTGGTCTGATGCCAACAGATAAGCTGCTGTAGCTCAGACTGCTGAAGAAGCTGATGTTGGTTCTGATGGAAAGGTGTTCAGATTACAGAGTGGATCACAGTTTGGCTTGGATGGGGTTGCATAGCTGCAGACCAATATCTCAAATCAATTTTTAATTTCGTCCACTGGCTGGAAAATAATAATATATAAAACGAACCAAATAAAAATACAGGACAAAAAATATAGATGTTTTCTCATGACTTTGCAAATAATAAATAACAATTGCTCAGAACCCAAATTGGTGCCAAATTTTTCATAATTACCAGCTGCAAAAACAAATTTTGAATTCAAATTTGCAAAGGATAGAAAAAAAAATCAACTTGTGTTTTGTGTAATACAAAAAGGATAATTTAAAATGCTAAATAAAGAAAATTGTGAATATTTACCATGAACTGAAGTTTAGAATCACTGATGTGAAAATTATATATATATATTAATCCAGTATTAATTTCTATGGCATTTAAAAGCACTTTTTGCATCAAAAGGGACCCATATGAAACCATTCACACACAAACAGTTAAAACTGATCAGGATTATTGTTGCTGCCAATGTTTGAGCACCCAGGTTCAGATGATCTAATAATCTATCCTGCATGTTTGTTTCTAACAGGCCTTCCCTGAAAAAGAGACTTAATGGTTTCTTAATGAGATTTAAAAATTATTTAAAAACAAAAATTCATCCAATGAGGATTTTATTTTTGAAACATCTGGGTTTAACAACAGTTTGGATTGACTGAGAAGATTGCATCTTACACCTTGCTGTTAAATAAGACACTTCACTGCCTGGTGAGGACCACCTTGAATGGTTTCCTGAGCTGTACTCACGCTGTAAACAATCAGCATTAAGCAGCTCCTGGCACTTTTCATGGCACTTGACCCCACACTCGGAGCAACGCATGCCTTGGCGGGCGATTCCCCACAGCAGCCCCTCGCACTCATAGCAGTAAGTGGGGGTGGTGGCCGTCCACACCTCAAAGTTATGCGGCGTAGTGCAGGAAATGGGGTAGATGAGAGCCTGCAGGGTCTTCTTGTACACATGGTTTTTCTAGGAATAGTAGATCATTTTTTTATATAAGGGGTTGAAGAAAGATGACTGGCTCTATATAACTTTAAAGTATTACTCTTTCTAAAGTTCCTTATGCCACCCTTTAAATAAAAGCAGATAAAAATGAAAAAGCAAAGGTGTTACTTACCAGCTCCTCATCCTTGAATGAGGACCGTGCAGCCATAGCAGAGGCAATCCCTGCCTTCCTGGCTTGGATGAGGGACTGAACAGGACGTAACAAGGAAAATTTGCCTAAGTTTGCATCCAGTAAACAAATTCATGTGTCACGCAAAAACTGAGAACACCTCCATTTTATTGCTACAGCAGTATCGAGTGAGGATGGTTAAAGGGGTGGTCAGTAGGGTTAGCACAGTTTATTTTTCCTTTCTGTGGACTCCTTACAAACAAGCCGGAAAACACCCCGTGTGAGTGGTGTTAGTTTTTAGCCGCTAGAGATTAACAGGAAACTGAAACAACAAATTTAGATCATCAATCCGAAACAGGATAAAAGAACTGTGTTAATACCCCGGATTCACTAATTTCAACTAGTTTTAAACTTACGGCTCAACAAGTGAGGAAAAACATAACCCACAGGGTGAGGGAATGATTGGTTGACAATGTTTGATTGATAATATCAAGCAGGGAGGAAAGGTACCCAGGCCCAACAGGATGCATGCATGTTTTTATTCATATTGAACCGGTGCAGTCTGAGATCACCATGCTGCTAGATGTTTTATTTACCTGCTACTTGACATTTGTTTTACCTCAGCAGGAAAAGGGAGGGGCATCTGTGTTATAACTTACCATAGCCTGACCAGGAAGAGAGAATGCATTCAAGAGAGTTGTGGGGAATAGTTTCAGGTTTAAGAGAGGAGGGAGAGAAAAATTAGCATTCTGACTCAGCAAACGTCCTCATGTGTTGTTGACAATTTTAACCCAAATTTGACTTTAACATAAATTTGTTTTACATTTTTTCATGTTACAACCTAAAATTTTGAGTATTATATAGGGGTTTTACGTGATAGAGCAACACAAAGTAATGCAGAATTGCTAAGTGGTAGGAAAATAAGTCAGCTTTCCTGCCCCTGCTGAAGAAAAGTGTCCCCACAGCATGATGCTGCCACCACCAGTCCTTTTATGGTGGGGAGGGAGATGCGCAGTGTTTGTTTTCCAGCACACACAGCATCCTGTATGTAGGTCAAAAGGTTACATTTTGGTTCCATCAGACCAGAGCACCTTCTTCCACATCTTTGCTGTGTTCCCTGCATGCATTTTGTTAAACTGCAAACAGTAATTTCTTATAGCTTTCCTTCAACATTGGCTTTCTTCTTGCCACTTTTCCACGAAGGCGAGCTTTTAGAGTGCATACCTCTGGGCTCTCTCTATTTGGCAAGTGTGAAAGCTCATTGAAATTCTCTGGTCTCTGGTGACATTGCAACTAAACCCAACTAATGCAACCTGACTAATCAAAGAACTGAACACAGGAAGTGAACCAAAGAGAGGAAAATAATTTTCTTCTTTGTCTGCCTTCCATGTTGCCGTCACTCCCTCTCCTCTGTCTTTTTCTGTACTTCTGCATTAATCTCATGTATACAGATCAACATGCTGTCCGCTCACTGCGTCGCCTGCTGCTCATTCTGGGCAGCTTCTTGTGATGGCGCCCCCAAATGAGAAGCTTTGCTAACTGCATGATGCTCTCCACATGAAAGTGAACCAAACCAAATTAAAGTGTAAATATTTTTGGTATTAGTCTCCTGGACTATCCTGGAGTAAAAGCACTCTGACAATTGTCCTGACATCATATTCTCCCACCTGAGCTGCGAATCTCTGGAGCTCCTCTAGAGTTAACCTGACCCCCTCTTGAGCAAATGCACACCCCCTCTACCACTCCCCAAAGCAAATGCAGACCCCCAGTGACCCAGGGCCCTGGCCACAAGCTCGCCCAAACCAGCCAGGAGAAGCAACAGTCCAAAAAGGGAGCTAAGCAATCCACAGCCCACCCCTACCCTAGCAGCCGGCGACCGCCACATCACTCCTCCAACACAACTCTCACTACAAACCAGACACACTGCCACGCCCAGCAGCATCAACATGCACACTCTGCCCAAAGATTTGCATAAAACCTTGAACATGCCATCATTTTCCAACCACTTACAAATTATGAGCTACTTCATGTTGGTCTATCTCATAAAATGTCCAATAAAATACACAGAAGTGAAAGTTCAAGATGTGTAAATGCACGGATGGCAGAGCAAAAGCACAGCCGTAATGTGTCGCTGTTTCACAAAGAGAAAACATGCACCTAAAAAGAACAAGCAAACAACGCAAGATGACAAATGACAGTGAGAACATTAAGAATGAGCGAAAGGTACTTACCACGTCGCTGACCAGAGGGATGGGCTTCCTCTTGCGCAAATCTGGCATGCTGTCAATTCCATACAGACCAGATCCACTACTGTCGACATAAATGCAGAAATTCATATTAAGCACTGGGACTGCAACAGAGAAGACCTGTACCAGTACCACAACTCCTTACCTCCTGCACACACACGTAACGCAAAGCGTTCGATTTATAATCTGTATACTTAGTAATATAATTTATGACTTACCCTGGTTTAACCCAGGCCTGTCTGGTATTGGGTTCCACATCTCTGACCTATGGGAATATATTAGATATTTTAGGATGAAGATGTTTAGGACAGATAGGAGAAAGGGGCCTGACTGAGTTTAACCTCTCTGATGTCACAAAACACCCAGACATAAAAACCTCTAAGTTATTAAAATCAGTAATTGTACAAAAAGTGAGTTTATGATGGTGAAAAGGAGATACAGAATAGAAATATCCTTTTTTGTCCATCAGTAAAAAAATTCAGGTGTGCCAGCAGCAAAGTGACAGACAAATGGAAGCATGCAGATTCATAAAAAGGTAAAAAAATATAAAAACCAAAAATTAGACTTATAACGGTATGGAGGAACATGCATCAGGTTCATAAAAAGTTTAAACTTTGGCGGTTCTAAGAAATACTTGACAAAAAACTAAAATTTTGTATCCATCTGAAGGATGAGGGTAGATAATTTCTAATGATGGTAAGAGTTTGTGTTTGAGAAGCTATCCCTGGTGAAACCTGCTAACAAAAAGATGAAAAACTTTTGTGTTTGACATAAAACACTCATATCCTGTGTTGTTTGCATTTGGCGTGTTATTTTTAAGGACTAGGCAGACATTCTCCTCGACATAGAAAAAGCAAGACAGACGACAAGCAACGAACAACCCCACAGAGAACTCATCAGAGCTGAATGAATGGGCAGAATAAAACACAGGGCCAATATTTGTGTAACCTGATTTTCTTCTCGTCCGAACTCTGAAAAGAAAAAAAAAACAGATCATGAAGAATTTAAATTACATGAAGTAGCTATAAATTATCTTTTTAAAATTAAGGAGCATCTAAGTAATCAGAATATTATCCCAAAGCTTTGTGTTTGTTTTAACTCAATTTAAAAAGTAAACAAAATACAGATTCATTTACTTTGATTAATTTTAATGATTATGGGTCACAGCTAATGAAAACCCAAAATTGAAATCATCACTACAGCCATGAGAACGTCCTTCTCTGACCTTCTTCACCCGATCATCTTCAGACTGTGTCAAATAACAAGTTGGTGATGGTTGGTATCAAGAAGTGTGACTTTCCACTGGAGGGTTTGGGCAATGGTTACATGATGAATTTCAATGTCTCACCATAACGCTAAATGTTTCTATAAATCACTCAAATTTCACACAATGTGCATCGAATGTGGCAGGAATAATAACTAATCTACTTCCAAACACATTTACATGAATGTGTGCTGTAGATCTAGAAAAATGAATGTACAGCGCCACCTATGTTTATTAAAGATGTTTATTAAAGTCATGCAAACAAATGTAGCCTTTCAAGAGCTGCAACTAAGCCTTTCGGAAACATTGTCCAAATCCTACAGCTAAAAGCTTGAAGACATAAGTTTGCTTTTAGGGAAAAAAACTGTATTTACTGACCTGGGTTCAGGTCTAAAGTCCAGGTGGAAAATAAAATTATATAATCAATAGATCTTGTCAGCAGCGGGAATCATGGGGAGCTCTAAAACTTTCCATCACTGACTGGTCTTTTATACTGCATGTTTTCCTTCCACTCAACTTTCTATTGAATTGCTTAGATACAGTACTCTGAACAGCCAGTGACCCTCTGCTGAACTACTGTCAGGTCAGCAGTTTTCCCCATGATTATTAACTCCATATAATGGAGTAATGCTATCCTTTCCATAAAAAAAATAATTGTGGGCTTTTATGAGTCATAATTTTTAAAATGAGTAAAAATAAACGCTTGGGGTATATTGCTTTGTGTGTAATAAATCTTTATCAGCTTCACTTCCTCATTTAGATAACTGGGACAAATTAAATTTTCAATTACATTTGAATTTATTGATGCACCTGCATCTATTTACATCACTGCAGAAGAGGAATAACTTCAAAATACCTGGAAAAAATTCGTCTTGAGATTGGGATCCCTGAGACCCTTGAGAGCCGTAGGAACCCTGGGAACCCTGAGTGGATCTGGAGAGTCTGTGATGAGTCCTTCTTTTCTCTCTCAATATGCGCTGAAAATTAGCTATTCGCTCTCTATGACTTGCATCTGTCGGTCTTCCTTGGTCTCCCTCAGCGGGGGGACAGTGTTCGCTGATTGGGTCCAGAGGACATTTAGCTCGTACTGCAGGACTGTGGTTTGGGGTCAGGTCAAAGCTGGACAACTCTCCGTTACTTGTTTTATATTCTGTTGTTTGTGTGATCTCTGCTGAGTTATACTTGGTAGCAGTGCAAACAGTGTGGTTTTGATTAGTGGGAAACTCTTGTGGGAAGAGTGTTGTATTGTCATGTGTTTGGCTAGTCTCACCGTGCCCCCTTGGAGAGGTAAACTGAGTCACAGCCTGATGAACATCCTTCTCTATACACTCAGCGCTACTCTCCTTCTCATTGGGCTCACTGGATCGTGTAGGTGAGGTTGGAGACAACTGACAATCAGTAACAGCATCATCTTTAAATCCCTCATGGTTGGAAAATTCCAACTTCCTTGTTGCCCCTTTCATAGCAGACCTGAAAGTGACCACATCCCTGCTAAAGATTGTTTCCTCAATCCCGTCATTAGGGGCTTTGGGCATGGTCTCGGAATCTATCTCCGAAGATGCTTGTGATAAAGATTCTCGTACTTCCTCTCTGGACACACTCTGATCAGTCCATTCTCTGTCCAGGCTCTCAGCAGACCCCAGATCAAGAGTATCCCCAGACGATGGATATTCATCACAGGGTGAATGTTGGGCCAGATAACAGTCATCGCAGTCTGTCAACAGCATGGTAGAACAGCTCAAGCTCCTGGAGGGCTCGCTGTCAAGATCGTCTGCGCAAGCATGCATTGTGTGGTACCCAGAGCTGCGGGAAAATGGGCAGTTTGCAGCGCAGTCACACTCCAGGTTTTCTTCCTCAGTTTCATTAGTTAGCCTCTTCCACCCAACCATACTGGAAGAACCTGAGGAAGACTTGTATTGGTGTCCAAACAACTGAGAGAGATGCTCAGAACTGGTGTTCGAGGAGTGGCCCACTGCGCCTCTTTGCGGCTCCTTCTTCCAAACATCTTGACCATTCTCCAGCTCTTCACCGCTGTTTGCGGAAGAGAAGATGTCTTCTTCACTCCAACCTCCTCCCCTACAACGCCAGATACTGCACTCTGTGTCCCCAGGATGAAAACCTGCTTCAGGGCAGTTGGAGCTGTGACATGATGACAAAGAGCTGGTGCTTTGGTAGGTCTGGCCACTATGAAGCTCCAGGTAGCAGAGATCAGGGTTTGAACTCTGCTCTGAGTTTTCAAGGCTAATTCGATGAACAATACCATGAGTTTCTTTGTCGCCTGTCCAACGTATAGTTGATCTCTTCATTGGTGTAGAGCCATAGTCTCTGTTATCCAACAGTGGACTGGGATCTCTCTCATGAAGACACATGACGGCATTCTGTCTACCCAGACTTCCTCGTCTGATGCGTGGTGTTTGAGAAACCGGGCTTTGGTGAGGTGCAGCTGAAGCTCCACAGTACAGCTCCCCTATTTCACTGAGTACCGCATCAACACAACATGACACTTCATCCACTGAGCCGCGCACCGATGTTAAATACTGCCTCAGGTCAGATATTTCCTCCTGGATCTTGTTGATACCTTTCAACTCTTTTAAGATGTGTTCCACTATGTTACCAGAACCTTGCCCTGCTTCCTCAACTGGCGTCTTCTGTGTATAATTTTTGGTGCCAGATATAGCATCATCCTCAGCTGCACTGCCATCCTGGCAATGAGAAACTCTGTTTTCCCCAGCTGGGGCTATGCTAGCTTTGTTGCTGGTAGAGTTGACCGATGAAAGATCATGAGGGGGATTATCTTCTAGCCCCTGTGGACACTTCCATGGCTTTCTGTGCAGGCTTTCCTCCACGTTTGGGCTGTTTGATCTCCTCTGCAGCTCTGGCCTTTTTGGGGAGACTTGAAGTGGATTTGATGTGTAGGCATCTTGTCCACCGACGTGTCCTCTGGGAAACATTCCTGAGAGGTGGCACTCGTTGCCAACTGGTCCAACGCATGGACAGATCACTAGCTCTGTGACCGTAAGTAGCTACAGTAAATCTGTTTTGCTGATATTTAAAAGGGAAAAAGAAACATGATTTCAGTGGTTTTGTTGCTTGAAGTAACAGGTAAGCATAATCAACCAGTAAACTACTGCAACATCTTCTGGCAATTGTATGCTTCAGACCAATGCAAAAAATAATAATTAAAACAGCCAATACAGCTAATGTCAAGTGACCTTTCTTAAAAAGAAACGAAAACAGTCAGCTTTCCAGTCCAAACCAGATATTTACATACATTGTATTAAAAGATCTCCCTTTCTAATCAGACTAAACTGCTCCTGTTTTAGTGCAATGAGGATTGCCAATGTTATAGTTATACTATCAGTCTTTATTCTGATACTAGCCAAATGCCAGAATAATGAAATTATATCATAAAATAATAATGTTTTCTGTGTGCTTTTTCTGTGTATCCTTCAACAAGCTTCTCTTAATAGCTTGCTGGAAGTTTGGCCCATTTCTCCTGACCGGACTGGTGTAACTAGGTTAGTTTTATAAGCTGCCTTTCTCACACACACACACACACCTTTTTAACTCTGCTCATAACTTTCTATGGGACCGAGGTCAGGGCTTTGTGGTCACTCCAAAACATTGACTTTGTTGTTCTTCAGCAATGTTGTAACTAGTTTAGAGGTATGTTTTGGGTCATTGCCCATTTAGAAGACCCATTTGTGCCCAAGCTTTAATTTCCTGGTTCATATGAGATGTTACTTTAATATTTCCACAAAGTGTCCTTTCCTCATGATGCCATCTATTTTGTAAAGTGCACCACTTTTCTGGGGTTGATTCGCAGCATTTTGCAGCAAAACACGTTGATCTCTGGGACAGAGAACCTACTCCTTCCTGGACAGTATCATGGATGGACATTCCCATGCCGTTTAGAGTTGCATATAGATGAATGCTGCACCTTCAGGCAGGATGAACCAGCCTTGTGGAGGTCCACAATTCTCTTCCTGATATCTTGGAGAGGAGTCTGTTTAAGGTGTTGCTTTAAAATACATCTACAGGTGTGCCTGTTGTCAAACAACCTATCAGAAGCTTACAAAGCCAAGACATCATCATCCAGGCTTTCTGAGATTTTTTTTTTAGAGGCACAGTAATCTCAGTGTATGAAGATTTATGACCTTAAGGAACAAGCTAAAAAAAATCTCCCGCTCATCGTTCTGACATGTAGAAATACAGATAATTTTGGTGAATGAACTGAAAGATGAAAAGTTTAGTCTGATTTAATGTCAGACAGTAAGAAAAAAAGGTTTTTCTACAGTCTACATAAATATCTGGTGTCAACTGTATATTGGTAATTAGAATATCCTCAGTATCAGACCGAAGAACAGAAAAACGTACCACAATAGACTTCAACATGTTTGGTAAACTGTTGCTTTTACTGCATTTGGGCACAGAGTTTAAGCACCTATTTTAGTCTTAGAAACAACTATAATCTTTACAGTGCAGAAATCAAACGATCCTGTTTTAAGTGACTTCTCAGCTACAGAACCCATTTGTAGACGGAACAACATGCAGCTGCTTAGATGTCTGTAATTAGGATGCTCTGGGGAGGCGGCACAGTAATTAGATGACAGGCTTCTTAGGCCATGTCAATCCTTCACACCCCGACCAGCTGCAGTCTGGACTACACTTGCTGGCGCTAGAGTTAGAGAAACTAAATTAAACATTATTTTTCTGACAGATGGTTTTGTTATTTCCAGTTGGAGACTTTTATTAATGTTTTCCATTTCCCATGTTCCATTGGAAGGAAGGCAGAGAGACAGCAAGATTCAATCATTGTCTTAAGTAAACACAGTATAGAAAAATACGTTTGTTGCCTAGTTTTGTTCTTGTAACAATTTAAGTGGCTGTAAACTCAAGCCTTAGTTTAAACCATAATTTAATACTTAATATCAGAAATTAAATCTCTGTTTTCTGAGAGCTCTGGAGATTTTCATTTCTATTTCATGATAATTTTATAAACGTTCTCAGAAGTGTTAGGATGGCTGAAATTAACCTGAACTCCATTTATAGGAAAGCATTTTCCAGCTCAATGAGATATGCTATACAGACTGCATGGACACATGCATCTCAACAGGCTAGGATATAATCAAAAAGTTTATTTTATTTAGATTCATTAGGTACAGAGTGAAATATCTGATTATGGCTTACAGCCAATAAAAACCAAAAAGATCACTAACTGGAAAGGTTTCTAGCAGACAGTCATTAAGACACAAAAAGGTCATTGCTACAGCAGTTGGCTGTTCATGGAATGCTGTAACCAAGCATTTAATAAAAAATTAGGTGGAAGGAAAAAGTGCGGTAGAAAAAGCTGCAAAAGCAAGAGTGTGGGGGAAAATCACAACGTGAGGACCACGGTAAGAGTCAAAGCTTCCAGATGTGTCCATTATTTATAAATCAAATGCTCAGAGTCTAAAGGAAGAGTGGAGAGGTACAGAATTCATAGAAGTCCAGTATAAAGTCTCCTCTACTGGTGTGGATCCACTGAGATCAAAAGTAGCCTCAGTTGCTTTTGCACCTTTTTGACCACACTTTTTCCTTCCACTCTACTTTCCACTAATATGCTTGGAGACACCGCTCTGAACAGCCAGATGTCGTTAACCCTCCTTGTGGAGGGTGTCAATGACTGTTTGCTGAACATCTGTCAATTCAGCAGTCTTCCCTATGAGTGTGTTGGTCACAACATTTCTGTATTAATTTTTGGTCTTGTAGACTATTTACATTTTCTGAGAAAATGAATTTTGGAGTTAATTAGCTGTAAGCCACAACTATCAACAAGAACAAACACTTGAAGTATATCACCCTGTCTGTAATGATTCTGTATATACGTTTCCCTTTCAAATTGAATTACAAAAAATGTACTTTTTAATGGTATTCAAATTCATTCATTCATTCATTCATTCATTCATTTTCTACCGCTTATTCCATAGTGGGTCGCGGGGGAGCTGGTGCTTATCTCCAGCAGTCTATGGGCGAGAGGATGGGTACACCCTGGACAGGTCGCCAGTCCATCGCGGGGCAACACACAAACAATCATGCACACACTCATTCACACACCTAAGGGCAATTTTAGAGAGACCAATTAACCTAACAGGCATGTCTTTGGACTGTGGGAGGTATTCAAATTTATTTGTAAAATAAAACTGAAGCAAATTAAACTACTGCACCTCAGAAGCACTCTACTTCAATAACAAGCTGACCTGTGCTTAAAAAAAGAGTTACCTGAAAATACTTTGCCTCCTTCTAAAACCATTTCAACATAGAAACCCACTCCTAAATATACCGTGTTACGCAGCACTTCTGATGAACACCGGCAAAAAGATTTGCTTCTAGTAAAGTTTTCACGTTTCAGAGAACAAATCAAAAGTCAAATATTACCTGAGCCAAAAAGACCAATAAATTCTTGTAAATATAATTATGCAGAATGTAATAATAGGAACAAATATGTAAATGCAGACCTTACCTTGTTGAGAAGAAATGAGCAAACTGTAGATGTCATCTAGCAAGATGGTCAAATCCACATGGTCAGCATGTTTGAAGCTCCGTGATTATAATTACGGAGCTTTTTCTTTTACTCAATGTGTTGCTTTATTTCAGTCGATTTAACACTTTGCCTTTAAACGCTTGGAGTGCAGAACTGCTGAAGCTGTAATTTCTGTTCCTGAAAGGAGAAGAAGGCTAGGAGGAGAAGGCGACACGCAGGCGTTCACATTCAGAAAGCCAGCCTGAATCCACTCCCACCCTGTTCTCTGCTCCCCCTCTCCCCTTCAGGCACCGTATTTTCAGCCTAATGCTAATCTGAGGCTGTAACACAGCCAATTCTCCCTCTCTTTATTTCCTGTTTCAACACGTTAACTACAAAAATCTCAACATTTCCTTTTACTTATTAAAATACACACATTAGGAAAAACATTATGAGCATCTGTCCAACGGTGTGATGGTTTCCTGCTTACTGCTAAAACCGTCGTGACCTATTAAGGTATGGTTTCTATCAGACCCCTGAAGACATGCTGTGCTATCTGGCTCCAGCACGTTAGGAGCAGATCCCTTGAACCCTTAACCTGCAACCTTTTTTTTTTAAATAAATGAAAATTTACTTTGTGAGCAACAGTCCAGTCTGTTTGATATTATTCTACGTTACTGAGATGCACCCATACCCCAATCACTAACAGAAGCCCCGATGAAGAAATAATCAGTGGATTAATTCATTTTAGTTTGTAGTCCAGCTTGTGTTTACTTTCCTTTATCATGTCACTATGATATTTATGTATTTTACCATTGCAATGCAGTTTTTTTCATCATGTAAAGCACTTTGAATTGTCTTGTTGCTGAAATGTGCTCACCTAAACATAACAGCACGAAAGAATATTTCATTGTTAAATCTAGCTTCTTATGCTCCTCACTGTGACGAACAAACACAGTAATAAACCGTGTATTTAGCTGAGAGTCTGAAGTGTTTTCGTAGCGCAATGAAATTTATGGCACTTAGTTTTCACCTTCAGTCCACCAGCCTGTCTTCGGACAGCCATTTGCCGTTTACTCAGGTCAGTCATTATAATGGAGTCAGGAAAGAGTTATGCTAGTCCTTTAGTGTCATACCTAAATAAAGGTAAGGTACCAAGATGCAATACTTGTCTGGGCTGAGAAATTCCTATGTTCTTGTACGTCATGTTTCTGAAAGAGTCCGAAATAAAGCTGCGTTTCCAGAGGCCTTAAAAGCAAAATGTCAAATTAAACAAGATTTCTTTACCTGGTTTAAAGTTAACAGGTTTGGCTCATTGAACATCAACCTGTGTAAAAGTTATATACGTCTAGGGTTGGGTACCTTTCACATTTGAACCGATGTCCAGTACCTGGGAAACGGTACCAGTACTCAACGGTATCAATTTCTGTACTTTTTTGTGTGTTTAACTGTTAATTTGTTTAATAACAAATTCTCAAATTTTTTCAGTTTAACATATTTCTCAATATATGTGTACATATATATGTATTGTAACATCTCAGTTGCTTCAAACATTTCTTCTCCCATGTTGCTGCAGACGACGAGTCGCTAACGGATGCCGGCATGCTAACGGCGCCGAATGCAGGAGTTGTAGACGTGCAATCTTCAAATCTTGTGCTTCACCAGGTACTTCCTCCGAATTAGAAAGTTTCCCGCCGCTAGCCTTGATGTCACAAATATTGCAGCGAACGTAATCTGCGCCGCATTTTGAAAAGTGGAGCCATACTCTCGAGCACTTTCTATCAGCCATGCCTTGTTGACGGTACCAGCGGCTACTGACGTCATTACACTTTAGTGCGTGCAATGCTGTGTTCATGTCCGGCGTGGAAAACGCCCACTCATCCAATCCCTCAGTGTCACAATGATGCATCTAGGTACCGAAACAAGGGACCGTTTGATTTTATGTGAATAGGTACTCAGTTGTACCGACGGAATTCGGTCCCTTTAAAAGTACCGAATTCAGTACCAATCCCTATATATGTCCATACATTTAGCCATTATTTTCTCCCCATCTCTTTACTGATTTATTTATCCATCCATCCAGGCATCACCCATTCATCTACCTATCTGTGTCTTTTGTCCGCCGTCTATCCTTCCCCGTCCATCCATGAATTATCCAACCATCACCACCTATTTGTCCATTTGCCCATTCATTTATTTGTCCATCCATCCATCCACTTTAATTATCACATTGAAAAATGTGCAAAAATCCTCCTATGTTCTCCGTTTTAAAAGGAGCATCTTTGAAACTAAGAAAAAACGCCTCTTTGAAGAAACCTGTATAATATTAATGACAAAAACCTTTAATTTGGGATTAATAAAGTATTTCTGAATTGAATTGAATAAACCTTTGGGCATCAGTGGGAGTTTTTCATATTTTTGATAAATATTTCTCCATAAATGGTATCTGTTATTGGAGGAGTTTGAATAGGAGAGTCAGATCAATTCTCAACCAGACTGCTCCCTCTAAAAACAGGGGTGGTATACTGTAGCAGATGAAATATACAATCCCTGCTAAAGCGGAGTGTGTTTCAGGGATATATGAGGTCAAAAGTAACTACTTAAGAATGAGGCAAAGAAGAAGAGTGTGAAGAAAGATGTGTGGAATATTTTATTGTAAAAGAGATGTATCTAACAGGGCAACTCTTGAGGAACCTCACAGCAGTTCCATTTACAAACACATTTGTTCTGCAGAAAAACTCCAAAGGGAAAGAAATTTCACATAGCAAATATTCCTGTGCATTTTGAACACCAAGAGAGGTTAAATTCAACCAGTGCTGCAAGTGTATTGAATGCATCCGTGCGTGTTGACTTTGTGTACTGTTTTGTTGAGAAGGGAAGACAAAACGTAGCGCTTGAAACAGACAATGATGAAGTGCTTACCTCCCGAAGCTGAACCCGCACTTTATTGATGGCTTTCAACCAGCGAACTCTAGATGGGGAGAAAGGCAATGGCGGGCCTCCATCATGGAGTCTATGATTAAGAGACAATATCACAGATCCCTTCCACCTTCAGCAAAAGACACACCGAGTAAAAGTCCAAACAAGAATGTTACCTTTGGAGTTTAGATGCTTCCTTTTCTGATGCATCACACTTTAAACCTGGCATTAACTCAGAGGACTGAACATCTACGTCCTTCTCACTGCCAGTCGAGTGCCCATTGGTGGGAAGAGGTCCAGTTAAGCGAGGCTGGCCATTAGCGGAAGGGTGTAAGCCGGTGCTATGGTAGGAGTGGAAGGACTCTTCCAGTTCGGACCCTCCGGTGCTCTCATGGCCGGTCTCACTCAGCTGTGAGCTAGCCTGGCTCAGGTTCCCCGATGACCCGTAACGATTACTTTCCACTGGACTACAGTTGTGAGAGAGGAGTAAGGGAATAATTCAGAAACTGACTAGACAACGCTTTTTTTTTTTTTACGTTTTGTCATTTTATTCTCACACTATAAAACATCAGAAAAGTGGAGATTCTTAAGTCATAGCAGTAAAAAGTTAAACTCACAATTTAACTAACTTAACAATAAGGACGCTAAATAAATCCCACTTACCTGCTAAAAGCCATGTGCACAGAAAGTGTAAATTTAACAACTATCGCTAAAGGAGTAGCTGGGTTGGTACACACACACACAAAACATCAGTCCTAAAATTAGATGCCCAACCTTGCTGCTGCATGTTGGAAACGGTAAAAACTGCATCAATTCTGGTGCATCACACAATGCTTTGTTATTGTGGTGTGGGGAATTATGTTTCTTGCAAATTCAGAGAAAAACAAGGATGATTATACACACAATAATATCTGCATATTTTCTTGCCAATGTGTTCTTTTGGTCTTTTAAGTGAAAATTTCCAGACAAAGAGTTGAAGCAGAAATGGGTGTAGACTATAAAATATGCAGAGTTAATCTGTGGGTTTGACATCACACCTTTTAACTTTAACAACAGACATTTGTTGGGATAAAACACAGATCAGTCACAATGGTAACAAAAGCAGAACATATAGTTGGAACCAAATATTTACACACACTGTATAAAAAGAGTTAGAAATTAATCAGACTAAACCTTTCCTGTTTCAGGTCAGTTAGGACAACCAGTATTAATATTTATGAAATGCCAGAACAATGGGAGAAAGGTTTTCTTTATTTCTTTCGTCAAAGTCACAACTGAGCACACAGCAAAATAACTACACATTTAAACAATTTAAGCAAGCTCAGATGAAAATGTCATGGCTTTTTAAGGTTCTGGTGCATTTATTCCCAATATCTGAGTAAAACAGAGATAAACCTGTAGATGTACAGTATTTCAGTGCAACATCTCAAACATGCTGATTCCTTGTGTGAAAACATTGTAAAATCAAAAGGAATCAGCCAAGATATCAGAGAGATAACTGTGAACCTCCAAAAAATTAGGTTATCATTGGGTAAAGGTTTCTAGATGCCTGAAGCTGCCAGGTTCATCTATTCAGACAATTATTTGCAAGTTTAAACCGTGTGGAAAAGTTCCAGCCATGACACAGTTCAGGAAGGAGAGGGGTTCGGTGTTCCAGAGATTAACGGGTTTTGGTTCAAAATGTGCAAATGAACTCCAGAACAAAAGCAGAAGACCTTGTGAAGATGCCGGCTGAAGGTGGTAAGAGAGTGTCATTATCCACAGTGAAATAAGTCCTGTACCAACATGGACTAAACGGGCACTCAGAGGGGAAGAAGACGCCGTGACTGTGAAGCAACATAAAAAGCCAAATGATAATGCAATTCTGGACTAAAATGTTAATTTCTGAGGTCCTGTGGTCTGATGAAACTAAACTTGAAGCATTTGGCCATCATGACCATCATCCCAACTGAGAAGTACAGGGGTGGCAGCATCACGTTGCGGGGGTGTTTTGCTCCGAAAGGATACACTGTTGCACTTCAAAAAATAAATGTCCTCATGAAGAGTGAATGTGGTAATAGGCAGCATCTCAAGACATCTGCCAGGGAGTTAAAGGTCAGGAAACAAACGGGACAATGACCCTAAGCATGCCACCAAATGGGTTACAAAGTGGCTTAAGTACAACAAAGTTAATGTTCTGGTGTGGCCATCTCAAAATGCTGATCTCAGTTTCACCAAAAATGTAAAGGGCAAAGCTGAAAAACTTGCGTTTGAGCAAGGCGTCCGACAGACCTGACCCAGTTACACCAGTTCTGTCAGAAGGAATGGGCCAAACACCCAGCAAACATTTCTACCAAATACTAAACTAATACCAATACTAATTCTACAAATTCCAAATATTACTAAATGTTTTTCAACTTCTGACCTTGTCTCATTATTCTGGCATTTTGCAAACAGATATAAATGTAATAATCCTAACAGACCTAAACGGTAAAATTTGTCAGATTTCATGTCAGAAATTAAGGGAAAACATGTTATACATCTTTTTATACAGTGTAAAATAGCTTCCATAATGAGTCTAATCAAATCAGAACTCCACTGTCAAACCAAACGCATTGTAGCTTACTGTGTATACTGTCAAATACAGGAAGTAATTGGTCCGGATAATTTCTCTTCCTTATTCTGCCTACATAACAATGTAAAATAATTTAGAGTTCTGTTTTGAAAGGATATAAGATAGACACACAAACAAATTCACAACCACACTAAACTAGAGACATTGGACTGCAGAGCTGGACAGGGAATATATTTTTAAAAGCTGTCAATGCAGCATAAATGGTGAAGGGACTACCACTAATTATTATGCTTTTACTAGCCTTTTTTCAATCAATAGATCCTTCTTGCACTCGTTGTCCAGCTGCACTCCTGCGGCAGAACCTGCAGAGGGGTCTGTTTCTACAGGCCTTTCCTTCTCCGTTAGGGTCTGGGATGCTGAAGGATCTACATCAGGAGCGGAAATGCAAATATGGGGGTTTGCCATTTCAACTGTAGAACCTACCAGTTCGGTTTTATGGGGATCAGCTGTTGAAGCCTTTGGTGCACTACTTGTTTGACCACTTGGTGGCTTGTTGACAGATTGGGGTTGAGATGTTGTAACTTGGGAAGCTTGAGACTTGGGTGGTTCTGTCTGCCATGGAAAACGTATTTTTGCCCCAAACAATGATGTTGTTTGTTCTTGTTTCCCTGTAATGTTTTTTTCTTCTTGAAACAAGTTTCCAGAAAATGATTTTAATCCTGACAATAGACCACTGGCACCTTCTGTTTGATTAATTGATGAAACAACCGTTGGAATTGCAGGTGAAAATAATGATCCAAGTGATTTTCCTGTGTCGCTCTGTGCAGATATAAAACCCAAGAAAGACTTAGCTTGAGGTTGTTCAGCACCACTGGAAAATTCATTAGTTGGGGTAGCTTTACTAGCACTCAAAGGAGGAGGAACCGACTTGACATTTTCACCACTGGTGGGTTCTTCTTTAATGAACATTCGTTTCTCGTGTGTCACACGTTTATCTGCAGTTGTGGTTTCTGGCTCAGTGCTTTCGACCTGACTATTAAGGTCTTTTGAAGTATGCATCGACTCACTTATAACCCCAAACATTTTGGGACAAGATGCTTCAGATGACAGTCTACTGCTTGTTATTTGTGCTTGATCCATTTTATGAGTATTACTCCCGCAAACAGACATTGTTACCTCTGGTGGGACATTTTCATTTTCAAACTGTGAACCTGGTTTTGTAGTCACTGTGGTAGCAGTTGCAGCAGTGGTAGAGGTAGTAGCAACTGCAAATGATGAAGCACTACTGGCAGTAGTAGCAGTACTGGTAGTAGTAGCAGCAGCAGTGGCGCCAATACTGAAAGTTTCAGCAGAATTAGCATTTTCAGCATTATTGTCAGTTTCAGTAGTAGTGTCAGGTGCAGCAAATGCACCAGTTGCAGCAGATGCAGTAGTGGTGGCAGTTGTGGCACTAGTTGCAGCTGTAGCAGCAGTTTCAGCTGTAACAGCAGTTGCAGCTGTAGCAGGAGTTGCGGCATTAGCGGGAGTTGCAGCTGTAGCAGAAGTTGCAGTTGTAGCCGACTCTGGCTTAGCTGACCTAGATTCAGGAGGTTTAGCTGGTTGTCTCAAACCACCAAACAGAGATCCACCTATGCCTCCCAGTAATGATGCCCCAGCCTGTGATCCTGCAGCCTGTCCAGTGGTGCCACCAAACATTCCTCCAAGCAAAGAACCAACTGGCTGTGAAGTCGCTCCTGCCCCTGTTCCTCCAAACATCCCACCCAGTAATGATCCACCACTTGAGGCAGGAGATGATTTGGCAGTGGATCCTCCTCCAAACATGTCGCCTAATATTGACCCCCCATTGACAGGTGGTGTGGTCTGAGGACCGGACTGTGGAGTAGCTCCTTTGAATAAACCTCCTAGTAAAGATCCCCCTGTTTGGGGAGATGGTGACTGAGCATTAGACCCTCCAAAAATCCCCCCTAACAGTGATGTCCCAATCTGGCCAGTAGAAGCTGGTCCAAACGGCAAGCTCTGTTGCTGCGTCTGCTGAGAACCTTCAGTAGGAACAGATGCTGGTTTGAACAGAGAAGACATAAAGCCAGTAACAGCATCTGTTGCTGAATCAATGGAGGACTTGTCTGGTTCTGGCGGCTGTTGCTCTGTCGGGACTGCAGGATTTACTGGTGAAGAATCCACTGTTTCCTCTTCTACTTTATGTGGTGCCAGATCTTGAGTTGAACTAATTTTAAGTTCAGATTGTGGTGGTGTGCAGAATTCCAATTGTTTGGTCTGATTTTCTTCAGTGAAAGAGGATGACTTTTCACTACTTTGGCAAATTGATTCTTCTGTGATATTGGCATCAGTTATGGATGCATTGATCTCAAGACAAGGGACTGTACCCTCAGGTTGCTGTTGTGTTTTCCTATCCTCAGTGCTTTTGGTAGCAGTATCAATTACACCTGTTTCAACATTGACTGAAGTTTTGCAGTCAGAACTGTTTTTATCTGTTTCAGTGGGTGCTGTAGCATAAGCAGAGCCGCCAAATACTGAAAACACACCATTGCTTGAGACTTCATTAGTACCAACTCCTGGTAAAATACCACCTACAAAAGATGTACCAGTTTGTGCTGTAGCAGTTTGGGAAGATGATCCATCTAAAATCCCTCCCAGTAGAGAGCTTATGTTTTGAGTTGTTGAACTCGACCCACCAGTTGGAGCCACTGTAGATAAGGGTGCTGAGCCTCCAAAAATTCCACCTAAAATAGATGATTGAGATCCACCAACCTGAGGACCAGATCCACCAAATAAGCCTCCCAGTAATGACGGCCCTGTCTGTGACCCTGCAGTTTGAGGAATAGACCCTCCATTCTTTGCAGGACCGACCTGAGAAACAGGTTGAGATCCAGAGCCTCCAAATAAACCACCAAGTAACGATCCCCCAGTCTGAGAAATAGTATTTTGGGATGAAGATCCTCCAAACATTGCGCCTAACAGTGAACCTCCAGGTTGGGAGGAGGGCTCAGGAGTAGAACCTCCAAACATAGAGAATAAACCTTTGGCTGGTGGCTCCCTAGAGCCTGAAGATGCTGGTAAAGATCCTGGAGGTAAAGGTCCTGACTGGCTGCATGCAGATTCGGAGCTGGGTGTTGAAAATAAAGAAAGCAAACCTTTTTCTGGACTGTTTGAACTAAATCCTGCAGAAGTTGGAGGATGTGGGCCTGTGAGCATCGAAAACAGACCAGGAGGTTCCTTAGTAGGAAAAGCATCCTCAGGTGCACTTGCTGTATTGGATTCCTTATGCATTCCAGTAAACTCTAATTTTGTTTTCTCAGATATAGCATCAATGTTTGCAATTGTGGTCTCCTCACTGAAACTCATTGAATGTGCTACCTCTTGACAAAGGCTACTGGAATCAGATATCTGTGATAATCTTTGTTGTTGAGGTTCTTTGGAAGCCCTTGATGAGTTGGGAGTTTGTTGTGGTGATGACACAGTGGCTGATGCAGAGGAAATACTTGCACCAAAACCTGGTGTTTGAGAATTTGTCGGGCCACTAAACATGGAAAACAAATTTTTTCTTGGACTTTCAGTCGAGCCAGATAAGCCACCTAACAGACCTCCGAGAACAGATGTAGTTGTCTGCTCTTGTGGTTGAGAGAGTTCTTTTGGTTTAGCCTGTGCCCGAGGCTCCTGCTGTTGCTGAGTTTGTGACTGAGCAACTGTTTCCTGAGATGCCATGGTTGGTGGCTGAGGTTGTTGAGGGCTGGGATCACTGAACACTGAAAACAGTCCCTTCATTGTCCGTTCTGATGAGCTTGATGACCCAGGTTTAATTCCCCCGAGGAAAGATTCTGTTTGAGGTTGAGATTGTTGGGAGCTCACCCCACCAAACATTGAAAGAAATCTTGTGGATGGAGGATCTTTTGGGGGAACAGTTGACTTTTGTGATGTTTCAGTGTTTGGCTTGGTGAGGTTAGGGGATGGAGGGGTGGCTGTTCCTCCAAACATTGATAACAAACTTTTACCAAATGTTTCTTGTTGAGGGGGTGGTTGAGGTGCACTTGGTGGATGTGTTTGAGGCATGGTATCTTGTTTAGGGACAGCCTGTTGAGGACTTGACCCAGTAAATATTGAAAAAATACTTTTACTAAATGATTCTTCCTGAGGAGTAGTCACTTGTGTAGACGTCTGTTTTGTGGAGCTAGTAAAGGAAGACTGTGTCGGTCCTACTAGCATATCTCCAATGGACAATCCAAAAAGTCCGCCGGAAGTTTTAGTTCCTGCCTCCTGTTTTGGTTGCCCTGTAAGTTCTGACTTGTTAGTTTCAGCATCTTTGGGTAAATTAGGAGAGAAAACCTCAGATATACTACCTGGTATCTGGCTCTGTGTTGGCCGAGGTGTTCCACATTGCTCAACTGGTTGTTGTCTTTCTATACCCTTTGTTTTAAATGTGGATGAAAGTGAACCCTCTGTAACACCAGGTTTCATTTGCTGTTTTTGTGGTGGAGGTGGTGAGGATTCAATACTAAATAAGCTGCCAATTGATCCAAAGAGATTTGACACTCCTGTAGTCTCTTTATGTCCAGTGGCACTATCGTTTAATGAAGTAGTACTCCAATTCTTACTCTGAAGATTAGGAGATGACTGAGAATGTGTCTGGATATCTGGTTTGGTTTCATCCATGCCTACAGCAGACTTGAGAAAACTCACAAAGCCTCCTTGTGATTGTTCAGGTGATGCTTCACCTTTTGTATCCACTGGCTTATCAGTTGCAAGTACAGGCTGTACTGGTTTATCGAGAGATTCATTTGATGCAAAGGGTACAGTAACATTGGGCTTTGTTGGTGGGGATGCTTGCTGTACCATTGTTGTCTGACGTGAAAGTCTTGGTTTATGGGAGGTTGTACTTGAGAGTGTTGAGGGCTGGGTGACTTCATTGACTGAGTGAATTGCTGGTAAAATTCTCGACTGTGAAGTGGATGGTCTCTGCATTTGTTTATTTTTTTCAGACTGGATAACAGGAGCAAAAGAGTCTTCCTTGATAATCTTAGACTTAAGATTTTGGAGACCTGATGATAGAATGTTCTTAGGTTGTTTGCCACCAGCTTGATCAGAATACATCTCGCCAGGTTTTTTCAGCTGCTCTTGGGATGGTTTGGTCACAATAGATGATATTAGGGAAGAAATCTTTTTGACCTGTTGATTAGACAATTGTTCAACTGGAGACACCCTTTTCCTCCATTCATCCTCTGAAACATCATCTACATGTTTCACTGTCACAGCACCAGAAGAACGACGCCGTTCGCTAGGTTGATAGCATTTGTAAAGGAGCTGGTGATATGAATTCTCAATAGGAGTAGAGTTTAGAGAAACAGAAACTTTCTGAGCAAGTAACTTTTTAACTTCATGATTGTTCCAATAAGGGCTGGTGTGGTCTCTTTTATGGCACGAAAGATCAATAATATCTTGGTTGTACTCTTGATAGCCATAAGTAGGTTGTCTTGGATCCATCCTCACTTTGTTTAGCCTGTAGGATGTGAAATCCATGCCTTGTTGCCCTTGTGACAGAAATGAATTTTCAAACATTTCAGAAAACTGCTCGAGATTTAAATTCATGATATGGTTTCCTTTTCTGTAGGCAGCAGACAAATCCAGTGGAGCACTGAGAAGTTGAGGATCCCTGTGATTTTCACCAGGAAGCCAAAGAAGCTCATCCTCATTGTAAAGTGGAATTTTAAAACCACAGACCAAGACCATTTCATTGTGCAGCCAAGCACTGGGAAGACTATCTAAAGTCTGTTCATTATCCCATGATCCACCTTCGGGTGTACATGCATACACATATTCACCTGCTGCATCTGTAAGTAAGGCATAAATATACTCATGGTCTGTGTAAACAAAGTACCCACAGTCACCATCCTCTGCTGGCCACCACATTCCTTGCTCCAAAAGAGAAAGCCATTGCTGATACCATTCAGCATCTTCAAGGTACAGTGAATCTTCTGTCTCAACATTGGCGCCTGCGGAACAGTTTCTATTCGAGTTAAACTGACTATGTCGACCTATATAGTTTGTGTGAACATTTTGTAAGTTTTCCCTTTCCGTTGCATATTGGCAGTTTGCTGAATAAGATAAGTTTGGTGCAGTCTCCTCATAATAACCTTCATGATACACGACCCCATTCAAGCTGTAAGAACTACCATCATTAAACGAATGCCATTTCCCAAATTTAGCAATACTGTGGTTAGTTGTTAAGTTGAGAGCAGCTTCTTTATCAGATGTACATACAATATTTCCTAAGTCTTCATAACTGTTCCATAATTTTCTCTGGGGGTACAGGCATTCATTTTTTGGTTCTTCAAATAAATGTGTTACCATTTGTTTTTCGTGACCTGCAAGATCTTGCCTGGGAGTATCGATCGCTGGGTGATTTATATTTGAATAGCTGCAGTGAAGTGTAGATACAGGTAATGGAATACCTTCACAGTTTTGTGTATATCCTTGATCTTCTCCTTGAAAGCTGTGGCTTAAGGACTCATTCTGAAACTGTTGCCAAAGAACACTTTCATGGATCCACTGATTTTCATCATATGAGGGACTTATCCCGTACTCTGAAAAACTACCTTGGTAAAGGTTCTGATTTGTCACCCCAAACAAAGCGGGAATGCTTCCACCTTTTAATGTATCCAGAGTCATGACTGGAGAAGTACTATGGCTTTCTAAATGGTAGTGAATATTTCTTGTACTATAAGCGATCTGGTTATTTGATGGAAGTGAATGAGAGTAGTATAGCTGAGACAGATTGCCCGTGCTAAACGAGTAGCGTGTTGTCTGACTTTGGAGAGATCTCGCAAAAGCAGCTGATGTTCGCAGGTCTAAACTCTCATCGTGAATTGCCACAGGTGTAGTAATTAAAGCATGCCTAATCTGTCCTGGATTTAGACAAATTGGAGAAGATCTTTCCAACATTTCATTTGCAAAATCTGTGGTAGTACTTTTTATCAAATTTGAAGTTAATCCTGTCGTCATGGTGATTGGCGTGTGTTGCTCTGCATCCTGACCTTCCATTTTTGCTTGATTTTCAGTTGAATTTTTGCTAAACAAACCTGACAAAAAACCTTGCTGAGAGGTGCCTTGAATGCTTTTATTCTTATCTACATGCTCTTGTTGTTTAACATTGGCAAGAGAGTAAAGTGCCTTGTTTTGGAGGGATTTTGGCTTTGATATTGTAGACATAACGCCCCTTTCTTGTAGTGATTTTTCTGTTGATTTCTGACTGATCAGGTCTGTGCTTTCAGAAGTTTTGGTTAACTTGTTGAACAATCCTGAAAGCACTCCAGATTGACTTGACGTCTCTGTCTGCACTGGGCAAGGCTGGCTACAAGGCACGTTGACTTGCTGATTTACATGAGTCTCATCGGTGCTTTTGTGTGGCTGTTGCTGAGTCATATTTTCTGAGGAGGATTTAAATAGTCCAGAAAACAACCCACTTCCTTGAGCTGTTTGTGTCGTGCTATTTTGAGGTTGATTTTGGTTAGAAATTGGGAAATCATTTTGTCTTAGCTGTTCATGACTGGATTTATTGGGGGGAATTCCCTGCTCCTGTGCTGATGGTTGGTTTTGTTTATTTATGCTGTCAGCTGAAGAAAATTTGAAAATACCAGATAAAAGACCACCTTGTTGAGATGGTTTCTGAAGTGGAACAGTTTGTTGTCTAGTAAAGCTTGGTTTACAGGTTTCTTGTTCTTCTCCCGGCTGACTCATTGTTCTGTTCCTCATGCCTCCAATGAGTCCTTGACTTTGCTGTGCATTGCTGGCTTGTCGATGTTGATCACTACTAGACTGAGGAACTGTTTGAGAATTTGATATATTCTCAGTCGAGGCAAATCTAAGCAAACTAGACAGCAAACCTTTTTGTTGAGGTTGTGTTTGCCGAGTTTCGCTCGATGTCTGCTGCTTTCCAGGATTACTGCTGCACATTTTGCTTTGTTTTTCAGCATCAGGAGGCTGCATATTTTGTGCAATGTTTTCTGTTGATGATAACTTTAATAGTCCTGAGAGAAGGCCCCCTTTCTGTGGCGTGGTAGAGTTTTGTTGATGAGAGTGATGGGGGAGTTGTGAGACACTATTGCTTCTGGGTGGCGGATTGCTTGCCTGCTGTGGCACACTACTAGACAAGTCACTAGTAGACCCAAAGTTGAGTAGTCCAGATAGCAGTCCTTGTTTGGGTGGATTGGAGCCCACCTGATTAATGTCTTCGACTGAACTGCCTCTCGAATGAGTTTTGCTAAAGTACTGTGATCCGGGCTGATTAGAGTTGTGAGGCTGTGCTCCATGAGGGGCTCTTGTTGGTTTCTGATTTGAGGTATGTTGTTGTTCAGTTGGCACTTTAGTGCTCTGAGAATGAAGATTAGACCTCTGGGTTGAGGCAGCAGTATTGGAGGAGGGGTTAAAAATGCTGGAAAACCATCCTTTTTCTGTGTTTTCTTGTTGCTCGGCAGACATGGGGCAGGATGAAGCTGAATTGTGATATTCTTGTGGGCAGTTCTGTGTTCTCATTGAGGTACCAGTGTCTTCAGTGGATGAAAACTTCAAAAAACCAGAGAGCACACCTCCATCTGCTTTTGGACGTTGGTCGTTAGAAGGATTTTCTGAGGGGAGGAAAGGTAATTTAGGCTTACTACTTAGTGACTGGTTCCCCACTAGTTTCTCTGGTTGGATATTTTCATTAGCTCGAAACACTGGATAAACTGCCACAGGAGGAGCGCTTTGAGGTAGAACAGGAATGGCTGGTGTAATCAATGAACTGAATGATTTCTTAAAAGGGCCAAAGAATCCTGTGTTTGCAGTTTGGTTAGCAGACCTTTGAGGCTCTGGAGCATGTACATTTTGCTGGTACATCTCTGGATTTTGTTTCCAGTATAAATTCTCATCAGGATTTTGGACCAAATGGCTTTCACGAGATGAACTTCTTAACCTCGCTGATTTCATAGCACCATCATTCGTCATTGACCGTTTACCTTGATAAACAGCTTCATCAGCCCATATTCCGTCTGACGGGATATGTCCTTGAGAATATGTCCGCTCTATCCCTTGCTTGGATTCAGCAGAACTTTGACCTTCCCCTCCTGAAAAAAGCTTTAAAGGATTCAATTTTCCCAAAACTGAGTTTCCTGCTGCACTCTGGGCTTGAGGTGGGACCTCAGGTGCATGTTCTCTTGTGCTTCTTTGAGTTTGACTCCTTGTAGAAGCTTCAGGTTCCTGTGGACCTTGTGTTTTGTTCTGTGGCAGCTGATGAGGCAGAGAACTGAAGGACTTTTTGGGAGAAGTTTCTACAGGAGAAACAACTGCTACAGGAGCTGTGCTATTTGCCTTTGTGGGAATAAAGGATAGAAGCCGTGTTATTCCAGACTGGGCAGGTTGTGGAGATGGTGCTTGGGCAGCTGGAGCAGGCGGTTTGAGGCCTCCTCCAACCTTGTCACTGATGGAGCAAAACAATGAGCTCATAGCAGTTTTTACACCTGAAATACCCTGATCAGAATCAGCTTGGGTTTCTCCTTTACAATCCTTTGAAATACTTTGATCCTCTCCGAATGAATCTGTTCTGTTGCTACCCAGAGAAGATAGCCTTGATTTGCTTGATTTGGGAAGGGACCCATATTTGCTAATTTCCTCCTCTTTTTCAGCAAGATATTCAGAAACTGTTTCAACAAGACACTGAAGCTCATCCATCGGGTCAACATATTCATCAACTGGCTCCTCTACAGGAGAAAGTATTGCCTCAGGAAACCATCCTCCAGTTTTAGATTTGCTGTACTTCTTTTCATGAATGCCCTGTGGATATTCCATGTGGCCCTCATAGGAATGCCGCTCATTGTAATGCTGTGCATTCTCCGCATAAAAGTCTCCAGCCACAAAGTCAATGTCATTAATATCTTTATCGGCCCCTGGAGGGTAGAGAAGATCTCGAGAGTTCTCAATTTCAAAGTCAAACCGCGCTCTTGCTCGAGGATCATACCCTTTTTTGTATGATACATAATTCTCTAAAGTGTTGTCCAGATTATTTTTTGCCCACATCCTTGTTTTGTGGAGAAGCCCATCCTTGTGCGGCCTGAGGCTCGATGAGGTTATAAAGCGCTCCTCTTCTTCCTGCATCTCTGCTACCTGTCGCATAAACGGCTCCCCTCTTTTCTCCTGATGTGGTGCAAGAAGAGAGGGAGAGATCTCCTCTCTCTGCTTATCAAGAAGCCTGCCAGGGTCTACTCTTTTCTTTCTTCGCCGGTCAATCGTGTCATAGCCTTCAGGGTAAGTGGCAGCCCGAAAACTACTATGCGCTGAAATTTGACCAACTGGTGTTCTGGCCGGCTCTGGGTAAGGTCTTCCCATTCGAAAGATTACGCTGTCTTCCTCGTCATCCAAGAAGTCACTCATCTGGGGCTTTGATCGTCCTTTGTATTTGTTTTCCCACTCTTCAAACTCCATGCCAGAATCTGCAGGTATAATTCTAACTCTTCCCTTCTGGTTTAAAGATCTTGAGGAAATGAACAGATTTAAATAAAGGGTTTGGGAACAGATAGGAGGCGGAGGGGAAGCAAATGGAAAAAAAGAAAAATTGCAGACAAAAAAAAGTGAGACAGAAAGAAATTAACACAGGAAAAACTGCATGCAAAGGTATAGAAATAATAGTATTCTTGTAAAATAGCTATATGCCAGACAAGCAGAAAACAGATATGATTTAGAGACATTACTTCCATATTTCCACCGTGCATTCTGCATAGTTAATAATTCTGTTTGTGTGTGAAAAGAGATCGTGTGTCACCATGTCTGCATGAGCCTGAACAAATTCTGATTTTTAGAAATCCCCAGAACAACTGTCACATTTAACAGCTCTCTAAACCCTCTATTTCACTAGTGTCCATAATGGTGATTAAGCCAAATCACCAGCATATGTCATTTGGTCCATAAGTTTATAATCCCCAAAGAGTGAAGCCTGCATCAGTCCCTGACCCACTCCCTCAGGGAGCGTCACAGTGGGGTTTTCTATTTATGGGACGGCGAAACCAAGTTCGAAAGCTATTCAAACTACTGTGGAGTTTAAGCAACACAACAGATTCTTAGACAAAATTAAACAAAGAGCCGTCCCTGGCTGCAGTCCCATTTTTTACCCCCTTTTTCTGAAGTAGAATTAGACGGATCAGCTCGCTATCAGTAAGCGCAGGCAGATTTGTAACAGTCTCTATGGTGGAAATGAATTTAATGGACCAAGAGCATTTCTCTCATGGTCTCCAAACATAATCACAATTCTACTGCAAATCCTTCTTTTTTCCGATGCAGGAATTCTTCTATGGCTTTAATGCAAACAGACAATAATAACCACCCTACACTCTGTTCAGACCGACTGTAACTCTAACATCCAGACTGACAACGGACGATGCAAACATGTGACTGCATCATTTCTGCCACTGTAAAAGTGACACCAATCTTAACCGAGGTATTATATGTCAGAACACAAGTTACATCTCAGTAAATTAGAATATCAGTAAAACATTTTTAAATAGATACATAACAGACAAAGTGATATTTTTCAAGTATTTATTCTATTAGCTCTTAAGGTTTTTATATATTTAATCAAAAGTCAAAATTCAGTTTCTCGATAAATGAATTATAATATGTTATAATAATTATAACCATGGGGAAGACTGCTGACTTGACAGTAATTTACAAAAAAAAACGTCATTACTAAGACTGTTGTGTCAAATTATCTTAATGGAAAGTTGAGTGGAAGGAAAACGTGTGGTTGAAAACAGGATAACCTCAGCCTGGAGAGAACTGGAAAGCAAAGCCCATTTAAGAGTTTTGGGGAGATTAACGAGGTGTGGACTGCAGCTGGACTTTGTGTTTTAAAAGCCATCGCACTGAGAAATATCCAGGACATGGGCTACAACTGTCGCATTCATTGTGTTAAGTCACTCCTGAACCAGAAAAAAGGTCAGAACCGTCCTATCAAGCCTAAGGAATAAAAGGACTAAACTGTTGCTCAGTAGTTTAGGCCTTCAGAGTCTGGAAGAATAGTGAAGTGGCACAGAATCCGAGCTGCTTAAGGTCCACTGTGAGGTCTCCATAGCCAGTGATGATCTGGGGAGCACTGTCATGTGCTGCTGTTAGTTCACTGTGTTTCATCAAGTCCAAATTCAGCAGTGGTTTTTCTTCTAGTGTCACGAGGAAGACAAGTGACACCTAGTATTAAAGCAAACTAGGCTTACTTAACATCTCAGCAGAGCTGCAGGCAGTAATTCATGTAAACAACCAAGCACCAACCAAGTATTGACGTATATACTGAACAATACATAGACATAATTTTTAGTACGGCTACATTTATTTATTAGAAATCCTAATAAGCCTATGGTTACTTCTGTTTTCCTACAACCTTTTTTCCTTCCACTCAACTTTCCAATCACGTACTTGGAACAGCACTCTGTAATCAGCCAGTTTCTTTAGAAGTGACCTGTTCTGGTTGACCCCCCTGCTGGACAACTATCAAGTTAAACGTCTTCCCCATGATGGTGCAGGCCATCACAAGGCCGTAGCATCACTTTTATGTGTTAAAATAATATCTGTTTGGTTATGGCTGTAAGCCATAAACATCGAACTTAACAGCAACTCATGCTTTAAAATATATCACTTTTGTAAAGAATCAATAGAATACGAGTTTCACTTTTTTAACTGAATTACTGAAATGAATAACCTTTAGCTCATATTCCAATTTACTGAGATTCACCTGTGTAAATTAAAAATGCACAAATTTAAAGAATTCCAGAAAGCGAGGGATATCAACATTCTCAACATCAACATTCATTATTATCCAAAGGTAGAAAACAAAACCGTGTACAAATCATACCACAGCCAATCAGAATGGACCATTAGAGTAGGGGTGGACTTTCCTCAAGCTACAACGTCCAAAAGTTCTAAATTGTGTGATTTGACTGAGCCCTTCAGCGACTGAATGGGTGTGTGAGGGACCGTGTCTATACTCTGCTCTACCTGCTTCCTCTCTGGTCCCTGTAGTCCAGGTCAAAGCTGTGGACAGAGTCGGTGCAGCAGTCTGGCAGCTGCTGTGGACGGGGCCCCATGGGGAACTGGTGCATGGATGAGTTGGGCTGGGCCGTCGTGTGGTACCGAGGAGGCAAACTGTTGCTGGTCTCACTGCGGTAGTCACTGTCTCGGTCATCTACGGCACTGTCCTGGTCATCCAAAGCTGCAACAGGATCATATGTTTATTAACAAAGAAAGAGTTTTAGAAACCCTTGATATGTATTTGTGTAAATGGGTAGTAGACTGGGTCAGCTACTGCAGGTTTTTGAGGAATCTGACAAGCCCATCTGAGATGTATGTGGGTCCAGTTGTAACCATGCAACACAAAAACGCAGCAGGATATGTCCCTGCCAGGCACCTTTAATGCTAAACTTTAATCTGTTTCAATCTACAAAATCAGCGACAATAAATAAGAAAATTTAATCCTATCTTTAATTGACTTCACCATGTTTTCACATCATAAATGGTTACATCAGATTATCAAGGATTTAGGACGTCTCCTGAGCAGCAATGCAAAATAAAAGACCAGCTTGATTGTAATAGAGCTGTAAAGTTTTACTAGGTAGCAGCCTAGTGTAAGCTGCCAGTGACTCAAACAATGTAAACAGAAAGACTTCCATCAATGCAGCACACTACGCCTCAGCTCCCTTTTTTAATTAGAGACAGCAAACATATTACAAATCCCCGCCACTGTCCTCAGATGACTCCAAGGAGTCAATAATCTGAAGCAGAGGGTTTTGTGGCACTGTAAACACTTTATTTTTGCTATTTTAATCTTTCTAACGGCATGAAAGTCCCCTGCCTTTATTTAAGCAAACCTTCAGGTTTCAGAATGGTCTGATTTTTAAATTTAAAAAGCAATGCTTTGATCAGAGCATCAATAAAGCCTTGGACACGGGTTGCATGGAGGCATCATTTCTTGAGATGCACCAAGACATTGACCGGTGATCCAAAATGGCTGACTAGCCAGACTGGTTGGTGGGAAACTCAGAAATCCAATATTTTTTGATTAGTAAATGCATTTTGTTATCTTTTCATTTTATTTCAAGTCTGAAACCGATCAATCAAATGACCAAAAAAATTAATGAATGAACAACCAATCAATGAATCAATTTATTTATTTTGTGTCTCAATGAGGTGATTTAAAAAAAATTCAAGAAGCTTTAAGGTGTAATCATCTTCTAGAAAGGAAAATGTGTCGGCTATTCATTCAGGTTCCTACAACAGGAAGTTCAACTTTAGCAAATATCTGTCACAAAACATGCTGGATCAAAAAATACTGGTAGTTTACCGAAAATTATATAAATTATAAGTAGAGCCTTTTAAATTAAGGGCCTGATTATTCTAAGTGAATATACACTGAGACTGTTTATTAGCAATGCTAACCATGCTAATCACTAATATAGGATGCTAAAGACAGTTTAACATACATTATATTGCCAAAAGTATTGGGTCCCACCACCAAGTCAAAGAATCCTGGTGTTCCAATCACTTCCATAGCTGCAGGTGTATAAGGTTTGTTGTGGAGAAACTTCACTGGCTCCCACAGAGTCCTGACCTCAACGTTCTTGAACACCTTTGTGACAAATTAGAGCGGAGGCTGCAGTTCTGGTTTTATCATTTAACTATGGAGACACTCCTAAACCTTAGAAGATGTTTACAGAATAGTTAAAGTTGCCTTTGCTGGCAACAATGGGTCCATCAACAAAGTTGACCTTATAGATTAAGAAAAGGATGTCATCAAAGTTCATGTACATGTAAAATTATACAGACAAATACTTTTGGCAATATAGTGTATCAACTCTGAATCATTTTGTCCTTGTTTTCTACTCTCAATATAAATAATTAATGGCTTTACATACTGTTTAATTACAGTTTTTTAAAGAGGTCGGAATTGTCTGAAATCGGGATCGGCAGATCAGTGCTTTACAAAAACCAGAGATCAGAAATCACCCAGAAATCTCTGATAAGTGCATCTGGAATAATTCTGTGTCAACCTCACCTTCTATTGAGGGGAACCCTTTCCGGTCCTGAACCCGCCTGGAAAGCATTCCCTCCAAAAGGCAAATAATACAGAGCCCATAGACACAGAGGTGGAACTTCACATGGGTCGAATACGGATTAGTTAGGAAATGATTCCAATTTTTAGGAAGATTTGTTTGCAAATGTCACCAAATTTGCAGAGATATTTTACTTCTAACATTCAATGCAAACAATTGTTTATTTCAAAAATGAAGTTTTTAAAAGAAAAATGCCTAAAACGAACATGATTGGAAATGAAAGTTAAACAGCAAGGAAAGAAATGTGTTAGACTGCAGAAATATGAAGAAAATGTATGGAAATCTTATAGATTACATTTCACTTAGGAATATTATGACATGTGAAAAGGGGTGAGGGTTGGCCAGGGGAAAGGGTCCATTAAGTTATGTTACATACTGATTGGGTCAGCCCATCCGAAATAGTTGCCTGGTGAGAGTGCAAACATTACAAGTGAGAGTAAGTCAAAGGGAGGCAGGGCTTGTGCACATGAATTCAGTGTCCCTGCGCTGAACAAGTGGGAAAGTCTCTTAACTGTGAAAATGCTGTTCTTTGAAATTAATTAAGATTTTTTTGGTTCTAATACTGACTGTAAAAAAGATACAATGTTATACAATACAGTGCTGAAAAACAAACAGGATAAGAATGTTAAAACAAGTGAGGAAGAGAGTTGCTAAGGAAATGAACTGGGTCCATCTAGAGGCGGACAGATGAACTGAGAGCAAAGACTCACAACACTGGGAGGGGGCGCATTGCAGCGTGGCCCTCTGATCATCGACATTCTGGAGGGGGTACTACAAAGGAAAGCAGAAGCAACAATCAAATATTATTCAGAGTTGCAGCTAGTTTTATTTTAAATAATGCTTATTTTTCCTAGCAGTTAAGAGGTGCATCTCAATAAACTTGAATTTCATCAAAAGTTAATTGATTTCAGAAATTCAATTCAAAAAGTAATACAAATTTTATATGGACTTGTTACCCGCAGTGTTTAAATAAAACTTTAAATTCAGTTTCTCAGAATACTGACAGTATGACATTAAACCAATAAAAACTGGCTTTTTAACACCAAAATGTGATGTCATGATCATGTAATTGGCTACACAGTCATGGGGAAGACTGCTGACTTGACAGTTGTCCAGCAGACAGTCAGGATTGAGGGTTAGCCATAGAATGTCATTACTCAGGAACTTGTGCTGGATACTATAAACAGCCATCACTTGAAAGTTAAGTGGAAGGAAAAAGTGTGGTAGCCATTGACTGCAGCTAGATTCAGTGCTTCAAAAGCCATCACACACAGATTCAACCACAATATAGGCTACAACTGTCATTCCTTGTATTCAAGTTTATTAATGGAAAGTTGAGTGGAAGGAAAACCCATTTGCAACCAGGATAACCATAGTCTCGCGAGGATTATGTAGCAAAGCCCGTTTAAAAGTTGGGAAGAAGATTCAAAAGGTCTGGACTGCAGCTGGAGTTAGAGCTTCTAGAGCCTTCACAAACAGATGTATCCACAACATGGGCTGCAACTGTCACATTTCATGTGCAAACCCACTTCTGATCCAGATTTGAAGACATTTTAAGAGCACTGTATGCTTGGCTGCATAGTAGACTTTTCGTATTTTCGTGTTTGTCTTGTTTCTTAAGCTTCTTGTGGACAATATCAATATGTATATTTTCTATGAAAGTTGGGAACCTCAAACATCTTCAAATACTCAGTGTTCTTTTCCCCATAATTATCCAGACCAGAGAAATAATCTAAGCATCAGTTAGCATAGAAAACAATGGTTCTGGTTCCGTTTTGGCCTCTTCTAAAGCACTAAAGCTACATCTTACCTCATCATGGATTCCCATGTTGATGCGTTCCAGCTTACCCGTCCAATACTGAGCCTCATCTTCTGGAATATCTGGTGGTAAATAATTTACACAACATTTCAGAATGCTGACATTATATATTCAGGTCAGTTTAATTTCCCAGGAACATCAAGGAATTACTGACATGAAAACACCAACAGATCTACTGTACCTGCATGTGAAATAAAGTGGAATAAATTGTAAGTGACAGGAAGCAGAAAACTAAATATGTCTCCAGCCAGGGAGTGGATTACTGTGGTGTATCTCATCATTCCCATTTTAAAGTGGGTCTAAAAGGCTCAGCAGGCAGATGCACATTAAAGGGCACCAACACAAAGGCCAGGCCTTCAAAGAGACACCGACCTCCACCTTTAATGAATGGCTTTGGTGGCACAGAACCCACATGAACACCATGAAATGCCTCTTCTGAGTATAAACTTTGATGTGTTCTGATCACAGGGCTGTGGCAGCAGAGAGGCTGGCTGCAATGATGACAACGTTGGTGGAGCAGGGGTCGGGCTCAGGGGGCAAATCTCACGATGGGGTAGATCCGCAGCGCCTTGCAAAACGTTTCGTAGTGCTTGATATCTTTCACATTTTATTCAGATTTTATGTGATGGAGCATAAATGTGAAGTGCAAGGAAAGTGTAGGGTTTTCTAAATTATTATTACCAATAAAAATCTGAAAAAGTTACGAATATTTTGTGGTAGCCTCCAGAGTCAATATGTTGAATATTGAAAACAGCTCGAGCTCAGTCAGATTAAATGGAGAGCGTCTTTAAACATCAGTTTTCAAACATTGCTACAGATTCTCAATTAGATTTAGGTCTGGACTTTGACCAGGCCAATTTGAAACGTGCTTTCATCTAAACCAGCGGTTCTGACAAACCTCTGAGGACTCCACAGAACCACTGGATTAATACTGCGATTCAGTTACACACCTTTGGGCTCTATTCACCTATTAGGTGACTTCTGAAGACAGGTGACTGGACTGAATTTTATTTCAGGGTATCCGTATAAAAACAGACTGAAAATCCAAGGACTGTTTTCCACTGAACAATTATGCACTACTTTGTGTTGCTCCACCACATAAAATCCCAGTTTGTGGTTTTAATATGACAAAATGCAGAAAAGTTTGTTTGGTATCAATAGTTTGGTAAGACAGTGTCTAAATCCAGGTTTTATTTGAAATCATTTTCACATTTTGGAAATTCATGAGGTACTTAAAGCGATTTGCACCAGAAACTCACCAAACGGCAACTCGAAGCGAGTATCCAGCAGCACTCGGTGGGGCGTTGGGTTCTTAGTGCCATAAATCTCATCCGCCTTCATTAGAACCTCTGCGTCCAGGAAGATCCAATCGCCTGAACCCTCCTGTGAATAAACATATTCGACATTTTATCCAAACCGGATTGATGTCGTGTATCTTTGAGCGAGTTTGTGCTCTAACCTCCTCAGACTGTCGGATGTTTTTAAGAGGAATCCAGGCTGTCCCCACCATGGTGTCCCAGATGAGGCCTTTGTTCCACACCTCAACAATGAGACCGAGGTCCAGCCGGTTGATCTCACTGCAGAGCCGGGAGGAAGGGAGGAATAATGCTAATGTTATTCCTGATATAGTCAGTGGGAAATGTAACGGATAAAAAACAGGAAGCTTTGTTGTTTGGAAAAAACATCACAATACAAAAACTGTTTCCAATCCAGCGTTCAATTCCCACTTAACGGAGCTGAAATTTCTACATAATTACCGTCAGGCTATAACACTGCCTGAGAACAAAAGGTCCTTTTTGTTGTGTTTTAGCTGTCATAATCCACCCCTGCCTTTTTTATTCACCAGGCAACCCAAAGGGCTCCAGAAGAGCTTGATGACAGCAAAACAAATAAAAAAGGGACATTCATCTTGAAAGGAGCTGCATGACCGGGACATTTGCATATCCTCATCTGTAAAAGTTTAGAACCGAACCAGAGAGCGAACAAAAAGAAGATGTGAGAAAAGATAATCAAAGGCAGCAGATAATTGGGACAAGTGCAGAGGAGGACTGAGCTGAGTGTCCAGGGCAGCCAGGTGCAGAGATAAAGGCTCGCTCACACAATGAGCAAGAATGAATACATGCAACAAGGTCCCCTAATCAAGCTGTGGCTGATCCCAACAGGGAGACGATGGTTGTTGAGATGTCATTAAAATCTCACAGATTTGTCCTTTAATGCAACTCTGCTCGAATAAAGCTTCCACTCTAGAGCAAAGCGACATTTCAATAAATGTTTGCTGATCATTCAGGATGAAAGCTACCGATCAGGACAAGGTTCTGACACCCGTTCATCAGGAAACAGCTTCATTAAACTGATGCTTTAAAAGACTCAGATGAGCATCTTACCAAGACTAATTAATTAATTTTTTCCATGCCAAATTAATTCAAGCAATAATACAAATAACAATGCTATTAACCCTTAGGGTCATAAATATGATGGGTTGGAAAAGTATTCATTCCCCTTTTTTCCATATTTTCAAATTATAACCACAATCTTCTCCTCCTTGAACCGCCACCTTAACGTGGTGGAGGGGTTTGAGTGCTCAAATGATCCTAGAGGCTATGTTGTCCGGGGCTTAAATGCAAACAGGCTCTAGCTGACGGGTCAGACAAAGAGCGGTTCAAGAATCCTTCATGAGGACAAACATATCGAGGCACGTGACGTCGCCCGGTACGGCGGAGCCGGGGTCCCACCCTGGAGCCAGGCCTGGGGTCGGGACTCGCCGGAGAGCGCCTGGTGGCCGGGTTGCTCCTCGCAGGACCCGGCCAGGCTAAGCCCGAACGAGAGACGTGAGGCCATCCCCCAGTGGGCCCACCACCTGCAGGGGGAATCGTGAGGGACCGGTGCTAAGAGGATTGGGTGGCGGACTAAGGTGGAGACCTCAGCTGCCTGATCCCCGGATGCTTAGGCTGGCTCTAGGGACGTGGAATGTCACCTCGCCGGGGGGGGGAGGAGGAGCCTGAGCTTGTGCGGGAGGTCGAGAGATATCGACTAGAAATAGTCGGGCTCACCTCCACGCACAGCGTGGGCTCTGGAACCCATCTCCTGGAGAGGGGCTGGACTCTCTTCTACTCTGGAGTGGCCCACGTGGAGAGGCGGCGGGCTGGGGTGGGTTTGCTTGTTGCCCCCCAGCTCAGCCGTCTCGTGTTGGGGTTTACCCCAGTAGATGAGAGGGTCGCATCCCTGTCTTTCGGGTTGGGGATAGGTCTCTGACTGTCGTTTCGGCCTACAGGCCGAGCGGTAGTGCGGAGTACCCGGCCTTCTTGGTGTCCCTGTCGGGGGTGCTAGATAGTACCCCTCCCGGGGACTCCATTATTCTGCTGCGGGACTTCAACGCCCACGTGGGAAACGACAGTGACACCTGGAGAGGCGTGATCGGGAGGAATGGCCTCCCCGATCTGAATCCAAGTGGTGCTTTGTTATTGGACTTCTGTGCTAGTCACGGATTATCCATAATGAACACCATGTTCAAGCATAAGGGTGTCCCATCAGTGCACTTGGCACCAGGACACCCTAGGCAGGAGGTCAATGATCGACTTGTTGTCGTATCGTCAGACCTTCGACCTTTGGTGAGTTGGATCCGCTGGAGGAGGAGAAAGCCGGACAGACTTGGCAGGCCCAAGCGCATAGTGAGGGTCTGCTGAGAACGTCTGGCGGAGCCCTCGGCCAGGGATGTATTCAACTCCCACCTCCGGGAGAGCTTTGACCAGATTCCGGGGGATGTTGGAGACATAGAGTCCGAGTGGACCATGTTCTCCGCATCTATTGTCGATGCTGCTGCCCGTAGCTGCGGCCGTAAGGTCTGCGGTGCCTGTCGCGGTGGCAATCCCAGAACCCGGTGGTGGACACCGGCAGTAAAGGATGCTGTCAAGCTGAAGGAGGAGTCCTATCGGCTGTGGCTGGCTTGTGGGACTCCTGAGGTGGCTGACGGGTACCGTGAGGCCAAGAGTACTGTGGCCCGGACTGTGGCAGAGGCCAAAACTCGGGCCTGGGAGGAGTTCGGTGAGGCCATGGAGAAGGACTACTGGTTGGCCTCGAAGCGATTCTGGCAAACCGTCCAGCGCCTCAGGAGGGGGAAGCAGTGCTTCGCCAACACTTTTTATAGTGGAGGTGGGGAGCTGCTGACCTCGACTGGAGACATTATTGGGCGGTGGAAGGAGTAATTCGAGGATCTCATCAATCCTGCCATCACGCATTCCCTGGTGGAAACAGCTGGGGACTCGGGATGGACTCTTTCATCACCCAGGCTGAAGTCACCAAGGTGGTTAAAAAGCTCCGCAGTTGCAAGGCTTCGGGGGTGGATGAGATCGGCCCTGAGTACTGCGTGGCGGTCGGGGACAGTGCGTCTGGACTGGCGGACTGAGGTGGTGGTCCCCCTTCATAAGAAGGGGGACCGGAGGGTGTGTTCCAACTACAGGGGGATCACACTCCTCAGCCTCCCTGGTAAGGCCTATGCCAGGGTATTGGAGAGGAGAGTCCGGCCGATAGTCGAACCTCGGCTTCAGGAGGAGCAGTGTGGTTTTCATCCCGGCCGTGGAACACTGGACCAGCTCTATACCCTCTACAGGGTACTCGAGGGTTCATGGGAGTTTGCCCAACCGGTCCACATGTGTTTTGTGGACCTGGAGAAAGCATTCGACTGTGTCCCTCGTGATGCCCTGTGGAGGGTGCTCCAGGAGTATGGAATCGGGGGCCCTTTATTAGGGGCCATCCGGTCTCTGTATGAGCAGAGCAGGAGTTTGGTCCGCATTGCTGGCACTAAGTCGGACCTGTTCCCGGTGCATGTTGGACTCCGGCAGGGCTGCCCTTTGTCACCGGTCCTGTTCATAAATTTTATGGACAGGATTTCTAGACGCAGCCAAGGGCCGGAGAGGGTCTGGTTTGGGGACCAGTGGATTTCGTCTCTTCTTTTTGCAGATGACGTGGTCCTGCTGGCCCCCTCTAGCCAAGACCTACAGCATGCACTGGGGTGGTTCGCAGCCGAGTGTAAAGCGGCTGGGATGAGGATCAGCTCCTCCAAGTCAGAGGCCATGGTACTCGACCGGAAAAGGGTGGCTTGTCCTCTTCAGGTTGGAGGAGAGTTCCTGCCTCAAGTGGAGGAGTTCAAGTATCTCGGGGCCTTGTTCATGAGTGAGGGAAGAATGGAGCGGGAGCTCGACAGACGGATCGGTGCGGCTGCCGCAGTAATGGGGGCGCTGTGCCGGTCCGTTGTGGTAAAGAGAGAGCTGTCCCGGATAAGTGGAAGACGACGAGTACGAGTACGAACCTCAATCTTTAATTATGTTATCACTTTCTATAACACAGACATAATTAAATAATATAAATGAACATTAACACTGAAGAAAAAACCTTTAAAAATTTTGATTTTATTTTTCAGTCAAAAGTATTTAAACAAGAACATTTGTGGTGAGGAATAGATTAGGACACTCAACATTAATTTTCTCTTAGAATAACTAAAATCACACACAGGTTTATCAGAGAGACATGATTGGAACATCATTATTCAGCTTTTTTCAAGGGCGTTTGCCCAGTTTAAACATCAGACATTTAGTTTGGTGGTCCTGACTGTTAAAGTGAGAGTGAACACCATGATGAGGTCCAAAGAGTCATCTGAGGCCTTCAGCAGGTTCTGAGTCTGATGAGGGGTTTAAAGAGGTCTCAAAAGAATTTTAATTCAGCCGTTCCACTAGAAAATAATCTATAAGTGGAGGACAATAAACTGAAAAAAAACTGAATTGACATTAAAAGCAGCTGTCAACATGGCCAAGTCCTGCTGTCCAAGAAGGTTTACCCCTAGAGCAGACCGGAAGATGCTAAAAGAAGTCTCCAAAAACCATAAAATGTTATCAGGGGACCTCCAGCAGGCTCTGGCTGCTGTTAGTATGAAGGTTCATGTCTGTTGGATCACAAAGAGACCGAACACGTTGAAATTTTATGGGAGGTGAGCAAAGAGTAAACCCTTGAACGTCAGACTGAAGTTTGCCAGAGAAAACAAAGATAAAGACCAGGACCGATAAATAAAGTGCCGAGGACATGTTTGGCTGAAACCAGGTACAGCACTCCAGGAAAAGAATCTGGAGGTGGAAGTGTCATGTTTGGGGATGCTTTGCTGCTGCAGGACCTGGCCGGCTCACCATCATAGAATCCACCATGAGGTGCTTGATGAAAATGTGAGACCATCTGTAAAATAATTAAAGCTGCGGCAGAACTGGACCCTGCAACATGAAAAAAACATACCAGCAATTCCAGTAAGAAATGGAAAGTCCTGGGCCTAGTCAAAGTCCTGATCATTGAGATTTTGATTTGAAACAGGCCGAACATGCAACTAAAAACTCCTCAAACATCTCACAGCCGAAAGTGAGGAGTTGAGCAAACTTTCCTCAGACTGATGTCCGGTAGACGGATACAAAAAGCGGATGGGGGGACGGAAACACATTTCTGTTCATATATTTTGTTTAATGAACCAAACAAAGTTAATTCTGTAGTTTAAGTGCAAATTAATACCTTCCTTTTCAAGAGATAAAAAAAAGAAATTAGAAACATTTGAACAGAGCTTTTAAGTGGTGTCGTACTTTCTTCCACATTTAAAAAGTCTCAGCATTCAGGGTACCTTTTAATCAGGAAAAAGAATGATTCATTTTACATGATTCTTTGATTTGACCCGATCTGCTGCAACAGACTGTGCCGAGGATTTGCTGGAAACTCTAAGGTGTGCCTCTAATAGACGCTGAATCACTTCAGGGAGACTCATCAGTAATGGACACAAGGAAAGATGAAGGTCTGGAAAAACAAACACTGTTGCAAAGACAAACACTGACACAAGGCGAACAACATGCTGGCTATGTCATCACCATGGACGCATTTTGCTATTGGTTGTTTAAAAAAAGTGTAGCTCTTAACTGTAGGTTCACATTAGAAAACAACTGCAGCTGAACCATGGATTAAACACAATCCTGTCGAAGTGGGTTAAAAAAATTTGGAAACGAGATCGAACCACATTTAAGTACCAGGTCCTACTTCCTGCAGACAGAACTATAACTTCCTGAACACCCTTGCTTGCATACAATCATATTATACACATTTCCTGCTTCTTTGCCTCTTATTTAGTTTTCGCTGCACATGGTGACACTACTGTTGTTCAGTCGGACCCAGAGGGAAGTGTAAAGAGTCAAACAAGTGAACAGATGTTTAAAATAAACAGAGCAGTTAGAGCTTAATAACTTACAACATGAAGTCCTGTTCCCAGCAGGGCTGGTCCCCACGCACAGTGATAGTTGTGCTTTTAACATTCTGCACCTTCAGTGTTACGTAGGTGTTGAACTTATCTGAAACAAAAGAGGACAGAAAATTATAAACTGTTTCTGTTTATTCAGTAACGATGCAAAAAGAAATCTGCCAATAAACCAAACTGAAGCTGAGCAGATGGATGGACGGACGGACGGACGGATGGACAAACAGATGAATGGGTTGATAAAACAATTAGATGGTGGGATATGGAATACAGTCTGGAATTCCAGACATTTTTCCATTCTTATCCGCCTCTGGAAAATACTCAATTTAAATTCTACATACTTCCTGACCTAGAGTTGACGGATGATCGAAATTGGCTGATTTTCTGCTTGATATGGCCTGATTGGTGACCAGCCTGTCTGACAAAAGTGCATTATTTTTCCAAACATTTAACGCACCACACCCAAGCACTGCCAGGATGGACTGAAAACAATACTTTCAGTGTTTCAGAGGTTTTCACTGCAGGAAGTAGACTCAAGGTTAGATACTTTAGTAACATGAGGTCTTTACAAATGAAGACAGAGGAGCTACAGAGATGCGAGAAGCTACTTCAGGCAAAGCTGGATTTTTTACAAGGTGTCGAGAGAGAGAAGGACTTTCAGCAGTTAACAGGAAGGCCTGAGCTTTCCACCTCTGTCTGGCTGGTCAAAAATTTCAAAAACCAGAGGTCAGAAATCAGCCAAATTCAGATTTTTTGCAGTTTTTCCTTTAATCAGTTGTAATAAACAATTAGCCAAATCTGAGGCACATGGTCATTTGTTTATATCATCCCTGGCAACAGCTTCAAGGCAACTGCTGGTGGAAATAAGTGGGCTGTTGAATCTGCTGTGGATTTGTTTGGTGGCAAAGGATCACTAATTCTAGTGAGAGTGAAAACAGATAAATCTCCTCCACATGCCAGGCCAGGCCAGGCCAGGCCAGGCCAGGCCAGCACAGTGACCCTGGTAATCTCGAGAAGCAGCCATCCTCATACATCACAACACAGACAGTGTACATTCTCCAAATACTTAAAATGCAACTCCTGCACACTGAGGTCCACTTTCTCTTATAAATACACTAAATAGTTGTCAGCGGAAATGATAAACCTACAGTTTTCAACCATGCAGGCCCATTTTCTGGTGATGTAATAAAACAAGAGTCACCCTTGACCTGTTAATGTTGCAGAGAAAGGTCTCTGTCGGTCCTAATACCAATCAGGACTCCCAAATAATAAGGTGCACCTGAGTCTAGGGTGAAGGTGTCAGGTTCAATGTCCGAAGAGATCCACTTCAAAGAGTGCAATTAATACATTATATTAAAATGCTTGAAACATATGTAAATGATGCCAAGGCTACGCTGGGAGTTGCAACTTGCCAATCAGACGCCAACACAAGAGACGGTCTGTACTTTTACACCCAGAGATGTCTGTCAGCCTGATGTCAGCCAGCAGTGACGGACAGAGTAGCGCCAGCAGCTGTTTACACCAGCTGCTGGCGCTGCATGGCGGGGGAGGAGGGGTGAGTGGGATTAGGCGGCCTGTGTCACAACCGCCGGCTTTTCATTTCCTGCAACAGGGCGAGGGAAGCAGCAACACGTGTCTGCTGATGTGCTTCAGTTATGCTCAGAGAGCTCTCAGCACTGCTGGTGGTCATTTCCTACTACTCACCGCTCTGACAGTTAACATGTGGCCCCCTCCAGATGGGTACAACAGGGGTTGATAAAGGATCAGCGTTATAAAACAACGCAGTGCCTCACAGAAGTATTCACACCCCTGGAACTTTACCATATTTTGTCACATTAACGCCAGAAACTTCTATGTATTTTATGTGACAGGACAGCACAAAGTGGTAAATAACTGGAAGGAAAATGATACACAGATTTTTCCATCTGTTACAAATAAAAAGTATTCATTCAGCCTCCTTTACGATTGATTGCCAAGGAGTTTCAGGAGTCATCTAATTATTAACCAGGGTCCACCGGTGAGTATCTGCATCTCAGTATAAATCCAGCTGTTCTGTGAAGGCTTCAGAGGTTTGTCGGAACATTAGAGAACAAACGGCATCATGATTAACAGGAGGTTAGCCAACAGACATGGCCGTCAATCTAAAAAGGCCAGGCTAGGAGAGCGTTGGCCAGAGAGGAAGCTAAATGAGTCATTGTCTAGAGGTGGTGCAGAGATCAGGTGGAGAATCTGTTGATAGGACAACTATCAGTCGATATTAAACACACAGCCCATACAGTGGAATGGTTTAGATTAACAATGGTCTAGTCAAAGTCCAGACCTAAATCCAACTAAGAAACTGTGGCAGGATTGAAATTGATCTGCACAGATGCTCTCCATACAATCTGACTGAACCGTAGCTATTTTTTAAAGAAGAATGAGCATAAATTTTAGTCTAGATGAGCAAAGCTGGTAGGAACAGACCCAACAGAGCCTGCAGCTGTAACTGAAGTAAAGAGAGCCTCTACAAATTATTGACTCAGGGGAGCTGAATACAAATGCTCACCTCATTGTTGAGATTTTTAATTCTAAATAATTATGAAGGTCATTATTTATTTTCTTCCTCACAATTATGCACTACTTTGTGTTGGTCAATCACATAAAATCCCAACAAAATGCATTGAAGTTTGTTGTTTCTACATGACATGATGTGAGCATTTGATACTTTTGCCAGGCTCTATATAATGGTAGTACTGGAATTGTAGCATTCATAATGGTTTGCCAAATACAGATAACTAATGCGTAAAAGTAATATACATAAAGTATGTATAATGCCAGTTTTTGGTTAACAAAAACATGTTTAAAAAATATTAAAGAATAATTTAAATAGGTTTTCAGATAGGGAAAGAAACAAGATTACCTTCACTAATACCTCCATACTCCCATTATTGCACCAGACGGTTGCATCAATAGCTCCTGGGCTTATCATAGCACGCTAAAACATGTTGTTACATCTAGTCTTTGTTTAAGGTAAAACGAGTCCTGGATGTCTGAGGTAAAACAAGGTATTGATGTAATTTAAGCACACACGACCCACCTTTAGGTCTTTGGGAAACAAAAACCAGCAATCAGCTGTTCCTGTGATCCCATGACTGCACTAAACAAAGATTTTCCTAGTTGCCAGGGGAACATCCTGAAACATTTACTCAGCACCAGCCTCCAACACAGGAGCCAGAAAAGTAAACGTCACTCTTTACCGGAAATGGTGAAAGAAAGAGGGTCTAGACAACACTGCTCAAAAAAATAAATAAATAAAAATGAAACTTTAAACTCCAAATCAGAAGAAAAGCTGTTCTGAAAGTAACCAAACAGGTCTTAACAGCCCACAAACCATGAGTGACAGAACATAAACCTAATCAGTGTCTTGAGTGGACAGTAGTAACAAAACACAGACGTTGTTACAAAGGAGCCCGGGGGATGTTCAACCCTTCCCATAATTAGATAGCCCATGCCTTGTGCCTCACTTGGGCCAACTCCAGGGACTATCAGATAAGGGAAGGGGATGTATGGATTAGATAAGAGCCATTTAGCGGCTGTGGGGCTTTTTTACAGCAGGTAAATAAATATTGCATTCATATTCTGCATGCAACTAACAGTGAAAATCCTTCAGCTGATTCAAAATGCTGCAGCAAGAGTTCTGATGAAAATTAAAAAGAAAGATCATATTTCTCCTACTTTAGCTTCCCTTCATTGGCTCCCTGTTAAATCCAGAATAGAATTTAAAATTCTCCTCCTCACATATAAAGCCCTTAATGACCTAGCTCCATCATACATCAGAGATCTGATTGGTCCATATGTTCCTAACAGAGCACTTCGTTCTCAGACTGCAGGTTTACTGGTGGTTCCTAGAGTCTCTAGAAGTAGAATGGGAGGCAGATCCTTTAGTTATCAGGCTCCTCTCCTGTGGAACCAGCTCCCAGTTTTAGTCCGTGAGGCGGACACCCTGTCTACTTTTAAGGCTAGGCTTAAAACTTTCCTTTTTGATAAAGCTTATAGTTAGAGTGGCTTAGGTTGTCCTGAGCTATCTCTGTAGTTATGCTGCTATAGGTTTAGGCTGCTGGAGGACATAATGAACATCTTTCTTCGCTTGGTTATTTTCTCCTGGTACTCTCCAGTTATGGATTATCTGCAGTTATTGCTGACTCTCTCTCTGCTTTTTGTCTGCATAGAAGCCACATGTGGCCTGGTGTTCTGTTTAGTTGTGACACATTTATGGAGAGGGCGCATGGGCTGAGCTACTGCTACCAATAACAATATTCTCCTTCTATTGATGATATTCTTGACTCTGTCTTTCTGTGCTTAACCTTTTGTCTCTCCTAGAAATAGCTACTGGCTGAGCTTTTACTGTGACTAACTCCATTATGTACTCTGTTTCAATAGCATAGATTGTACTACTGACTTGTCTCTTTAGCAGTGTTTCTCTCCATTAACTCTGAACTTTTCTTTAACCTAGAAAGTACTCCTGGTTCAGTGCTTCTGTGTTTTTTGTGTGTATGCTCTGTCTCACACTGAGCCAGGTGAACTTGACTGCATTCTTTTATAACTAAGATCAAGTTAGAATGTATATGATTTTATATCTGTCTATGAGTGCATTGAATGGACGACATATTTCAGTAAATACGTTGGATTTTTTCTTTTTTGGTTCAGTGCCTTGAGACCACATTTGTTGTGATTTGGTGCTATTTAAATACACTAAATTGAACTTGACTGAGTTAAGCCATAACCAGTAAAATTAACAAAAACACCTAAAATTATACAGTGCCAAACATGCCACAATCCAAAAAAAAAATTATGAATTTTTACATATGTGATAAAAAAATATGATCTGTCAGTAATAGCTTAAATGTGTCAAAATTGTATTTAATCGGATTTAAATAATTAGAGGTTAAAATCAGTAATACAATTTTTATTTCGTTTTGTCCTAAATCATACTATTATTTCAGTATTAATTTTATATTTAATGTGATAAAATATGGAGTGGCACAGTATAATAAATTAAGAAATCATTAAATAATAATTTGGATTTAATTGGAAATAACTATATATATACAGGGGTTGGACAATGAAACTGAAACACCTGTCATTTTAGTGTGGGAGATTTCATGGCTAAATTGGACCAGCCTGGTAGCCAGTCTTCATTGATTGCACATTGCACCAGTAAGAGCAGAGTGTGAAGGTTCAATTAGCAGGGTAAGAGCACAGTTTTGCTTAAAATATTGAAATGCACACAACATTATGGGTGACATACCAGAGTTCAAAAAGAGACAAATTGTTGGTGCACGTCTTGCTGGTGCATCTGTGACCAAGACAGCAAGTCTTTGTGATGTATCAAGAGCCCCCGGTATCCAGGGTAATGTCAGCATACCACCAAGAAAAGGACGAACCACATCCAACAGGATTAACTGTGGACGCAAGAGGAAGCTGTCTGAAAGGGATGTTCGGGTGCTAACCCGGATTGTATCCCCAAAAAAAAAAAAAACCACGGCTGCCCAAATCACGGCAGAATTAAATGTGCCCCTCAACTCTCCTGTTTTTCCCCCAGAACTGTCCCCTCGGGAGCTCCACAGGTCAATATACACGGCCGGGCTGCTATAGCCAACCTTTTGGTCACTCATGCCAATGCCAAACGTCGGTTTTTAATGGTGCAAGAAGCGCAAATCTTGGGCTGTGGACAATGTGAACATGGGATTGTTCTCTGATGAGTCCACCTTTACTGTTTTCCCACATCCGGGAGAGTTACGGTGTGGAGAAGCCCCAAAGAAGCGTACCACCCAGACTGTTGCATGGCCAGAGTGAAGCATGGGGGTGGATCAGTGATGGTTTGGGCTGCCATATCATGGCATTCCCTTGGCCCAATACTTGTGCTAGATGGGCGCGTCACTGCCAAGGACTACCAAACCATTCAATGCATCCAATGGTTCAAACATTGTATCCTGAAGGCGGTGCCGTGTTTCAGGATGACAATGCACCAATACACACAGCAAGACTGGTGAAAGATTGGTTTGATGAACATGAAAGTGAAGTTGAACATCTCCCATGGCCTGCACAGTCACCAGATCTAAATATTATTGAGCCACTTTGGGGTGTTTTGGAGGAGCGAGTCAGGAAACGTTTTCCTCCACCAGTATCACGTAGTGACCTGGCCACTATCCTGCAAGACGAATGGCTTAAAGTCCCTCTGACCACTGTGCAGGACTTGTATATGTCATTCCCAAGACGAATTGACGCTGTATCGGCCGCAAAAGGAGGTCCTACACCATACTAATAAATTATTGTGGTCTAAAACCAGGTGTTTCAGTTTCATTGTCCAACCCCTGTATATATATAGTGAAAAATAAATTCCTAATTATTTATGTCAATTACTTAGTCAATAAAGTACATAATTCATTTTTATATTAAAAATCCATTGACCTAAAATTATTATATGGCTTTGATGTATAAGGCTGACATAAAATGTAAATTTATTATGTCTTGCTGACAAGACCAGGAAATATTACAAAATATAAAATTCTAATTAAATAGTTGAATTAATAAATACTTTTTATAAATGATTAAAAAAATTTTATCAGCATTATATTTAAATAATTACAGATTTATTTGGTATTTGGTATTTGTTCCCCAATTTAAATAATTAATGACACATAAACAAATTATTTTTCAAAATCTATTTAATTATGGCACTTTTAGATCTCCATATAGGTTTAATGTTTGGGCAAAATATCCATAAACTGAAGTCCAGGACATGATGAAAAGCACAAATTAATCCAAAATGACAAATCTGTCGTTCTGGTTTTCTGTCATGAAAATGAAGGACTTCGTTTTCTGTGACTTAAATAAGATATAAAATAAAGTGTAATGGTGTTTATTCTTAATATTAAACTGAGCTGCGCTTGAGCATGTTTGCACGGAGGGATTACATGAGGTGAACCGTAGGATAATGTTTTCAGACTAGAGACATCAGTCATCAGTTAAACCACCCACTCCGCTCTGAGGCCTCAGTCAAAAGTCTTCATTTATTATTGATTGATGGGGAGTTTTTTCATTAAATTACTCAGGAAAAATGCAGGCAGTCGGAAGACTGACATTTGCAGTTTGGACCCCTCATAAATGTTGCACGCAGTGGAAGTCAAACCTACTGAATAACTTCCAGAGAGCCTCCTCTCAGGAAGTTCTTCGTTCATCATGGGATCTGAACTGTTTATATTCATAAATATATCCTCTGCATGAGGTTTAGCGAAAAAAAAGAAAAATTCCCACACTTGCAGCATAATTCCTGCAAAACACCGTCCTTATCAAGCCTCCGGTTCCTGCGACAGTCAGTGGAAAGAGAGATAGCTGGCCACAGGCCCATGCAAGGTCACACTCTGATCTGCAAGTACGAAGCTTTCAGGAGCACCCTCATGTTTCAAAATATGGCTGAAATGACATCCAACTGCAGGTGTGGTGAAGGCACAATGCAAACACCTATCACTGACCAACCTTATGTAAACTTTAGGGCCTCTTCCAAAAGTCACACATCTTCTTAAGAAGAGCAAATAAGGATTAACACAAGGAAATGGTGAATGACAAAAGAAGGGAAGGAAGGAAGGCACCACAGGGATGGAGCCAAGAATAATAAATATTGTTTAACTCTTGCACAGAAGCCACCTATCTGTTAAAGCACATGCTACACCTTACATCAGAATGATTAAACATCTTCCATTGCATGTAAATGTCTGGCCCCAAATATCACCGATGCAACTCAGATTCTGACAGGGTTGCAGATGTGTTTTGAGATATTAAACATAAACACTTGAATTAACTCTCTCTGTATAGAATGAATTCATATGAATTTGTATTGAACTTCAGAAATAAATTCGTTTTTCTATGACATTCTAATTTATTGAGTTGCTCCTGAGCATAAAGTGAATTTAGGACTGAGTATTTTTGTAGAGCAGCAAACCAGAAAGCTACAATTTCACTGTTAAACTAAAAACGCTTGGCAACAAAACTAATATTCGAAGTGTTTCCGTTTTAAAGCTTAAACATCTTAAAGTTTCTTTAAAAGAAATGTCTGTTATAAAAAATGGCACCTCAAGGAGGAGGCTGGTTTAACGGTGTTATCGCTGCTATTCGCTCTGGGACAGGTGCCACATGCTGCAGCCAACAACAGTGGGGAGGCCAGTAAAAACACTGAGTTCCCTTTAAGTGATGCGGTTCATCACAGCCGAAGAAGCAGCTTAACACATCCAGAGATCTGCAGGATGATTTACTTCCCAATCAATACGAGACAAAGATCATAACTTTCACTCAGGCCTCCTGTCCGCTCTTCCCAGAAATGCCAGAGGGCTTTAAGGCAGGCGTAAGCATGCAGACTGGAGGGATTTGCTTAGGTGGGAAGGATTTAGACTCGGGAGCAACCGACCTAAGCTCACCTGGCTGCAGCTGAAGGACGCAGGATTACATAATCCATAATCAACTCTGCTTTCAGTGACTTGCCAGAATGTAACTGATTAATCTAGATGAGAGAACCGCATGTGGCCAAATTCCAACAACACCTACTTTAGGATAATTAACACTAATTGTGAGCTTTTAAGTCAGGGTTGCCCAAGTCCAGTCAAAAAACGTCTCTTTTCATTGAAATAAAAAACTAAAAGTCCTCACCTGGTGGTCCTCGAAGCTTGGCTTTTTTCACTGGAAAAGAAAAACACACAGAAAGAAAAGATTAAATCATCAAAATGTTCAACCATTTAAATGTGGCATCAGAAAAATGAACGATGAAGGATGAATGATGTCATGGCTTTGGACTCGTGACACATGACTCAGTCTTCAGAAACCATTTATGTGATCCATTTGTTTTACTGTAGTATTTTAAGTGAACAAAATCCTCCAAATGCCAAATCCTGGGCTGAATGTTATGCTCCTGCTAACTGATAGGGTACCACACAATGGAAGAGACAAAAACATAATTGATTACATTCATAGCCAATCTGTTATTGATTTGGTGACCTTTGGTAAAGAACTAGAGGTTATTACTTATTGAACACATGGGACCTCCAGGCATCTGGAAGTAGTAGCCAGATGCCTGGAGGTGGCTTGATTGAGGATAAGCCAATGTTGTGGAGCTCCATTATTTCTTTCCATTATTTTCCTTCCTGAGATCTTGGCTGATTTTTTTGTTGAATCAATAGGAGGGATTTTTGAGGAATGGGAAAAACCTCATCAGGCACAACCTCCAAAAGCAACAACACCATTCAGCGACCATTACTGTACTATCAGCGACTGTCAGTGTACTATGCTCTGTGATCCATTATAAAAGTTTTGAAGGGAAATGGGATGAATCAACTGAAGACCTGAACACTGAGTTAATAGCACAGTACATCGTGCGCTGCGTTGGGCACCATTATGTTGGGATTTGTTGTGAGACCTTAAAGACCCATGATAACTTGTCAGCCTTCTGGGATTTTATTCTGATGGATAAACAATCAAACAGCAAATCAAAGAAAAATTTGTTTTACTGATTGAGACACTTACACCGTAATCGTGGTACATCCAGACCTTAGTTGATATTACACTGCTCAAAAAAATAAAGGGAAGACTTAAACAACACAATATAACTCCAAGTAAATCAAACTTCTGTGAAACCAAACTGTCCACTTAGGAAGCAACACTGATGGACAATCAATTTCTCATGCTGTTGTACAAATGGAATAGACAACAGGGGGAAATCTTTGGTGATTAACAAGACACACTCAATAAAGGAGTGGTTCTGCAGGTGGGGACCACAGACCACTTCTCAGTACCTATGCTTTCTGGCTGATGTTTTGGTCACTTTTGAATGTTGGTGGTGCTTTCACACTCGTGGTAGCATGAGACGGACTCTACAACCCACACAAGTGGCTCAGGTAGTGCAGCTCATCCAGGATGGCACATCAATGCGAGCTGTGGCAAGAAGGTTTGCTGTGTCTGTCAGTGTAGTGTCCAGAGCCTGGAGGCGCTACCAGGAGACAGGCCAGTACACCAGGAGACGTGGAGGATGCCGTAGGAGGGCAACAAACCAGCAGCAGGACCGCTACCTCCGCCTTTGTGCAAGGAGGAACAGGAGGAGCACTGCCAGAGCCCTGCAAAATAACCTCCAGCAGGCCACAAATGTGCATGTGTCTGTACAAACGGTTAGAAACTGACTCCATGAGGATGGTATGAGGGCCCGACGTCCACAAATGGGGGTTCTGCTCACAGCCCAACACCATGCAGGACGCTTGGCATTTGCCAGAGAACACCAGGATTGGCAAATTCGCCACTGGTGCCCTGTGATCTTCACAGATGAAAGCAGGTTCACACTGAGCACATGGGACAGACGTGACAGAGTCTGGAGACACCGTGGAGAGCAATCTGCTGCCTGCAACATCCTTCAGCATGACTGGTTTGGCAGTGGGCCAGTAACGGAGTGGGGTGGCATTTCTTTTGAGGGCCGCACGACCCTCCATGTGCTCGCCAGAGGTAGCCTGACTGCCATTAGGTACCGAGATGAGATCCTCAGACCCCTTGTGAGACCATATGCTGGTGCGGTTGGCCCTGGGTTCCTCCTAATGCAGGACAATGCTAGACCTCATGTGGCTGGAGTGTGTCAGCAGTTCCTGCTAGATGAAGACATTGAAGCTATGGACTGGCCCGCCCGTTCCCCAGACCTGAATCCGATTGAGCACATCTGGGACATCATGTCTCGCTCCATCCACCAACGTCACGTTGCACCACAGACTGTCCAGGAGTTGGCGGATGCTTTAGTCCAGGTCTGGGAGGAGATCCCTCAGGAGACCATCCGCCGTCTCATCAGGAGCATGCCCAGGCGTTGTAGGGAGGTCATACAGGCACGTGGAGGCCACACACAATACTGAGCCTCATTTTGACTTGTTTTAAGGACATTACATCAAAGTTGGATAAACCTGTAGTGTGTTTTTCACTTTAATTTTGTGTGTGACTCCAAATCCAGGCCTCCATTGGTTAATGAATTTGATTTCCATTGATGATTTTTGTGTGATTTTGTTGTCAGCACATTCAACTCTGTACAGTACAAAGTATTCAATGAGAATATTTCATTCATTCAGATCTAGGATGTGTTATTTGAGTGGTCACTTTATTTTTTTGAGCAGTGTATTTTGATAAACCAACTATGGAGCTCTTGTTCTTATGAAGGAAAACAGACTGAGCTCCATGTCTGCTGCCTTGAAACCACATCTGCTGTTTTTCTCCTACAGCAGTTCTCCATGATGTCACACCAGGAAGCAGAATGTTTGAGGTGTTGCCTAAGAAAACATCTGCAGGTGTAACTGCATTCAACTCAACATGTTGTGATTTAGAAGCTAACAAAGCCATGACATCACTTCTTTTCATTCAAATCAGGGAAGGACTCGTTGACATCAAAGATCTCTTTTGCGAAAACAGTTTCAGCTGTTAAAGCTTTGCATGTAAAATAGTGATAATTCTAAATTTTAGCAGAAGCCCTGTTCTCTAGCAGAGAACAAATGCAAACCACAACATACATGATACCACCATAAGCTACTACAGTCTCTAATTGAGCTTAATGAGGCTGACATTAACTGGGAAAAAATGAACATTTATACCTTTCTGTATCGCACTGAGCCAACGACAGCATCCTGTAACTGAGTTTTTAGAGAGATTTAAACATATCTAAGGTAACAAGCTCTGGAAGATTTAAGAGTTTTGTTCCTTGTTGTGTGTGTTGTTCCTTGAAGAGGGAGCAGCAACATTTTTCCCAATGGTACTCCGATTCTTCCAAAATCCCTAACCGTGGTGTAAATCAATTTCTGAAGAGGAAAAAAAATATTTTTTGTAATCCCACCTGACCTAAATCAGGGAAAGTTTGGTCTAATTTCACATCAGACAGTAAGGAAAAAGGTGCTCATTATAAAGTGTATGTAAATATCTGGTTTCAACTGTACGTTGCACTAAATGCATGAAAAATAAGTTAATTAAAAACACAAGAAGAGAAAGATGACAGAATTTAGCAAAAATAAAAGAGAAACTCCTCCACATACATCAGATGCAATAATATCAGGTCTTTGACGGATTTAAAAGCCTTTAAAAGGAAGTTTTACAAACCAAAAAATGAAAGCTTTAAGTAGCATTATGCTATTCAAAGCTGTCCAAATGGACTCTAGTAAGAGTCCATTTGGACAGTTCTTGGCAACAGTCCAAATGGACTGTTACCAAGAAATGAACTTGTTAATTTTAGCTCTGGGTAATAAATCTTTAAATATCAACAGAATTGGTTTTGTTTTTACTGTTTCATTCCTGGGATAAAGGCCATCAATGCCTCACTTCCAGAACATAGTCATGAAACATAAGCTGAGACAGCTGCACAACAAAACACAACATCTGGTAAACAAAACCAAAAAAACAGGCAACGACACAAGAAAAAAAACAACACTTTCTGCTTCACTTTGTTTATTTTTATCAGACCTGCCATCTTTCCCCCCTGCTGCATCTATTCAATACCGTTTATGGGATTGTGAGGAGCTTTGGTGGGGATTAATGGTGATTGCTGTGGCAGGGTTATGTGTTCGGGGTGGAGAATACTAAACCTCGGAAGCCTGACATGCCAGATGGGAACGGAGGGATCACAGCGACACAAATGATGCTTTCATATTTTCATCCTCTGGTTTCCCTGTGTGGACAGTAAAAACAGCTAACCCTATCTCTTTATGCTGCCTCATATGACAAATGTTTTTCATTCTAACAAATCTCACCTAAAGGACAGAAAACTGCAATAATTTTCATCTTGGTCCAGCCGGATAACAGCAGGTAAAATGAGGTTATAATCGAAAACAGAAGGAGGGAAATTACTTCTTCCTAGTTTTTCCTGACTTGTAAATAGCTTAAAGTAGAGTTTAATCTGCAACACTTTCTTTCCTTCCACTCAAGTAAATAAACTGGCAAAGTAACCTTATGTTCTAATTAGCTGTGGTTCACCCAGTGCAATAAACCAGAGGGCCATTATGATGGGAACAGATCTTTATCAATATGTTTGTGGCTTAAAAGCAACTATTACTCTTATTAACCTGAAGAATCATTGTTAGAAACAACTGAAAATCTCAGAGATGTAAATAAAAACCTAAAGTAACCTCAGATCGTCTCAGACATGTTTCTCGATAAAAAGTTATCATCCTAAAGCTGCTCTGTTTCCAGCCCCATGGCAGAAAATGCAGACTAACGTGTCGAGTTGTTAATGATTACAAGAACTCGTTTCCTGCAATTTAGAGAATTAAACAGGTCTTTTTGGTTTAACACTATGTCAACAGAATTGTGTAATAAGTGTTTGCAACAGACCTGAGCTGAATTTCCTCCTTTAATAAATATTTGGGTCAGCTGCACCTATGGCCAAAAAGCCAAATAACTGTAACAGAAAGTCGGATTCATCAGGGGAGAGTTTTAGCTGCTTTGTTTAAGACTTTAACTAGACCAAACTCCAGAAACACTGGTCCAGTTCAACCCAGATTCCAAGCTGTTTGGAGCCCAGAAAAGCAGTGAAACGACGTTTTTATTTTTGCGAGTGAGTCTTTAATCAGTCAGTTCAAACCAAAATACCGATACGTAAAATGTTCAAATCAAGGTGTGATGAGTCATTTAAAACCAAATTAAAGATACACCGACAGTGTATATTAGGCACTGTTAAATTTCTGTGCTTTAGATCATGGAAGAAGGACAAAGGTCTGGAAAATTAAAACTTCTTTTTTCTGGAATGTGATCAAAGCAACATCCACACTTTTTCCTGAAATTATCCTACTTGTTATAAAGAGGTGTGACTGAAAACATCCTTTTTGGTCCTGAAAAGATGCAAGGGTGATGATGGAATCCCAAATAATGCAAGAAATTAGTCCAAGTCAATCTGGACCTTGCAGGCCACTCAAGAGTTTGAAGACATGTCTTCAGATAATAGAACATCTGGACTCGATCTGCTGGGGACTGATGGCGTCGTACACAGATGGGATCAACATCCTCATATATTCAACGTAACCATGCTCTGCTCCAGGGACTGTAGTCATTTTACATTAGATGAGGATGGGACAGACGCAGTCAGAGGAGGTGTGGACCATTTTAACTCTTCTGATATCTTCTACTCTAACACCCTCTCCCATCAGGACGTGATAAACTGATACTATCTAATGAGTCATCAGTTTGTTGATGGAGCAACCTTAGGGGTCGAAAGACACCCAACCAATGTACCAAATGGAGTCGCACTCGGTAGATGCGATAACAACTGGTATGGATGTTGTATTAAATAGATCATTCCGCAGTTTTTAATCATTTCTGACTGACAACAGAAGACAACACATCTGTAATGTGATTAGTGTGTAAAAATATTTAAAAGAAAACAGCAGAACACGGTCCTGTGGAAGGAGAGATGGGAACAGGAAGTGACAAGTGGATCTACGACTCCTGGTTCATACTTTCATTTTGACAAACAGACAGACGGAGAGAGAGACAGAGAGGGAGATAAAGACAGACAGGCGGAGAGAGAGAGACAAAGACAGAGAGACAGACAGACGGACAGAGAGAGAGACAGAGAGGGAGATAAAGACAGACAGGCAGAGAGAGAGAGACAGAGAGCCAGAGCAGCAGATGGCCTGAGGATTACTCCTGCAGCCTCTAAGCGCTCCCTCTGCCTCTGTTATAATTCCACAACTCTGCTGCTGGTTTTGCTCAACTCAACCATCCTTTGCAATAAAAATTAATCTTTGTCATATTTCCCCCTGATTCCAGTTAAAGAAGACTGCTAGCATGCAGCACTGACGCAGCTGTGGTCAATGGTGTGTATGCAGTTTGGTTAGACTGGAGTGTTTAAACCTGTTTTTTTCCAATGCAAGACTTTAGGTGCAGTGCTCTAGTGTCACTAGACTCTGGAGGAGTGGAGACATGTTCTCTGGAGTGATAAATCGTGCGTCTCCAATGACTAAATCTGGGGTTTTTTTTCCCAGAAGAACGACACTTTCCTGACTGCACTGTGTCAAGTGCAAAGCTTAGTGGAGGTGGTATTATGGTATGGGACTTCCTTCTAGGTGCTTGACTAGATTGCTTAGACCCTGTGAAATGAACTTCAGCAGACTGAGACATGCTGGACAATTCCATGCTTCCAACTCTGGGAATGGAAAGCCACTTCCTGTCCCAACATAAGTGTGTGCCAGTGCAGAAAGCAAGGTCCATGAAGACATTAATGAGGCAGTTTGGCTTGGAAGAACCTGCGGATCTTAACCCTACAGAACATGTTTGGGAAGAATTTTCTCATCCAACATCAGTGTCTGACCTCACAAATGTTCTCCTGGAAGAATGATCAAAACATTTCCATAAAACCACTCCTGAACCTTGTGGAAGGACTTCTTTTAACACCCTGGAAACATAAATTCATGCATTCATAAATGAATAGGATCAACAGGTCATGGGACTGACTTCCTCATAACCAATCAGACTGCTTAGTTATGAACATTTCTGATATAAGAGGCACCAACGACATTTGGTTATATATCGAATTGTGTTCTTACTGCAGCAAGTTCTGCAGAACCAAATCCAATAAAAGGGAATTATCATTTACCACCTTTTTATTTATCAGACCATAGATCGATAACTTTTTTTTCTCTGTTACTTTTTTTGCCTTTTGAAAATGAAATGAAAAATAATCTTCAGTTGATAACAAGTTATTTACATTTTAGTTATTCTTATTAGTTTGGCTTTTTACTTCAGGAGGAGGTTTGACCAGAATAAAACTCGTTCAGAGATGCAAATGTTACATGACCTTACATGAAGAAAGAAAACTTAGCATTTTTAATAAATACCCGCTAAAGTAAAACTGTTGTCATTTTTAAAACAACCTCCATTTTAGTACTAATTTTAGATTTTAAAATAAAGAAAAACATAAAACTTTTGCAAAAACAGGATGGATGAATTTTCTCCTATAGGATGTTGATATTAGAGGGAAAATATATTTAAAAAGTCCATAGTATCCAATCAAAAATTATTAATTAAAATTGAAAAATCATTACATGAAAAATGTATTAGTTCATCTTTATTTGAAAACATTAGTTGGTTTTTTACCATACTTATTAGTTATTAGGAGCCATTATTAGGAGCCATTGTGGAAGGTCAAAAGAGCCACTTATGGCTCCGGAGCCGCAGGTTGCAGACCCCGGGACTGGATCGTTTCCATTTGCACCGTTTCCACTTCCCCTTCATCCAAACTGGGAAAGACATAAATCCCAGGAGACAAACGTGTCTGATTATGTAAATAAACCCCGCGGTCAAGCAGTCAAACAATATCCAGCCATGACACAACTGTTTTAGATCAGCAGCGTGACGAGCATGTCGCGTGTGCAGAACGTCATGCTTTTTTTTTTATTTTTTTTTATTTTAGGGCTCCCGTCATTTCAACACTCAGTTTGAACCGACTGTTTTTCATAAGCATCTCAGCTTTAGCTCCACAGTTTATTTGACTGAGCGATAACATAATTATTCCCCAACCCCAATAAAGTTGACTGAGAACATTTGGAGCCTAACTCAAGCACTGATAACATGAGGCGTGGACAGGTTTCTGATATTTACGTATGCAGGTGGTTTTAAAAGGTTACGGGTTCAAATTGGCCAAACAATTCCATCACAACGTTATTATGGTTTAAAGATGCTAGAGAAATGCTGGAGAGAGCTTAGTTTTCTTCTGCCGTATAGAGCACATAGCACTACCCCTCCCCCACCTGTTGCTACGAGAGGTGTATCATGATCTCGAGATGCAACAATATTTCAAAGTCCAGTCTGTGTCGCCAAGCGGTATCCAGGTGTGGTCTGCTTGTGTAGGCCCCGGATATAACGGCCAGACCATTTTATAAAGCTCTTTTCTTCTTGTTTTATTGCTAACTTATATTATTTGAATTTTTCCGTGTTGTTAAAATGTATGTTAAATATCCATTTATCCAGATATGTTAGAAAAAAAAACACCACAATGGAGATAATCTTGTAATTCCTTAATTTATAGGAGGATTCAAAGAATCCACACAAAACTTTAGCTTTACTATCATTATTTGTTGCAATAAATAGCTGAATATCTTGCTGGTGTTCTTGTATCTTGTTGATGGTGGTCAAATCGGCATCAGCAGGACAGACGTTAATAAGAAATAAAGATCGTCTGGGCTGATCTGATTATTTATAGATTATAGCTATAATAATGATATTGATTATTATTATATCAACATTTAGCAGCAGTTCTGATAGAGGTAACACTGCTGCTTTAAAAACAATAATTGGATCTTGTTATGTATTCTTAGAATAGTGTTTTATTAGTCAAATCGTGTTATTTATGCTTAAACCTATCGTACCTGCTCAAGCCTATAAAGACAACAAGGTTATACAGGGGTTGGACAATGAAACTGAAACACCTGTCATTTTAGTGTGGGAGGTTTCATGGCTAAATTGGACCAGCCTGGTAGCCAGTCTTCATTGATTGCACATTGCACCAGTAAGAGCAGAGTGTGAAGGTTCAATTAGCAGGGTAAGAGCACAGTTTTGCTCAAAATATTGAAATGCACACAACATTATGGGTGACATACCAGAGTTCAAAAGAGGACAAATTGTTGGTGCAGGTCTTGCTGGCGCATCTGTGACCAAGACAGCAAGTCTTTGTGATGTATCAAGAGCCACGGTATCCAGGGTAATGTCAGCATACCACCAAGAAGGACGAACCACATCCAACAGGATTAACTGTGGACGCAAGAGGAAGCTGTCTGAAAGGGATGTTCGGGTGCTAACCGGATTGTATCCAAAAAACATAAAACCACGGCTGCCCAAATCACGGCAGAATTAAATGTGCACCTCAACTCTCCTGTTTCCACCAGAACTGTCCGTCGGGAGCTCCACAGGGTCAATATACACGGCCGGGCTGCTATAGCCAAACTTTGGTCACTCATGCCAATGCCAAACGTCGGTTTCAATGGTGCAAGGAGCGCAAATCTTGGGCTGTGGACAATGTGAAACATGTATTGTTCTCTGATGAGTCCACCTTTACTGTTTTCTCCACATCCGGGAGAGTTACGGTGTGGAGAAGCCCCAAAGAAGCGTACCACCCAGACTGTTGCATGGCCAGAGTGAAGCATGGGGGTGGATCAGTGATGGTTTGGGCAGCCATATCATGGCATTCCCTTGGTCCAATACTTGTGCTAGATGGGCGCGTCACTGCCAAGGACTACCGAACCATTCTTGAGGACCATGTGCATCCAATGGTTCAAACATTGTATCCTGAAGGCGGTGCCGTGTATCAGGATGACAATGCACCAATACACACAGCAAAACTGGTGAAAAATTGGTTTGATGAACATGAAAGTGAAGTTGAACATCTCCCATGGCCTGCACAGTCACCAGATCTAAATATTATTGAGCCACTTTGGGGTGTTTTGGAGGAGCGAGTCAGGAAACGTTTTCCTCCACCAGTATCACGTAGTGACCTGGCCACTATCCTGCAAGAAGAATGGCTTAAAATCCCTCTGACCATTGTGCAGGACTTGTATATGTCATTCCCAAGATGAATTGACGCTGTATTGGCCGCAAAAGGAGGCCCTACACCATACTAATAAATTATTGTGGTCTAAAACCAGGTGTTCCAGTTTCATTGTCCAACCCCTGTAGTTATTAATGCTGCTTGTGTGTATCAACTAAATTCATTATGCATTTTTCAGTGTGTTCAAATTTAACGATGAAAATAAACAAACCAGAGATCAGTTTTTAAAGAAATCCAAAGTGCTAGAAAAAAATAATACTTTCTCCAGGTATTCAGCACAGCAGGGACATGAAAGTCATGTCAAGCTTCATCTTCTTCACACTGAAATCAATAGAAGTGGTTTTAAAGCTGCCAGAGACTGTGTAACAAAATAAAGACACTCGTCTCTACACTGGAGGATCATGGGTAACGTGTGATACGACCCATGCGTCCGCTACCCTACATCCGCAGTGAGCACCCCCGCCTTCAGGCCCACATGTAAGGGCAACCCACTTATCTGTTGTGAAAAGACATCACCATGGAGACCAATCATCTCAACTAGCAATAAATAAGCAACAATGTTAAGTCAAGCCATGAGGGTATGAGTTACAGCATCAGCTCTCTGTCTAATAACTGATCTATCAGCTACATAACAGATTTCATTTCACTAATCAATAGATGAACAGCCTGAAAACGTCCAGAATAGGTTCAGTTATTCCAGTAAAGTGAAATGGACCCAAACTGGGAGGTTTATTTGTGACTTATTGCTGCCTGGAGTTGATCCGTGTCCCACTGTGGTCCACTGATGACCAAACCTCTCAGAAGGCCTGCTGGTTTTAATGATTTCCTTTTTCTTTCTGAAAGAGAAGCAAACAGCTTCAACAGCTTAAATTGTGAGTTTATCTCCTTTCATCCAGCTTGTTCAGTCCAAAATGCCACTTACTGCGCAGAAAGGTTGATAAAACTATTATTTTTAATGGCTAAAACTTTAAACTAAATTCAGGTGCTTGAATATAATACCATCTGATGGCCAACATGATGTGTTTACTCTAATCAGAGTTTTCAGAGCTTTCCGTAACCTGGATGGAAATGTTTGATGTAGGATTCTTCCAACAATGCCTCCTTCCAGGACCAGCCCTGAACTGGTTGAGACGTACGAACTGATGAAGGAGAAACTTTCCCCGGAAGCATTGCAACATTTGTTTATGTCGCTTTTTGTCCTATTATACCGAGCCATCTCCTAATAAATGATGAAAATGAATTTATGATTTAGTGTAAAAAGAACCACAGAGCCACCTGTCCTCTGCCTCTCGCAGGGTACGCCCTGGACAGGTCACCAATCCATCGCAACACAGAGACATACAGGACAAACAACCACACACACACTCTTTCACACCTAAGGGCAATTTAGAGTGACCAATTTACCTAACAGGCATGTTTTTGGACTGTGGGAGAAAGCCGGAGTACCCGGAAAGAACCCACGCATGCACGGGGAGAACATGCAAACTCCATGCAGAAAGACCGGGAGTCGAACCCAGGACCTTCTTGCTGCAAGGCAACAGTGGTTTTTATTTTTATCATTAATTATTTCAATTGGGGAACGAATATGCAAATAATTAATCAAATCTATAATTAACTAAAAAGATGAATCATTTATAAAATGTATATAAATTAATTAAATTAATTAAAATTTTATATCTTATATTTCCTGGCCTTGAGCAGCAAGACATGAATTTATTTAATTATGGCAGCCTGACACATCAAAGCCAGTGGGCGGAGCCAACGCTTCTCTGGACATTATAACTGATCTAAGGTGGACTTGAAGTGCCGGTTTAATTAACCAATCAGATGCAAGAGTGAGTTTTAATTATTTCATAGTGCACTGCAACACAGAAGCCATGGCATAAATAAATCCATAGCTTAACGTAAAGTTTCACATTTTAGTCAATGAATTTTATATAGAAATATTTATTACGTACCCAATAAATTATTTACACGTGTGAATAATTATGGATTTGTTTATCTTTTTATGAATTAATTTCCAATTAACCCCAAAATATTATTTAATGATTTCTTAATTGATTATGTTGTGGGCAATTTTGGCACTCCATCCAATATATATATCGGTATATACAAAATAAATACTGACATTTTATATGATTTTAGAATACAATGAAATCAAATTCTTATTCTTGATTTTGATGTAAATATTTGATTGCAACTTAATATATTTATGGCACATTCAAACTGTCACCAACAGTATTATTATCATCACATATAGAAAAGTTAAAACATTTTTTGTTGGATCGTGGCACTTTTGGCACTCCATATTTACACGGGATATATAGATTTAGTATTACTTAAAACACTTATCAAGTTTTAATTAATGATTTTCATGGTATATTATTTCAACGTGTATTTAAATGAATTATTGGCACATTCTAATTGTTACAGATACAATATTATTTAATTTAAATATTGCACTTATTAAAACGGGAATTCAATTTTAAATTGCAACTAAGCTATCACAAATATAAATATTTTTTTAAACAAATATTTTATTTGTTGGATGGGAGAACTTCTGGTCCTCGATACAAATGTAGCACTTACTTTGAAGTCACAGGGACCATGTTTCTCCACCATCAGTCACACTGCGACTCATTCAAAGTAAAAATAAAAGCAGAAACCTACCTCGGACACACAGTAACGACATGACAAAGCGCTTCCAGCGACAAGCAGCAGGTAGTTTCACAGTTTGAAGCTCTCAGCAGAGATTTACTCTCAGTGAGGTAACATAATAAGATCCGTTAAAATGCTCTCAAAGCTCCCATAAAATCCTTCTCGGTGCTCGCAGGCTTCTTGCTGATGCCGGACAGGGCGCAACGAGCAGCTGCTTCCCACGGTGTCCACGCCATTATTAAAACTCTCATCCCAGCTTTCCACTCTGACGGACAGCCCGGGAGAGCGCCTGAAAGAAGGAGGAGAGGACACCTGTTACTGGCGTCGGAGCTGGCCAATCAGAGTGAAGCACTGCGGCTAGAGGGCGGGGCGTTCCGTAGGACTTCAACCAATCGTTGAGGCGAGACAGACTGGAAAGAACAGGTGACCCATTCCTAACAATAAAACACAGGAAAATTATTTTTTTTTGTGATTTATTTGCTTTTGATGCAGTTCTATATGGGTTTATATATTTTTCTTACGTAATTTGTATATTTATATATTTATTTTAATAATGGGAGAGATTCTGTCTTATTACTTTCTTCAAAATTCATAAGTTTACATACAGTTTGAACACTATGCCTTTAAACCATTTGGGAAACCCAGATGGTGATGTCATGGCTTTTGTAAGCTTCTCATACGCTAATTCACAAGATTTGAGCTAAATGGAGGTACACCTGTTCATGTATTTTATGGCACAACTCAAAACGCACTGATTCCTTGTGTGACATCATGAAAAATCTTAAGAAATTGAACAAAGTTTGAGGAAGAAGACTCTTACATCAGGAGAAATGAGGAGGAAGCCTGCAGACCTGAGAACACCATCCTTACTGTGAGGTACAGGAGTGGTAGCATCATGGTGGGTGGGTGTATTGCTGCAGGATGGACAGGTGTGCTTCACAACACGTCATGAGGAAATGTTCCACATAATGTTCTTTTCATGAGGAAAAGAACATTATGTGGAAATATTGAAGCAAGACATCAGCCTGGAAGTTAAATTTTGGGGTTAAATGGGTCTTCTAAATGCCTTAAGCATACCGCCTAATTAGTCACAAAGGGGCTTATAGACAAAAAAGAACAGTGTTCCTGAGTGGCCATCACAAGGCCACAATCTCAGACCCATAGAAAAAGGTGTGGGCAGAGAAGCAAAGTTTTAATTCTACTAGCTTTTTAAAAATATATATGTAAACATCTGAATTTGGAGGAAATTGGGAACAATCTATTGAAAAATCTCTTGTTATTCTGGAATATAGCAAAAAGAAATGATGTTGGTTTGTCCTAACTGACGTACAGGAAACATTTAGTCTGATTCAAGCAGGAGAAGAAAAAAAGGGTCATGCTTTTATGAAGTGAATTTAAACATCTGCTTTCAGTTGTATATTAGAACAAGCAGGCTTTCAGTAGATAGATTTCAGTTTAAAACTGTGCAGAAATAATAATTATTTTATCACCCTTTCTCAACCCAAGATAATCTGAATCTGAACCAAACAATCTGTTATATGTTCCCCTGTATTCTATATGGAACAATGGGTACCCAAACCCGCATTTAATTAATAATTAAATATAAATTAATAATTAAACAAGCAGAACTGACTAGTGAAGTTATTCTGCCATTAGATTTGTACCAAAACAAAATGAGAAAAAATTCAGTTTTAATCAGAATGCAAAATTACAACTACATTATTTCTCTATACAACATTCAAAGTACTGCAACAAACAGGCAAACAGCAATAAATACAATATATATATTTTAGCACTAATAATCAAACTGACTATTTGTTTGAGCTGTAGAAGTATTATTATTATTATTATTATTATTATTATTATTATTATTATTATTATTATTATACTTATTAACAAAGTAATATATAATTATTTTTAAACTGTTTTATAGTGCATTTCTGTTTTATTTTGATCCTATAAAAAGCTATAATAATAACAAAAATAATGACAGTACAAGTCCCGTATTTAGAGTAACACCATTCATGCTTTATTAAAAAATGTATTTCTTAGACCTTGATTCAAAAATATCAGACCATAATGACTCTGTGTTAAAAGATTTTACTTTTGCTTTTTGAGAACAAGCCGCCTGTATGTATCATACTAGGCATCATTACAATGAAACTTCATGTATGAAGTTGCTTATTTTTATATATATATTCAGGACATTGACATGGTTGCTTGGAATAAACTTGCATAATAATGTTTTACAGCCACCAATAGCAGTAGAAACGTGATTTCCTTTATATGTAAATACAATCTTTTTGTATTTTTTGTTTTTAGCAGAGGTTTTTCTTATACATTAGTTTTAAATAAACAGTGAACAATAAATAAACATGACAGTTTGTAAAACGCACTTTCCCTGCGTTACATAAAAGAAAGTCTATAAAACGCAAACAACACAAAAGGATATCCATTATTTATTTAAGCGGAACTCTTCTCGTCCAGCTTCTGTTTCCAGCAGAGGGGGAGTTTTTCAGGACCGCACTGCTGATGTAACTTTCATTTCCTTTAAACGAGGGTCACACACATGAGCGCAGAGTTGGTTTATTGGCCGGTTTACCGAACTGTAGTTATCTGTGCCGAGGATTTTATAAAGAAAAGATGATGTTACGGACGTTGTGTCGGAGGAGCGCGGCCATTTTACAGGTTAGTTCCGCTGTTAGCTTCGGCTCGTTAGCTGCTGCGACCCAACGTCATTCAGCGTGAGTCTGGACGTCAGTTTAAATTACACCAAAAGTCGCTCTACACCTCTGGGTCTGGAACAAAAATGTTGTTTTAATAGTTTTCATTTATGTTCGGCTTCAAACATTTATACTTTTAAAAGTTTTTTGTTACTTTATTTATTTACCAGCAATGCATCTTAAGAGAGCGTTTTACCTGAGAAGTTAAGTTGATGGAGGTTCTGTTTGTGTTTCACTAACCAGCTGATTGACGTTGCTTAAACCAAAATGCATCCACATACATACACAAGTGAGACCAGATATTTATACACTCTAAAAATATCTGTTCCGGCTTTAGGACATTTAGGATTACCAAAATAATTTTTATTTCCTAAACACCAGAAAATAAGAACTTACCTTAGATTCAGACGTTTACATACGATTCCGTAGTATTTGGTAGATTTGCCTTTTAAACTGTATAACTTGAATAAAATGTTTAGAGTTTTCTTCCAAAGCTTCTCTCCACCATTTGCTGGAATTGTGGCCCATTCCTCCTGACAGAACCAAGTGGGCCTCTGACAGCATGCTTTGGTCATTGTTCATTTAGAAGGCCCATTTATACCCAAGCTTTGACTTCCTGGCCGATGTTTTGAGATGTCGCTTCTAAATTTCCAGAAAATGTTTTTTCCTAATCATCCCATCTACTTTGTGAAGCTCAGTAGCCCATCTTACTGTTGGGGTGAGTAGTTTTTTCAGAGTGTCAGAAGGGAAATCTTTATAATATCAGATGTCGATATTGGCCCGAATGTTCATATCGGTGCATCTCTGATATTCCACTCACAGTCTAACGAATGAACACAGTTGTATGACGTAAGTAAATAATAGCTATTATCAGGAGGTCACCTAAAGTTAAAGTTGGTTTGATAAGAGGAGATTATCTTTCATATTTTCATAAGAGTCAACTGACCCAAACAAGTGTTCAGAACCAAAAAAAAAATGGAAAAGGTTGTAATGCAAAGTTCTCGGTAAATAATCTGTGATTAAAAAAGCATAAGATCTGAGCAGTTTTATCACTGTTTACCTCAATAAATCATTAAAATACTTGACTACAAACCAGAAAACCTGATATACAATGGTGATGTACATTGCTATGATTTATTTAATTTATATTGTTCACAAAATGCAAAATGAAATTAGGAAGGGAGGAAACGGCAACGTGTGGGTAGGATTAAGAGGGCTCATACTGGTTGATGAACCCGGAACCATGACGACCTAAACAAAGATGGGGAAAAAACAGACGCTGAAGGGGAAAAAAATAAAGATAAAGCCAAAAAATAAGATTATTCTGCCATTTACAAAAAAGGTCAATTTTAATGTCAGGTTGGTACATCCCTGATAATCACAATAATTATTATTAGAGTTGTAATTACAGTAATCTACTATAATATAATATTATGAGACTCGCCCCTTTTAAAACAGATTAATTTAACATCAGTGAGTATAAATGATGTTTTAATTATGCCTGTTGTATGTGTGTATTTCTGCAGCAAACCCAACAGTCCGCACCGAGGCTTTGGGTCACGCCGGCTCAGCAGCGCTGGGCCTCCAGTCTGCCCATGAACACTGTGGTTCTGTTCGTGCCCCAACAGGAAGCCTGGGTGGTGGAGAGGATGGGTCGCTACCACCGCATCTTAGAACCCGTACGATCCGTTTATTCGTCTGAAATCACAGAAACACCTAATCTGTACTTATATTTAAATGTGTAAATCAGAACTTTAAAGAGTTTCCAGTTTGATTTTATAAGTATGGAAAATATTTGTAATTCCAGATTATATCCCTGGTCCAACACTAAATGTTGTTCCTCTTTCGTTCTTACTCCCTCTCTCGCTTCTTTGTGTCTGTCCTTCTTTACTTCCTTTCTTCCCTGTGTCCTTCCTTCCTCATATCCTTATTTACTCTCTTCTCCCCTATCCTTTTATCCTCCTTTTGTTCCTTTCTTTCCTCCTTGACTCTGTCCTTTCTTTCTTGTGTCGTTTCCCTTCCATTCTTTGCTTCTTTTTTTCTTTCCATCCTTCCTTTCTTCCTTTTCTGCTCCTGTCAATCCCTTGTTGTGTCCTACCTCTCTTCCTTCCTTATTTCCTTCCTCTTTTGTTTCCTTCCCTACTGCCTTGTGTCCTTCCACTCCTTTACTTCCTATATACGTCCTTATGTCTGTCTTTCCTCCTTCATTCATTCATTTCCTTTTTCAGTGTGTTCTTCATTGTGTGGTTCCATTTTTCCTTTCCTGTGTCCTTTCATCCTTCCCTCTATCCTTCCACTCCTTCCTCCCTCCCTCTTTGTCCATCTTCTGTTCATTTTTTACTTCCATGTGTCCTTTCTTTCTTTAGTGTCCTTCCTTTTTTCCTTGTGTTCTTCTACATCTTTCTTCCTTGTGTCCTTCCTTCTTCCCTCCATCCCGTATGTCCTGCTTTAGTTACTGTCTTTGTTCCTTGTATCCTTCCTTCCTTTTATTTTGCGATCTGGACACAATCTTTCATCCATCTTCTGGTTTTTGCCTCTTCCATATTTCCTGCCCACTGTTGAAATATTTGCCATAAATTTGTGGTAAACTTTAGTATTTGATACTTTAAATGAACCTGGAGGACTAAGGACTCTGGAAAAGTCTAGAGAAGTGTAGGAACCCTGAGTTTACCCACTGAAGTGTTATATTTACGTAGAAAATTCCTAAAGATCCGAAGTCTTAAAAGCCATCACGTCTGGTTCACACGGCAGGATTTTCATGTTCCAGATTTTTGCTCCAGTCTTTCCTTTCTGACATGCCCCGATACTCATGATGGCTCTTAAGATAATCTTACGAGATATTCCTGCTGTGTGTGGTGTGTTAAGAGCGATCTAGTCTGCTTGGAAGGACGTTAGGACCGCTCCGACCTCATATCGGGGAAGTTCAACATGTTGGATGGTCTTGGCCCGATACCTTATCAGGTGGGGTGTTCCCTGAGGACGAACGTGACGTGGAGGGGAATTACTCTGAACGCACGTTTGATCTCGAGAGGGTTTGTGAGATTTTCTGTCTGACACCTGAATGTGTGTGAGTGAGATCTGTTGGTGTGTTGTGCTTGCCGTGTGGCTGGACACCAAACACTCTAGGCCCGAAGCTAAGTTTTAAATCGCCACGTGTGGCGTCTCTCAGGTTTTGAAATCTGCTGACAAAACTCCCACCCTGATGTCGTGTTGGACCTCGTAGTTTAGAGGTTCCAAACACTCGATGCAAAGAACTCACTGCATTTTATTTCTCTCTTTCTCTCACACACCTTTAGGGTTTAAACTTCCTCATCCCTGTGCTTGACAAAATTCGCTACGTTCAGAGTCTGAAGGAAATTGTGATTGACGTTCCAGAGCAGTCTGCTGTATCTCTAGGTGAGGACTCATTCCTGTAAGACGAAGCTGACGGCAGCACCAGTCATTTTCTCAGAAGATTTCCTGCTCAGTTTTGGGTTGCACAATTTAATTTAAAAATAAATTCATATAATTAAGTTAAAATATTTGAATTTCCTAGATAACGTAACACTGCAGATTGATGGAGTTCTTTACTTAAGGATCCTAGACCCTTTTAAGGTACGGCATCAGACCATTAATAGCCTTTTTAATTAGATTTCTTCATCGGTGCTTTTAAACCCTCTGCTATGCTTACCTTCAGGCCAGCTATGGTGTTGAGGATCCAGAGTACGCAGTCACACAGTTGGCCCAGACCACCATGCGTTCTGAGTTGGGAAAACTGACTCTGGACAAAGTTTTCCGGGTACAGACCAAAACTCTTGCAGCATCTTCCATCCCTCTGCATGTTCTCATGTGAAGAGTTTTATTCATGCGCCTGTTTGATCCAAAGGAACGGGAGTCCCTGAATTCCAACATCGTCCACTCCATCAACCAAGCTTCAGATGAGTGGGGGATCCGCTGCCTCCGTTATGAAATCAAGGACATACACGTCCCGCCTCGGGTCAAAGAATCCATGCAGATGCAGGTGGGAATTGTGAAATGGCTTTGGAAAAAAAAAAGTGAATTTGATGCACTTTACAGGTCAGAGGTTTGCATGAAACTGTTCTGAACACGAATCTCATGCCTTTAATGATGCATTTAAAGCATTTTTATTTCAGGGTTGATTTTACAACAAACGGCTTTAATGAATGTTTAAAACAAGAACCGATTACATGAGTTTGAATTTATTGTGGATTTTATTCCACTTCTAAATTTACATCCAGGCTCAAATGTGTACATACGCCCCCATTAATGTTTGTCCCTCGACCACACGCCTCTCTGGCTGAATGTTTGACTTCTCTTCTCATGGGGAATCAAAGAGTTTGTCTGCTTTATCAGCCCTGAAACCACACTGGATCCGTGTTTGGGATCATCGTCATACTGGAACACCCAGTTGTGTCCAGGTTTCAACCATCTAGCTGCTGGTTTGAGTTAAAGTTGAAGAATTTCTGCTTCTGATCATTGTTTCATCCACTTAGTGCAACACACCAGCACCACAGGCCAAGAGAAACCCCCCCCCCCCAGCATGGTGCTGCTCCCACCATGCTCAATGGTTAACAGGTAAAGGGGGTTGGTCAGGATTTTCAGGCTAATCATTAACAGGTCATAGTGAACCGGGCCTAACATCAACAGACTGAGAGGGTACCGAGCTAAAGCAGGACCTACATCTGCAACTTGTCGAGCCAAATGCTTTCTGGAGAAAGGTTTTATGGTCAGATAAGCATGGTGGTGGCAGCGTCATGCTGTGGAAATTTTAGCTGTCACTTTAACCATCTAGACAGAAGGAAACTTGGCCTCTGTTTGATTTTCCAACAGCTGAGTAATCCCAAACCCACACCTAAATTGGTTTTGGAACAGGTAAAGCAGGCCTGACCCGGTTTTTCTGATTAAACCAACCAGTTCAAAAGAACTCCACTGATTCTGCCAAGAAGAGTGGTCAACCATCCTGCCAGAAGCTTGTTGATTGGTCCAAAAATGTTTGTGGGGTCGTGGTGCAACCAGTTAGGGAACGCTTACTAAATAACACTGGGGGTGTATATTTATATTTGAGCCTTTATGGATGAACTGGACACTGTGATGATTAAAGAAACAATGCAATTTCTACCAGACTCCTCAAATCGTGTTTAGAGAAATAATTAAGTCTGTTTGTTGTGTCATTACTCCACCCAGAACAAGGAGAGCTGTTTATTATGGCATTCATGCTGGTGGGGGGATGAAAACTTGGGAGAGGCCTTTAGGTTCAGGAAAAAGCTTAGACATTTTATTGTATTCAGAATTAATTATAAAAAAATCACAAAAACAGCAATAATTCATGTTGGTGACCTGTTCAAGGTGGAGGCTGAGCGTAAAAAGCGAGCCACGGTTCTGGAGTCTGAAGGGATGAGAGAGGCTGCTATTAATGTCGCTGAGGGTCGGAAACAGGCTCAGATCCTGGCCTCAGAGGGAGAAAAGGCGGAGCAGATCAATCAAGCAGCTGGTAGGTGTATTCTCAGACCGCTCCTGCTGTTTGTTTGCTAGATAAAATGGGAATATTATCTGCAAATTGATTTTTGTTTCATCCAGGTGAAGCCCAAGCAGTCTTAGCCAAAGCTGAGGCCAAAGCTAAAGCCATCCGTCTGCTGTCTGATGCTCTGACCGAGCAGGTAAATGTTTTCCTTCCTTTCAGGGGACTAAACGTAACTACGTCCAGATTGGGCCTAATTGGTTTTGTTTCGCTTTTTTATTTCCTCAGAACTTCAGAACTTTACATAGATTTATTTAGTAATTTAGTATTTTTCAGAATTGCCTTTGAACCGTATGACTTGGGTCAAACGTTTCGGGTTTCTTTCCAAAAGTTCCTTTCAATAATTTGCTGGAATTTTGGCCCTTTCCTCCTGACAGAACTGGGGTAACTGGGTCGGGTTTGTAGGCTGCCTTGTTCTCGCACCTTCCCTGCTCTGGTAAATTTCCTTTGGATCAGAGCCAGAACATTGACACTGTGTAACAAACTCAGTGGTATGCTGAAGGTCACTGAGGACCCATCTGTGTTTAACCTTCTGGCTGATGTCCTGAGATGCTGCTTAAATATGTCCTCATATTGTTCTTCCCTCACCATTTATTTTGTGAAGTGCACCAGTCCTTCCTGCAGCAGAACACTCCCACAACATGATGCTGCCTCCCCCGAACTTCAGTTGGGATGGTGTTCTCAGGCTTGTAGGCCTCCACGTTTTTCCTCCAGTTCTAACCCAGGTCATTATGGTCCAACACTACAGTGCTTTTACAGACTGTAATCAGGCTTTTTAAGTTGCTTTTGCAGTAATAGCTTCTTCCTAGCTGAGCGGCCTTTCAGCCCATGTCATGTCTGGATAATTAGACTCCCAGTTTTTTGCGTTTGTTCTGAAGTGATTCAAACATTTCCCTTCAACCTGTCTCTTTCCTTAATTGCATGATGCCTGGCCATTCCCATGCTGTTAACTGTTAACAGTCGCATATAATTGTTTGGACAGACAAACGCAGCACCTTCAGGCATCTGGAAACTACTCAGGGAATTATAGGAAGGGTCTTCCTGACATCCTGGCTAATTTCTCCTAATTTTTCTCATGACGTCACACAAGGAAGCAGCGTGTTTGAGGTGTTTCCTTAACATACACATGTCTCCAATAAACACAATTAACCTATGACCAGCTTCCAAAGCCAGGATCTCATCATCTGGGCTCATTATTCTGGAATTGAACATATAGTAGAAAATTTGGTGATCCTAACTGACCTTAAACAGGAAAACGTTTTTAACGATTTAATGTTTGTCAGAATAAGAAGGTCATGTGTCTTTCTATATAGTGTATGTAAATATTTGATGTAAACCGTATTTTTACAGAATGGAAACGCAGCTGCTTCCCTGAATGTGGCTGAACAATACATCTCTGCATTCTCCAATCTGGCCAAACAGACCAACACCATCCTCCTGCCCTCTAACACTGGTGACATCACAGGAATGGTCACACAGGTTCGTTTCCACCGCTGTCTGCAGCATCATCAGTCACCCACACACTGATGGTAACTTGTTTCGTTTGCCGTCTTCAGGCTATGACCATTTACAGCGCGCTGGCAAAGACCACTCCAGCAACGTCAGTGGAGGCTGCGCAGGAGAAGAAGGACGAGCTTCCTGATTTTTTGGTGTCACCTGAAGAGCAGAGGACTCAGTAAATGAACTCAGGATGTTAAACGATTGAGAAAACAATGAAGCAGTTCCAGTCGAGGCTCTGATAACCGAGCAGTTCACTCAGTTTTCACCTGATGGGACCAAAGGGAAAACATGCCAACTGTATGAGGTCGTCTAATGTCTTTCCACTGGATTCTGGAGAAGATCAGCTCTTTCATTAGACCCTTAGAGACTGTTGTTTATGTTCACTGATGGTCAGAGTTAGGGAAATTACTAAAGCCTCCATGAGAGATTTCTTACACCTGTGACAGAAATATTGGCCCATGCAAAAATACTCATGTTATTGGATACTTATTTTAATTTATACAGCTTCCTCCACAACTATTGGTACTCTTAATAAAGATGTATGAAAGGCCTTCGTATAAATGAATGTATCTCTTTTGCAGTAATATCATCTCATTTCTGCAGCAGTGAGGTTTAGAGGTTTTTTTTTTGCCTTCCTTGTCATCCTCCTGACTGTGGTGGGAAAATCAACTTGGTTCTTCATCCAGCCTCGTCTGCACCAGCTCCAGTTGGTTTTAACTTCTTTTTAGTGCTCGGATGGTAGATTTGGGAAAGGTTTGGCCCGTAGTCCTTTCCTGACACAGGAGATCGACAAAAATCTGCCTTTCCTGAAAAGCACGTTCTCTTGTCTTTCCCAGTTTGAAGAGCAGCTGAATGAAAAGGGAGTAGACCTAAGAGAAAAAAAAGTTTAAAAATACAAAAATAAATTCAACTTTATTTAATATGAATTGTTTGGGGTGTCATTAGTTTTGTACGTTCTTTAGTGAGATGCTACTTCAGTAAAAGATGAAGACTTTTTACACATCTTTACGAGGGGTACCAATGAATGTAGAGGTCAGTCTGAGTTATGTTAAACTGCATAAACCTGTTAACTATTCAACCTAAGTTAGTGTGTGTGTGTTTTCGTTCCTGTGAGTTTTTGCAGTAACTGATCATGAGCGGCACTGAGTCTCTGTGGGACCAGCCTGTGCGTTGATGCATGAAGGCTCCCAGATTTGTAGTTGACTCACTCTGTGAACCATTTCCTGTTGACCCTCAACCTAAAGCTAATAAAAGCTTGTGCACTGCGTGATTTAGAACCAGTTACTTACAATGTTGAGTTTCTTAAAACGTCAGTTGAAGCATCTACGGTTTTTGTCTTTAACCTAAATGGGATAAAGCTGATATTGAATGGAATTATTGTTTCATTAGATCAAATGTAAAAATATTTAGCATCCCCCTCTGTAATTGCTACTTTTTCTTGTAACTTTCTAATTATGCTTTGACTAGAAACTGTTTCAGCTTGTTTATGCCGGCATCTTGACCAGAACTCCCCTAAGAAGAGATGCTGTATCACAGAGAGACCTTCCTAACTAAATGGTTTTGTTTTTAAGTTGGGGTGGCAGCAAAAATTGCACATCACCTTGAAAACACTATCCCTACTGTAAAAACATGGTGGAGGCAGCATCATGATGCTTTTAAGGAGGAAGCGAATTGATGGGGAAAATGGATGGAGCTAAATTTAAGGAAATCATGGACCCAAAACAAACAGCATGTTCAAGACTAAACAGGTAGAGAATTTTATTTGAAGGACTCGGAGGCCAGATTACTTGGAAATGTAGTGTTGGCTCATTGATATGAATGATGAGCCAGCACCTGCTGACTCTTTATTCATAACCATATATTTATATTTTATTTACAAACCAGAGCCCAACTCACACTAATCCATTAAAACTCAGGAAGTGTCGCTTATAAGGGCACACATCGGTATCTCAGGGAATATGACACCAGATTAAATGAATGATATTTGCATGTAATTATGGTATACTTTCATATTTATTGTCATTAAATATCCAAATTTATGTGATTACTTTGAATAGCTTGTTCTATATAATCGTATCTAAATACTAATTAAATAACGCTTAGGGAAGAGCAGTTTGAGAGCTGGTTTTGGTTCAGCTTTCTTGTCTATAATTGATCGTTTGAACTTAATTTTCCCATACAACTTTATTCTTAATGATATTTATTTATTTCGTCTTGGTAGTTTTTTTCTTCTTTTAACAGCCTCGTTGAGTTTTTGGCGAAATGGTGACAGAGGGACACATCCTTACATCCTGCTACTGTCATCTTTTTGTCCAGCAACGTTGTCTCACAGGCATGAAGAACTATTTACGGCATGTGTTGAAAATACTATCTAATACATTTAGATAGAAAAATAATTACTTCCTTACATTGGGAATTGTGGAATTTTTTTGTGTTTGTTTGTTGCTTATCTTTAGTAACTTAGTGCCGAACTCTCCTGAAAGCCTCAGTCCAGGACTAAAAAGATACAACTACTCAGTTGGTTACAGAAAAACTGGTCCGTCGCGAACTTCCGCCGGGTTCCCTGCCCGGAATGTGGACGCAGCCGTCCCAATGAAGGTGAAAGAGCCTCCTGTCTGCTCTGTGGTTACCTGAGACACCTGGACCTCTGTGTTGTTTACACACACACAGCTTCACGACCGCCCCCAGGCAGAGAGAGGTGAAATCCCAGCCAACACAAGGTCAGTGACTGAAACAGGGCGGTTTAGCCAGAGCTAACAGCATTAACTGCGACCAATCGGAAATGTTAGCTGTTTTACCTGTTTACTTCGGAACCGAGCGACGGGTTGATTCTCTGAAGCCTTTTTAGCTTCTTTATATAGACGTTATTACTGACAGACAGCTACTGATTCTAGTCTTTCCTCTGAACCGCCTGTCGCCGTTCAGGATGAAGGGGCTGACGGTCCTGCCCCTGCTCCTCTGGCTGTGCGCGGCGTATTTCGTGGGCATCTACCTCTTCGTGGGTGGATTCCTGCTGGTGAGGCTGGAGGTGAACCGGACCAGCACCTGCGAGGACGTGCTGCAGCCCGGAGAAGGACCGCGGGATTTCTGCCAGGCTCAGCCTAGGTTCCGCAGGGCAGTCGTCCTCATCGTTGACGCCCTGAAGATCGACTTCGCCCGGTTTGACCCCACCAGGACCGCGCCGCGACCCTACGAGAACAGGCTGCCCGTGTTGGAGGAGACGGTGTCGTCCAGGCCCACGCAAAGCCGCCTGTACCCCTTCAGAGCCGACCCACCTACAACCACCATGCAGAGGATCAAGGGCTTCACGACGGGGTCCCTGCCGACCTTTGTGGATGTTGGCAATAACTTTGCGTCCAGCGCCATCTTGGAGGACAATCTTATCCACCAGCTGGGACAGATGGGTGAGTTGGTGGAATATTGGCAAATCATAACCAGAACATTTTAATGCATTTCATTTGGAATTTGAGTGAATGGTCAACGCAAAGTTGTGCGTAATTGTGATGTAGAATTTTACTAATACAAATCTGAAAAGTGTGGCATGTATTTGTCTTCAGTCGCCTCTAAGTCGAAACTTTCAAGACCAACCTTTTGATGCCTGTCTTATGTCTGTATCAGTTTTTGCACATCTAGGAACTAAAACCACTCCATTGTAGCTCTGTCTATATGTTTAGAGTCATTGTCTTGCTGGAAGGTGAACCGCCTCAAGTCTTTTGGAGGATCCATGTTTAGTTTTTTTCCTGGATTGCCCTATATTTATGTCCATCCTTCTTCCCCACACATCTAGCCAGCTTCCATGTCCCAGCTGAGGACAAGTATCCCCACAGCATGATGCCGCCACCCCCATGTTTTACTGTGAGTGAGATTAGCTTTTCTACAGGCTTAGCTTTGTAGATCTCTGCAGCTCTTCTTAGCTGCTCCTCTGATTAATGCTTTCTTTGCCTAGCCCATCTTAGGTGGACATTCATGTCTTGGTAGGTCTGCAGTTAGTCCATTCTCCTTCCATGTTCAGATGATGGACGGTTATAGAACCTCGATTTAATTCTGCTTTTAACGTCTCTACAATGTTCCCTCGGAGCTGTCTGCTGTGTTTCTTGGTCTTCATGTTGCCGTTTGTCCTCTAATGTTCTCTAACAAGCCTCTGAGGCAGAAACAGAACTACTGGATCTACACTTCCGGTCAAAAGTTTTCGACACACTTTCTCATTTAATGGTTTCTTTATGACTATTTCAGGTTTATGTAGATTCTCACTAAAGGCATCACAACTGTGAATGAACACAAATGGAATTATGTAGTAATCGGTATGAAAGGTTATGCTCTGCACTCATGTTCACCACTATTAGATTGTAATTTCATCACTCTGAATATGCCATCTCTACTGTGAAACATAGTGGTGGCAGCATCATGCCCACTTTAAGGCAGTTTTATTGCAAACAAATCAGACATTTTTTTTTTGTCTGACAGGTAAACGGGTCGTGTTCATGGGCGACGACACCTGGGAAAATCTTTTCCCTAAAAAGTTCTATCGCTCTCTGCCTTTCCCTTCTTTCAACGTCAAGGATCTGCACACTGTGGATAACGGCATCCTGCAGCACCTCTACACAACTAGTATGTATATACTGCTGGAGCGTCTGTTTTACCTCATTACTTCTAGTCATGCCACGCCCCTGTTGTGCTTCTGCCGCATAACTCTCCATGTGTCTGTTTCTGCTGGCAGTGGTGGGGGATGACTGGGACGTGCTGGTGGCCCATTTCCTTGGAGTGGATCACTGCGGGCACAGGTTTGGGCCAGACCACCCCGCCATGGGCGACAAGCTCACCCAGATGGACGGTGTGATCAGGTCGGTCAGCAGTACAGCAGCGGCCTGCTTGTTTGAATGTCACAGTTCACATCCTTATACTGATTGATTTGAGGTCTTGTATGAGCTGGTGTGAAAGTAAGAACTTGGGGTTTTTAAGACTCATGAACGGGCAGGTTTTTCACCATATTTGGTTCACCCTCCAGGTCTGTGATTGACCGTCTGCAGAATGACACCCTGCTGGTGGTGATGGGAGACCACGGGATGACAGACACAGGAGATCATGGTGGAGAAAGTCAGAAGGAGACGGATGCTGCGCTCTTCCTTTACAGTCCCTCCCCCGTCTTTCCTGGACCGCCCTCTCAGGTGGGCTACAAGCTTTCTTTCAATAGGACGTAGGAGGTAATCAAAGAGTTGCCTGTGGGCACCGCTGATGATTTTATTATCAAAACTAGACTGAAGCGTTATGTAATTAGAATGAGTGCAATTATTAGTCCATGAGAGGGTGTGTCTGTCCCAAAGTTCAATATTTACATGGAGTGGAAATTAGATCCAAGCTTTTGTCCACATTAGTTACGTAAATGTAGCTTTGAATCATAGAAAGATGGAAAATTGTTCCAATTTGGCCTTTTTAATATTCTTTCCTTGCTCCTCATCCACAGGATGAGCCAGATGTTGTTCCACAGACAGACCTGGTTCCCACTCTGGCCCTGTTGTTGGGAATACCAATCCCATTCAGCAGCGTGGGGCAGGTCCTCCTGCCTTTATTCCCTCCACCACAGACAGAAGGTGCAGTTACACGTCTCAGCCAGCTGGAGGCACTGTGGATCAACACAAAACAGGTAGTTTGTGTAGGAAGGCTAACAAAAAAAGTTCCTCGATTGACAAACTGGCTTTCTTCCTAAATCTTGTTATGGTTGTTTGTTTTATTCCTGAAGGTTAACCGGTTCCTGGAGACGTATTCTGGTTTGGCCAAAGATATCACCCCAGAGAGCCTCTCTGAGCTGAAGGCTGAGTTCTCCCGCCTGTCCTCTGAGTACCTCAGCACGGTCAGAGAGGGACGGCCGCCGCCGCCACACCTGGCCTCTTCTCTGCAGGCCTACCTCACCTCCGTCAGGGACACCTGTCGAGCAACATGGGCCCGATTCAACCCAGTGAAGATGGCAGTGGGTTTGGCCCTCCTGACGTTTGCATGTTTGATGTGTTTTGTGATGTCCGAGCTGTCCACGGTGCTGACGGAGGAGAAACGTGCAGGACTGAAAGCTCCAACTGCTGTGGCGGTAACTGTGGGGGTTGGCGTTGCTGCTGCTCAGCTGCTCGCTCGGGGTTACGTGGAGGCGGCATGGTGCCTGGCAGCGGGTATGTTCAGCTCTGAGGTTCTCTTCCTCTGGAGGGCGTGGCGACTGAACAGCCCCGCCGTTTTAAAGAACGGAGCTAAAGCTTCAAAGCTCTCCAGGTGGATGTCCCTGCGCCGCCTCCTCCTTCCATCTCTGGTGGTGCCGCTCCTCCGTTGTGCCTCCCTACTCTCGGACAGCTATGTGATCTACGAAGGTCGAGTTGTGACCTTTCTTCTGCTCTCTCTGGCTCTCTGCATTCCCATCCATCTCAACTGGAACGGCCATCTTCTGCCTCCAACCCCTGACCCTCTGAAGTCTGCGGGGCTGTTGCCCTCCCCCACTTTATCCCCAGCAGCCATCAGAAAGGAAAGCAGCACCATTTTAGGCTGCCTGGGAGTTCTCATGATCTGCGCCTACTTCTCGCTGTCGTTTCATGGCTGCAGAGAAGAGCAGGGCTTCTGCCAGCCCTCGCCGTTCCTCTCTCCGCTCTCACGGTTGCAGGACAACCAGCTGAAGAACCTGTACTACATCCTCTCTGTTATCTCTCTGGCCGTCTGTGCCTACCTACTGAGACTCTGCCTGTGCCACTACGGTAACCTGAACTCCTCAGGTAGGACTGCGTTCGCTGCCCGCTGGATCCTGCCGCTGCTCTGCATCTGTACGGGCCTCCATTGGGCCGTCAGCGCCACACCGGAGGACGGTTTCAGGAAGCTGGCTGAGCTGATCCGTGTGGCGCAGCTGGCCCTCCCCAGGGCTGCCTTCGGCCTGCTGGGAGTGGGGTTGTCCCTGATCTTGGTGGACCCCCTAACTGTGTTCGTGAAGACCAGGACCGCAGCCTCAGCCAGAAGCTCAGCTCTCCCTCTGCCCCGCTACCGAGCGAGCACCGGCATCAGCCCGCAAGCTGAGCTACGCCACCTGATCCCGCAGATCTACCAGCGCATGCGCCGCTCCCTGGAGGACGGCGAGCTCAGTGGAGGCGCAGAGGAGGACAACCGGCCCGCTGTGGAGGCCTACGGACTGGGAACGGTCTACTCTGCTCCAGTGCTGCTGTTCTGTGGTCTGCTGGGAATCGGGCTGCTGCTCCTGCACCCAGAGGGAATGACTCTGTCTTTCCTGCTGCTGCTGCTGGAGATGGGGGCTCTGTTGCACATTCACGCCTCCTCCATCACCCTCAGTGGCTCACCTAGATCTACCTCGGGTAAGAAATCCCTCCTCTGTTGATCCGTAGATGTTCCTGATGGGTAAAGTAAGGATGCTGCTTCTCAACAGTCTCAACGTTTCCCCCAAGGTGGGTTTAATGTACCGTGGACTCCAGTGGTAGTGTGGTCGTTGGCTGCCACCCAGTTCTTCCATGCCACTGGTCACCTGCCCACCTTCCCCTCTATCCAGTGGGGGGCTGCCTTTGTGGGATTCCCCGATGGCCACGCAGGCACTATACTTCCAGCCTTCCTGGTCACCCTCAACACGTTTGCCTCACACATCTTATTTGCAGGTAAAAAAATGACTTTTTGCTAAACAAGAAGCAAAATAAGCACAATTATTCATACACCTTGAACTTTTTCACATTTTGCCACAAACCTCCATGTCTTTTAGTGGGGGTGTATGTGAGTGACCAGGACTACCACTGAAACCACTGGTCTAATAGAGGAAATATTATTTCAAAATTCATTCTCAAATATTTCACTGCTCTCACACAGAAAATACTACTCCTCTCTTACAAATATTATCTGCTCTCCTTCAGAAACATGTTTCTGCTCTCAGATTTAATGCTTCTTGCCCAAACGTTCTCCTCTCCTGTTTGCACTCTTCTCCTGGAGCTCAAACCTCTCCCTGGACACAGGTTCTTGCTTTAAGAGCAGTTCGCTCTAGACGATGAATAAAACAACAAGTAGGTAACCTTTATTTTAATGGCACCCTTCACTGATCAAAAACCACAAATGACAATAAATACAAGCATAAAAAACAGATGTACAAACATAAAAGGGAAGAAAGCAGCAAACATATAACATCAAACAGCATAAAACTAGTTCAAAGCCAGTCTGAATAAATGAGTCTTCAACTGCTTCTTAGAACAATCAACAGAATCAAGACTTTATCACCAAACATCCCAGTAAAACACACTAAGGTTTGTCTTTGTAAGGTGACAAAATGTGAAAAAGTAAACTTTGGCCTATAGAAGCTAACTGGCGTCTATTGGCTAAAGTGTCTAAAGTCACAGGAACTAAACAGAAGCTGTGAGATTATCCCCTCAGTGCCTCAACAGAAGTAAAATGAGCTTTCTGACTTTCATTTCCTCCGTGTGTCAGTGGGTTGTCCTTTGCTGCTGTTCTGGCCTCTGGTGCGGGAGGTCAGGGGGAGCAGAGGGGGTAGAGGTTGTGGGGAAGAAGGCGAGGACGCCGTGATGGAAATGAGACTGAGAGAGAACCCCCATCAGTTCAGCGCCGCTCTGCTGCAGCTCTCAACGCGCTACCTCTTTATTCTTGGAGCCCAGGTTAGTCCAGAGAAAATATTCCTGTCTCTGTTGGATCATTTATTTATGTGCACCTTGTTCAGCTCAGCCTCGGTGTCTCGGCTTCCTTCACAGGTGTTTTCTTCAGTCTGTGCTGCTGCTATTCTCAGGAGACACCTAATGGTGTGGAAGGTTTTTGCACCCAAGTAAGTAAGGAAAACCCATTGACAGTAAATGCTTTTGGGACAAAGTATAAGTGCCAAACACAAACTGGAGGCTTTTCAGTTGATTAATATTAGACCATACAGACTAAATGCGGTCGATCACATCCCAGCTGTTTTTACAGGGTCTTCCATGGATTTGGTCAGGATTGTTTGGGATAGACCAACATAAAGTAGTGCAGAAATGAAGAAAACTTCTACATGGTTTTAAAAAATTGTGAAAATCTAAGCAGTGTTGAGTGAATCTGAATTAAGCCCCTTTTTATTCTGATACCTCAAAATAAAATCTGTGTTCTGAGGGAGGTTGGGGACGCTGAATGGGCTGTGTCTAGGACCTGGATCAGGGGTTCTGCCGTGGCAGCAACCAGGACCAGGTGGTAGACCCTAGCAGCGATGGAGGTCACTGCTAGGGTCCGAAGGGACTCCTGAAGCAGAGCACTGCGGACTGCAGCTTCTGGGCACAAACAAAAACTTGGGCTATAGGAGAAATTTGGAGACTCTATAAAAAAGGAATTTTGGTGGTTCTCAAGAAGTTCTGCAACCCAGAAAGGGAAAGCAGGGAGCTGAGTAGGGTCTGTCTGGTAAAGAGCCAATCCACAAAGCAAAGCTCTTGATTTATCGCTCCCTCATGGTCATCAGATATGGATCATGACCTAAAGAACGAAACCCCGGATACAAGCATCTGATACAAGATTGGTCTATTGGGCCTTAGAGACTGAGTAGAGCCGCTGCTCCTCAGCAAAAGCAATCAGCTGAGTTGCGTCTGATCAGGATTCCTCCAGGAGGTCTCCCTTTGAAGGTCCTAGTGGCATGTATCACTGGAAGAAGACCGCAGGGCAGACCCAGAACCCACTGAGGGGACTATGTCTCCCTTCTGGTGTGGAAACACATTGGATCTCCCAGAATCAGCTCAAGACTGTTTCTGGGGAGAGGGAGGTCTTGGTTTCCCTCTTGAACCTGAAACCCCCACTACGTGATGCCAGATAAGAGATGAAAACGGATGGATGGAGAAAATCCAGTGCAGCCATTTGTAGAATGTGGATGAAGGTGCACCTGCCAGATGAGACAACTACTGAACTTTTTGGTCAACGTCCAAAAACGCGGTCCAAATCCCCCTGAACACACAAAGATACATGGTAGTGGCAGCATCATGCTGTGGGGTGCTTTATTTCAGCGGGGACAAGGAAGCTGGTCACAGATGATGGGAAGATGGTGGGGGGCTTGCACAGCTTTAAAGAAGTGGTTTAGATCAAAGCGTGTGGAGAAGGTGAAAAGGTTAACATCTCAGCAACATAGGTGAGCCAGAGGAGAACCAGCGGACATTAATGAGAAGCTATGAAACATCTCACCTCTGCTTTGTCTTCCCAGGTTAATGTTTGAGGCCTCGGGGTTCCTGGTGAGCAGCATGTTCCTGCTGATCGGAGTCACGTTGGTGCTCAGAATCGACGTGGCCGTGGGCCGCTGGTTTAAAAGACTCATCCCAGACGTCTCCAGGTAGCAACGGCACCACTGCTGCCACCAAAGCTCACATGTGACTGGGAAGGAGTTCACAAAGACGACTAGAAATCATTGCCGTCTGTGATGGACATCTCCACAACCATGTCTCATGAGGTTGTCTGTGAAAGCTCTGAGGGCTTTGTTAATCATTACTGGCACAGAAGAGCTTCAGGACATCAGATCTTTGGACTTTTCATTCAAGCTGCCTCACAAAGGGTGAAGTCTTCTTGCATGAGTTCATGTGGTTGAGTGACCGGCCTTTAATGACTGCTTCTTCTGACTAATGGGTGAAACCTTCCAAGCTACTCAGTCTTGCATGTAGGTAAAACTTGAGGTTTGGACACGCTGCAGTTCTGGTCAGAGGTTCACCTCCAATCTACCACGGGCGTGAAGGTCATTTTAATTTGGATAGATTTGAACCGATTCTCAAAGTTGCCTGATGATTCAGCATCCACCTCCAGGCTGTGGGTTTTCTCTAACCGAGGCAGGTTGAAAATGAAACTTTCCAGAAACCCGTCCAAACCGTGGACCCACAGATGTTTTCTGTCTGGGGTTAAATGTCCCCCAGCAAGCTGCAGTGACAGTGATGTCTTAGCATTATCCAGGCTGGATATTTGACCGTTCATTTGATCAGTATGTTGGTTTCATAGCGCAGACCCAGCTTTTAGGCACAGTCCATCGGTTCTGAACAGGTCCAAGTTTGGAGACTTTCCAACAAGCCCACTTTATGCATTCTGAAACCAGTTTGGATGGGTTTGAGACCAGTGTTCTGTCAAACAACCATTTACGTCCAAGTTTAAACCAGATATGATTTTGTGCAATGTAGCACTGTCAGCTAAACCTCCCCACAGCATGATGCTGCCACCACTGTGCTTCACAGGTGGGACAGAGTTGCCAGGTTTGAAAGCCTCACCTTGACATTGTGACCAAACAGCTCAGCCTTCGTGTTTTCAGACCCAACTTCAAACTCCAGATGGAGTTGATCTTTGAGAGGTGCCTCACTCTCTCAGGCCCTGTAAAACTCCTGCCACTGTGGACAGTGATACTGACGTTCCAGGACCTTCCAGTTGATGATCGGCTTGAGCATCGGTGCTTAATGGCTTCTTCCTGTCCTTTTATCTGACTGGGACCATTGGACCCGGATGCTTGAAACATGTTCACAGCCGCGTGTGGCTGTGAAGACTTATATTGTGCTGTCTGAATGGCCTACCCAAAGCTGCAACCCCCAAACATTTTAGAAGTCTGTCCTTAAGAGCTGGACCTGTACCAGGAAACCAAACATCTAATTTAAATGAACCAGAAATGGTGAGCAAACATCCTTCCAGAATCCCGCCGGAAACTTGTTAATATCTGCAGAAAGTGTGGGTGGTCAGGATGCAAAGCAGCCTTTAACCATGTATCAGTTGGGGTGTATGTATATATTTGAGCTTGTGTGAATTACAGAAAAAAAAATCATTAAATTTAATCTTTGCACCCAAAGTTGTATTTATTACATTCACGCCCCGCTGCAAAAAGATCAGAACAGATACATCATTAATAGACGGAAGCTTTCCATGACCCTCATGCCGGTGATGATTATGTGTTAACCTTTAACCTGACCTCTGAATGAGTGCTAACCTTGCGTTGCACATACTGATCACCTGCCTCAGCCATTAAAGCTGCAGCTTTGTAACTAACTCAGATTTTAGTACTTGAGGAGGGTTAAACGGATGTCTTCACCACGGTGGCTTACATGGCTCCATCCAAGTGCTTTATGGTCTGTCGCGTGTCTACTGAAGGGATCTCTTATTCGTTTTTACTGTATTTTGTATTTTTCAGTATAAATAACCAGCCTGTCTAGAAACTGCCAATGCATGCATCCGTTTAGTTTGGATTGAACACGGTTGCAGCTTCCTGATCTGCCATTTTTGTACCGTTTCATTCCTAACCTGAATGAAAGTATATTAATGATTTTTCTAATCACATTTTAAAACGTTTTGTTATTGATTGTTGTGTAATTTTGGTTGCAGGATGCATTCAGTTGGTTTATTTCTGCAGGTCGGACTCGGGTCTTGCTGCACCTAAGGCACAATGTTGACGAGGTTTAGGCTCAGGTTGAAATGCTGATGACATCAGCCCAGGCGATGCTTCTGATTGGTGGTGTAATGATGGGACATTTTGTTGTAATTTATATAACTGATTGTGTTTGATATGAATATTTGGTTTATAGATGATGATTTTACAAACTGTGAAAACTAATAAAGCTTTTCTACATGTTGTATTGCCTTCCGCTTATTTTAGCCAGGATCTGATCTCCTGCCTCCATGTTGCAGTGAAACCTGTTTCTGTGTTGCGGAAAAAGAACACAGGTTGTTAGTGAAGGAGGGACAAACCGTTTTAAAGTGCAGAGTTTATCATTTATTCTGACTTCATTCTGGTTTTCTGTTGACACAAGCTTTTATATGTCAGCGTCATCATACGGGTTTATTGGAGCTGGAGTAGTTTCAGATTAGAAAGTCAAACGGTCTTGGACCTGCAGCTAATTTTGATCCTTTAAAATGTTTTCCAACACCAAAACATGCTTTCATTTAAACCGTCTCGCGGTACCTCAGGCTGGATGTTTAGGGTCAGTCTGCTGGAAGGTGAACCTCCACCTCAGACTCCAGTCTTCTGCAGTCACTAACGTGTCCTTCCAGCATCATCCTGGATTTAGCTCCACCCATCTTACCATCAGCTCTGACCAGCTTCCCTGTCCCTGCTGAAGAAAAGCATCTCCACAGCATGATGCTGCCACCACCATGTTTCAGTATAAGGATGATGGGTTGCTGTGTGCTGCTTTTTCACCACATTTTGCATGTAGGCCAGGAGGTTCCGTTCTGGTCTCATCGTTCCAACATTTGCTGTGACCCATACAGGGCTTGTAGCAACTACAAACAGGACTGCTTCAACAACAGCCTTGTTCCTGCCTCTCTACCTTGTCCAGCCTGTCGGTTAAGGTGGACATCCATGTCTTGCTTGGCCTGCAGTTGGTCCATTCTCTTTCCATGCTCAGATGATGGATTGAACAGAGCTCTGGGAGATGTTCAACGCTTGGGATATTGTTTTAAAACCTAACCCTGCTTTAAACTTCTCCACAGCTTTCTCCCTGACCTGTCTGCTGTGTTCCTTGGTCTTCATGATGCTGTTAGTTCTCTAATGTTCTCTAACAAACCTCTGAGGCCAGAAACAGAACAACTTCTATACTAAGATCAAAGGACATGCAGGTGGAGTCTGTTTACTAAATAGGAGACTCTTAAAAACATTTGGATGCACTGGATTTTAATTAGAGGCATCAGAGTAGAGGGAACTGGATAAGAATGCCATGATTTTTCAGATTATTATTTGTAAAAAATACACATGCCTTTCAATGCATCATAAACATCTGATGATTCAGAGAACAAAGTAAAAAGACTTGATACATTTTTTATTCATCAGCATGTTATGTTATACTCCAGTTCTGTAAACATATCATTTTTATGTGTTTTTAAAGATTCTGTAGAGCAACAAGGATATTTTGATGGGAAACAATCAGATGCACCAAAGGTCAGGAAATTTGGCTGCAAGGCGCAGATAAGTCGATGCGCTCCTCTGCTGCCACCTGCTGGTATTTGTCTGCTATAACAAGCATCGCCTGTGCTCTACCTTAGAAACGCAGAGCAGCAGCGCCATCTAGTGGTCATCCATGGATACTGCATTGCAGTCTATTAGCTCTGAGTCAAATTTAGGACCATAAATCTGCTACAAGCTCGATTTATAGAGTTCAGTATGAACGTTTTTACGTCAAATTATATAGACAGGATGCCTTGTGTCATAGTTATGTTATTTTTATGGTGTTTGTTATTTTGTTAGATTTATTTTTGTTTTTATATTTCCTGATGTGTTTCAGTTCTCATTTGGTGTTTAGTTTGATTTCTGCTGTCGACATTAAGAGAGTTAAAAACAAGAAAAATAGGAACAAGAGTTATTAAAAATATAATAAGCTTCAGTAGAGAACAAAGTTAAGAGGACCCATCTGATTATAGGAAAGAAAATAAAAACTCTCACATTAACCAATTTGTTTGACTCAATGACTGATCTTGTTGCTTCTCTTTAGAGGTTCTTCTGGGTACATCCTACTGGGAGGAGTCCTTTAGGAAGACCCAAAACCTTCTGGAGAGACCACACTCACTGACCACTTTATTAGGAACGCCTTTCTAGTATCGGGTTGGATGTCTTTTGGCTTTGTGGGATAGATTCAACAAGGTGTGTGAAACATTCATCAGAGACTTACCGTCATACTGACTTGGTATCATCACAAGGGTGCTCTTTCGGATCTGGTTCTGGTGACTGTGGAGGCTCTTGGAGTGTAGCGCAGTCATTGTCATGACCCCACTGTGATGCTCAGGTTAAACTTCAGCAAGTCGTCTCCACTATGTGTAGATGCCTGAATGCATTGAAATGCTGCCATGTGATTGGCTAGTTTGTTACTTGAGCTAAAAAGCAATTGAACAGCTGTACTTAAAAAAGCATCCAGTTGGTATACATGTCTCTTCTTGCCATGGAACGCCTTTGGATGGATGGATGGATGGATGGATGGTTGATAGATGGATGGTTGATGGATGGTTGGTTGATGGATGGATGGATGGATGGATGGATGGATGGATGGATGGATGGATGATAGATGGATGGTTGATGAATGGATGGATGGTTGATGGATGGATGGATGCATGGATGGATGGATGGTTGATGGATGGATGGATGGTTGATGGATGGATGGATGCATGGATGGATGGATGCATGGATGATAGATGGATGGATGGTTGGTTGGTTGATAGATGGATGGTTGATGAATGGATGGATGGTTGGTTGATGGATGGATGGATGGATGGTTGATGGATGGATGGATGGTTGATGGATGGATGATAGGTTGATGGATGGACGGTTGATGGATGGATGCATGGATGGATGATAGATGGATGAATGGTTGGTTGGTTGGTTGGTTGGATGATAGATGGATGGATGGTTGGTTGGTTGGTTGGTTGGTTGGTTGGATGGATGGATGGATGGTTGGTTGGATGGATGATAGATGGATGGATGGATGGATGGATGATTGATGGATGGATGATAGATGGATGATAGATGGATGGTTGGTTGGTTGGATGGATGGATGGATGATAGATGGATGGATGGATGGATGATAGATGGATGGATGGATGGATGATAGATGGATGGATGGTTGGTTGGTTGGTTGGATGGATGATAGATGGATGATAGATGGATGGATGGATGGTTGGTTGGTTGGTTGGATGGATGGATGGATGATAGATGGATGGATGATAGATGGATGGATGATAGATGGATGGATGGATGATAGATGGATGGATGGATGGATGGATGATAGATGGATGGATGGTTGGTTGGTTGGTTGGATGGATGGATGATGGATGGATGATAGATGGATGGATGATAGATGGATGGATGGATGGATGGATGATAGATGGATGGATGGATGGATGATAGATGGATGGATGGATGGATGGATGGATGGATGGATGATGGATGGATGGATGGATGGATGGATGGATGATAGATGGATGGTTGGTTGGTTGGTTGGTTGGATGGATGGATGGATGGATGATAGATGGATGGATGGATGATAGATGGATGGATGATAGATGGATGGATGATAGATGGATGGATGATAGATGGATGGATGATAGATGGATGGATGATAGATGGATGGACAGTTTAAAATGTTGTGCTCATTCTGTCTGTTTATTCCTGCTTTCTATGATCTGTAGTTTCTGTTTTCTTACCTCTTTTTACCTCCTCTCCTTCCATCCCATCGTACACGCAGAACTGAGCAGACTGGAAGTCATTTCAAAAAGAAATTAATGCTGGAGACCAATTCTCTAATGCTCCACGGAGCAAATTGGATTTGCGCGCTTCACTGCCTCTGAGTATCAGTTTGTAGTAGGACACAAAGCCTCCCAGCAGCAAGACAGAAACAGAGGCTCAGCGGAGATGAAGGAGCTCCAACGCAGCTGAACTCTGAAGGTTTTATAACAGGAGGTGAGTCTGGATCTGGATCACTTCCTGGATTAAAAGAACAAGAAGGTCTTCTGTGTTGCATATTAGCATTTCTTTAGACCTGCTTAGCAAATGAAAATTACAGAGCCTTGTAAAAGGATGTCAGTGAATTCTAGTGATAGAGGAACTCGGGGTAGAGTCCACCTGTGGATAATTGAACCTCAGTATAAATCCATCTGTTCTCTGAAGGCCTCACACGCTTGTTGGAGAACTTAAGAAGACTAACAGCATCACGAAGATCAAGGAATGCAGCAGACAGGTCAGGGAGGAAGATGTGGAGAAGTTGAAAGCAGGGTTAGGGTCTACAACAATATCCAAAGCTTTGAAGATCTCACCGAGTTCTGTTCAATCCATCATCTATGGATAGAAAGAGTGCAAATATACCAAGACATGGATGTCCACCTAAACTCACAGGCAAATAGAGCCGTAAAGAAAGAAGCAGCTAACAGACCCATAGTAGCTCTGAAGGAGCTGCATATATCCACAGCTCAGGTGGGAGAGTCTGTAACTGGACAACTCCACAAATCTGGTCCTAAAAGCCACGCAGGAGACTGAAGATCTGGTTCAATAAAACTAAACCTGAACTTTTCGACCTACAAAGACAAACATGGTGCGTGGAAGAAAGACTGCGCCTCATTCATTTTACATCTTTTTGTTTGGATTCTGGGCCAGTTTAGTCTTATAAGATATGACAGATTAGGACTGCGGTCAAACCAAAGTAATAATCATAACTAACTTGAATTCTTGGTGGTCAGAACACTGAAAAACATGTCAGTGGAAGAAGCAGACTGATAAATAGTTGGTATGAAAGGTTGCACGGCTGAATGCTTGACTTTGTACCAGAAAAAGAATGAAACGATCAAATCTACGAAGATGAAATGATACCGAAAGGTGAACGGTCAAAATGAATGGAACCCTTCTTGAATTTACAACTGCAATGCTGTTCGATGAGTAATGCCTTTTCTACAAGCTAAATATGGGCAATGATGCGACGAGATTTGATTATTCATTAGGATTTTGATGTTAAGCTTCCATCCATCTATTGCCTTCTGCTTATCTGAGATCGGGTCCCTGGGGGCAACAGGTCCAGGAGGGAATCACAGGCATCCCTCTCCCTAGCGAAAGCCTCAAGCTGATTCTGGGGCTGACACCTTTCAGTGTGGAGGAGCAGAGGCTCTACTTTGAGCCCCCTCTCTGATGACGGAGCTCCTCATCTTGTCTGTAACACTTCATTCATATTCAGATTTCAAATCCCAACTTCAATGAGAAATGAGAGAAATTCTCCCAAAGGTGTGAACTGAAGATCTCTCTGACAGGTTCCTCCACCAGATGTTCCCAGCTCACCCTCACCACCACCTGTTTGGGTTCACCAGGTCTGTCCAGCAGCCACCCCTGCCTCTGGATTCAACTCACTATCAGGTGGTGATGGGTTGACAGCTTTGCTCCTCTCTTTACCCGAGTGTCCAAGACATAATGCCTCAGGTCTAATTATACAATTGCAAAATCAACCTTTAGCCCAAGGTGGCCTGGTGACAAGTACACTTATGAACCACCTCATGCTCGAACATGGAATCCAACGTGGTGAGACTAAAATCCAGTTACATACAGATCAGTTTAATCCAGTTTGATTCATTCCAGATAAATGCATTCCTGTGTAAAATAAATCTAGACTAATTCAGTTCAGTTACAATTAAATGCAACGAATAAAGACTGAAAGTCAGTTTCATACATTCCAGTTCAAACCATAACAGTGCAGTCCAGATCAGTCCAACGGTTATAAACCATCCATCCATTAATTGTCTATACCAGCTTATCCTTGCAGGGCTGCAGGGGGGCTGGTACCTGCATCCAGCAGTGATTGGGCAAAAGGCGGCAGACAACCTGGACAGGTCGCAAGTCCTTCACTGGGCAACATGGGGACACACAGGACAAACCATGAACACACTCACACCTGAGGGCAAATTACAGAGACCAGTTAACCTAACGGTCATGTTTTTGGACTGTGGGAGGAAGAACACGGAGAACATGCAAACTCCACACAGAAAGGCTCTAAGCAGGGATTCAAACCCAGGGCCTTCTTGCTGCAACAAGTTCTACCTCCTGCTCCACTATGCAGCCCTGCACCAGTCCAACTGAAGTTATTTAAATGAAGTCTGATTCAGTGTCATTGCATTCTAGTCCAGTTAAAAACATACCAGTTCATCACAGTTGACTCCAGCTGAATACATTGAATTTAAATGGAGTTCCATGTTAAATTCTATGCTTTCAGTTTTAAAGTCCATTTCAAATCACTTTAATATATTCCTTTAAATAATACCTTCAAGCTTTTATCACCGTATGTGGCTGAATGATCCTGAAGCCAGCTAAGTTATATATTTGTTTCCTGTTGAAAGAGGAGATCTTTAGATGAACCATCTGGCTGTGACTCCACAGAATCTCAGTGGTTCTGTTTTAGAACCAGCACTGGGATGTAGGGAGGAGTGAGATATTAAAGCATGAATGTCAGAGACATGATTCACCAGGTTTTGTCAGTATGTTGGTGATTTTCAGCCATGACGGACACATTATGAACAGCGAGCGCATCGCTGCACTTCTCCCCAGAAGCTCCTTAAACCGTTTCCCCAAGCAGCTCATTTTTAAGCCTGCCACACAGCCGTCATCATTTAGTCCCCTAATTCCCCAAATTCACGCATAATCAAACAAATTAGCCTTTATGCTAATTTCTTATGACTCAATTATGTTAAAAGCTGGGCCTGAATGACACTCATAATTGCAGCAGTAATGCCGGCAGAGATATTACTGCTGAATAACACGGTAATGGATATCAAAGCTTCTTCTGGTGAGTGGGTTCGCAGGAGTAAATAAACGCTGATGTGTTTTCACTGATGAGCTGATCTCTCTGTTTCTTTACTGCAACACAGCTGAGACTCCACAGAGGTCAGAGCAACACTGATGGAGTAAAAGACAGCTGACTCTTCCTTACCATGCATCTAGATTATTGTGCAGAGTTAGTTTTATTCCCTTCAGAATTTTACACAAACTACTTTTGCTACAATTTATACCAATATGATCCGCTAACTTCAGGCCACATCATCAGCACGGGTGAAGCAGTGAATGGTTAAAAACAGTTAAAATTGTATTTTCTCAGAAAAAGGAGAAACTGGTTATGTATTAAAAACTTATAATTACCTTTCATAAAATCTCCTTCTTTAGTCTGATTTATTTCTGCATATGAATCTGACCCGTTTGTCTCTGCTGGGAATCAGAGATATATGAATAAACTGAATTAAATGAAACTGAACTGAATTAGCTGATTGTGACACCAGGCTCTGCAGGAAATGAACAATGTAGCCAAGTGGAAAACAAAAGCGGAGTCCGGCCTTAGAAACATTTTGTCTAACTTAATAACGGAGGAAATTTGAATGAAATTGAAAACTGAAATTAAGCTTATCTGGCAGCAAACATGAGAAATGAAACATATTTAGAGCTCAACTGTGTTCACGTTTTTAGTGAAACCTCAACATAAATGAACTTACAGCTGTCTGCTTTTCGGGTCTATTCATGGGCTGAAGGGTAATGCAGTTGGTAGCACCTTGCCTGCAGCAGAAGGTCCTGGGTTCACATCCCGGAGTTCCTGGGATCTTTCTGCATGTTTGCATCTTCTCCACATGCATGTGTGGGTTCTCTGTGTACGTTAGGTTACTTGACCACGGTAAAATACTGTCATGAGGGAGTACTTTGCTCTGTGAATGTATGTACTTTATCACTGCATCCATTTTATAACTAAAGACAGGAGGAACATAGAAGCTGAGGAGGGAAACGCTTTCATAAGATCTAAGATCTGAAAAGGTAGAATAAATAGATGAGACTTAATAGCCAGAAATTCAGATTTGGGCCATTTTAAATTAAAAAATATAATGTCAATTGAAAAAATGAAGCTTTCCAAGTTCCTTTCTGCAGCTGCTAACAATAAAAATTAACCACATAAAAAAGTTGTAAATATAATTTACATGAAGGCATTAACAAGATGTCCTGTGTAATAATTTAATGATAAATAGCTTAAAAATTATGTTATTTCTGGGCTGGGCTAAGCTCCCAACGTTTCCACGCCTCTGACACTCCTGATTTATAAAGCTCATTCTGCTCTTCACAGACTATTTCATCTGAGATGAAACATCTCAATCAAAGATCCCTGCAGAGGGAAGGAGGAGGAGATGATTTAGTTGCCTCACATGTTGATCATGTTATAGCTTTGCTTATTATAGCACAACCTGTAAGTCAGAGACCGTCGAAACTTTGTTCCAGAAGGAGATAAGAGGCATTTGAACCCACACACTGGACCCTGGAAAAACAGTAACTAGGCTGAATTATGTTTTCAAATGAGTAACAGGAGCCAAAAGTTTTTGGGAAAAGAAAAAAGAAACTTTCGGAGATCTGGACATGAAATTAGTTTCTCTGTTTTTCCACACAGGAATATTTGCAGTTTAGAAGTTGTTTATTCACTTCCAGGTTCCGCAAAGTTTGGGTCATTTACAGTCGGGGCCAAAAGTTTGTTCAGAGTTTTGCCAAACTTTCCAGGTTTGGTTTTTGAGCTTAATATTTCACATTGCTCTTAGATAATTTTTACGTTTTGTAAAAATGAATCAACTAACATCATAGGTGTGAAAGAGTCCAGCAGAAATCACCATCATTCAATTAGCAGACTCACTGCTATAGCAGAGCGGCAGATTAGCTTGAAAACGTAATGTTCCTGCATTAATTATGGGTAAGCTTTGCAGCCGCCAGTTTGCATAAAAATGACCACAAAAGGCCAGAAAATGGCCTCACAAACATGCAGAAAACAGTTAAACTATTAAAGTCTGAGGGGTTTTAGAGCAATTTCCGCCTGAAACGGACATCCTAGGTTGAGCGGAGACTGTTAAGAACATGTTAAGAACATTTTAGCTGAAAGAACAGCTACTGGATGATCAAGATCTTCAGGCTGAGAGGGTTAGCTGCAGAGAAGAAGGTTCAAATGTCAACAGAGTGTACTGCAGGAACCAGGATTTTCTCCTCTTAAGGAGTGAGCTACAGAATTGTGTTGCCACCTGTGCAGAGCTTGCATAACAATGGCAGCAAGTAGGAAAACTGCATCTACATGTGTGCTGAGGTTATCTTGTAAAATGAAGAGCAGCATTTTCATCCAAGAAAAAAAACGAAAGACACCCAGAAATTCAGTAACTTGCAAACTTTTAAAATCCATCCATCTATTTCCATAACCGCTTCTTCCATACAGGGTCGCAGGGCAGATGGTGCAATCTCCAGCAGTCTACGGACGAGAGGCGGGTTAACAGTCATGTTTTTGGACTGTGGGAGGAAGCCGGAGTACCCGGAGAGAATCCTCGCATCCACAGGGAGCACGTTCAAACTCCATGCAGAAAGACCTATCCCAGGACCTTCTTGTTACAAGGCAATAGTACTACTAACTGTGCCACCGTGCAGCTCCCTTTAAACTCATTTGAAGCTTTTTAAACATTTGTTATGTTACAACCACAAGCATTAATCTATTTTATCGGGACTCTATGTGACCTAAACTGACACATATTAATAAAATAGAAGAAAAACGGTAAACGGTTTTAATCATTTTTAACAAATATCTGAAAACTGACATGCATTTGTCTTTAGCCACATTTACTGTGACACCCCTAAACACATCCAGTGCAATCAACTGAGATGTTCTTTATTAATGTGTTAGAAAGGTCCAGTCAAAGTCCAGACCCAAATCTAAATGAGAATCTGTGGTAAGGCTTGATAACTGAGGTTCAGAGATGCCCTCCATCCAACCTGGCTGAGGCATACCCTAAAGGACCTACAGCTGTAACTGCAGTGAAAGGTGGTTCTGCAAAGTACTGACTCACTTTTCAGAACTTTTAGAATAATTTTAATAACTTTCACAACTATGCACTACTTTGTATTGATCTTCTTTGTATTGATCATAAAGCCCAGGTCAGACAGATTTTCAGAGGTTAACCTAAGGAGAAGTAGAATAAGCTAACATCTTGGTTCACTGAGAAAACCTTCGGCCATGATGAGACAACATGATAGTTTCTTCCCTCCGTATATTTGTTGTCATACATTTGATTTTTAAGACCAAGGAAACCGAACCAAACATCTACCTGTCTGGTCCTTGACTCCTGTGCTGATAAAAGCGTCACATTTCATCGTGATAGATGGATCCAGAGCAACTGCAGAGTAATTGCATATTTTAGAGCCCTCAGATGAATTATCCAGCACCGATCTGTCATTATAACACTGAAAGTCAGACCTTTATTTGGAGTGAGCAATGTTGTTCAGCAGTGGCATTTGCACAGCTGCAGGCGATCATAAATTATTACAGCGGACGTGTGCACATTAGATCAACTTTTTCATCACAGTACCAAAAACAAGGTGACTTCCTTCCTCCCCACAGGCTGCTGAAGACACTTTAGATCCTAGCCTCCAGACTACTTCTACATCTCCATGAGAATACTGATCAGCTAGGAAGCCACTGCTCTCAAACAAACACCTTCAAGTTCCAATTTGAAGTTGAATTAAAACTTTGAAAGGTCGAGGTCACTGACCAACATCTATCTTGCAATCCAAAATGGCTGCCTACGTATGAAAATGTGAAAATTGCAGAAATAAAAAAAATATTTGTAATTTGAATGGTCATACCTTGCAAAATTAGTCATGCATATAGCACTGTGCTACATCAATATGTGAACCAGGAACACTCTCTATGTTAGAGAAAAATGAAGGGATAGCATGCAAACCACATGCAGAAAGACCAGGATTCAACAACTGGACCTTCTTGCTGCAAGACAACAATGCTACCAACCGCACCGCTGTACAGCCCCTAAATAGAGTCCACCTCTGTGTAATTAACTGTCAGTAGAAATCCAGCTGTTCTGTGAGGGGCTCCTCTGGAGGAGCTGCAGATGCCACAACTCAGGTGGGAGAATCTGTCAATAGGACAACTAATAGTCATGCTCTCCACAAATCTGGTCTTTAAAAAAGAAATCATGAAAAGAAGCCAAGGAAGTCCTGCTTGCAGTCTGCCAGAAACCATAACAGGGACACAGTAAACATTTAGCCTACATGCAAAGCGATGTGCACACCAGAACACTAACATGGCACATCTACCTGAACACACTATTCCCACAGTGAAACATGGTGGTGGCAGAATCTTGCTGTGGAAATGCTTTTCTTCAGCAAGGACAGAGAAGCTGGTCAGAGATGATGAGAAGATGGATGGAGCTGTTCTGGAAGAGGCCACAGAGGACTTGAGACTAGGGTGGAGGTTCATCGCCCAGCAGGACAATGATCCTAAACCAGGAAATGTGTGTTTAGAGACACCGTCCATCCAGTTCAGCTGAGCTTGATGAACTATTTCAGTGTCTGGATGTGTAAAGCTGATAGAGACACCAAAAGACCTGCAGCTGTAACTGCAGATCAATGCGGTTCTTGACTCCGAGGGACACAAAATAATGGCACCAAATCTTTCAGATTCTTAATAATTTAAAAAACATGAATCTTTTTCCTTAAAAATGTACAGTTATGAACTACTTTGTGTTGGTGGATCACATAAAACCCAAAACAACAGACTGACATACATCCTGTGGTAGCAACATGACAAAATGTTAAAAACATTAAGGAGGGTGGATACTGTTGCAAGGCACCATAGCTAATGGCAGCAGTTGCTCTTTAAACTGCCTTGTCCAGAAAAAAGACAGCTAAACAGAACCAGCTGCACCAGGATTACTTTCAATAGGGAAAAATAAAGAGAATACACATAGTTAATAGCAGCAATAGCTTCGACGGTGGCTTATGGACGTGTTCATAGTAGGTCCCCTCATCTCTGAATGCAACATTTGGCAAATCCCACTGGATTTTCAACCAAAGTTGAGTGTGACGTCGTTCCAAGCTCTGATTTCTCAGATATGGAGCTTGGAAATCAGACGGGAATGGATTGTTTGTGTGTTTTGTGGAGCAGTGGAGAAAACCCAAGCCCTGCTTTATTGAACCAGCTTTGTCAGAGGAGGAAGGAGCTCTACAAAAATAAAACAGTCCAGTCCAACATTTTGTTATAGAGGAACAGCTCAAAAATCAGTTAGGAAGAAAACTTCTGGGATCAGAACTAAATGTGTCTGAAACTCAACACTGCAAAGGTCAAAGTTCAGACAAAAGCAAATATATATTTAGGACAGAAAATTTATTTTTGGATGTGAGAGAGTAACAAAATTTGGTTTACGTAGACATCATTCAGATGAGAATTAATTATATTTGTCCCCAAAGAGATGAAATTCTGTAGTTTGATGTGTTTGTGTTGTTTTTCTTTGCTCTGTTCACTTTCTAAAGTTTGTTTCCCATAAACTTTCAAACTACTGTCAGTCAAACTTGTGTTCATGACGAGTTATTTTTATCATTCTTACAAACATATTTTGGGACTTTCTGGGTGCTGTTGAGAACTGAGCATCCACCACATGTAAGGACAGCAATCAGTCACTAATTTGTAATTTCCTCGAGAAGGTTAATGTTTCATTTTACCGGGGATGTCTCTGGTAAAGTTGGAGAACAAGTAATGCTTCATTTGGAAGTAAATTAAATCCTGCCACGTATATCAATACAAAGTACCTTCATATTTTCTAATTCCAACGTCACCCGCCTCGGTCTCTCCCATATACTATAATCAAATTTCTGAGTTCTGTTGTCCTCATCACTGCTGCGGCGGCGATGATTGCTGAGCGATTACCGCCACCGTCCTCATGATCATCAACATTTACACTTGATTTGATTTTAAACTCATTACCTGTCATCTTTAGCAGGAAATGATAAGGATCCACGATTCGCTCAAATTCATTTCTGCTTTCTGTTTCTTGCTTTTTCAATTAGTTTGTCAAGTCATTAGGAAAAATTGGACAGGCAGTTACCTTAGCTTGGGATGGAGGTATGGAGCTTTAGAGATCGTCTGATGAAGAAATAAGAACTACATCATTGTAAATAATTTCTAAGTTCCGCAAACAATCATTTTCCCAACCCGTTCATTGGAAAGGCTGGAGCCAATCCAAACTCTTACCAGATAAGAGCTGAGATACCATCCGGACAGGTTCTCAGTCTATCGGAAAGCTAACACAGATTTATAACACCAAGGAGAAGAGACATCAACAACGACCTTTAGGAAGAAATTATTGCTTCCCATCAGTCTGGGAAGGCTTGGAAATTCTGCTGAACCTTCCAGGAATGGACATCCCAGAAAATTCACCCCAATATAAAGGCATGCATTGCTCTGAAACTCAAGGAGGGTTGACTGGGGTCTGTTTTGCACCAAAACACCTTTCAGTTTTTTTGTTTCTCTAAATTCCTCTGTATGCCAAAGTATTCTAGAGTCAAATGTCAAACCGGGTCATCAACAGAACAATGATCCCAAACACTGCTGCAAATCTACAACAAAAGAAGAAGAAGAAAAGAATCAAACTATTCCAGTGGTCTAGTCAAAGTCCAGACCTCATTTTGAATGCAGTGCTGTTATGTGAGAGCCTGATAAAGTCAAAGGGAATACAACTACAGGGGTTATTGGTACTGAAGGTGTTGAATTCTGGACTGTAGTTTATTTTTCTCACTCCGCTGATCCATGTTAGCTTTAACTTTGTGTTTTTGGAAATGTGAAATTAGATCTGAATAATTTTGGAACCTGTTAAAACCCACAGATACAAAGTCAGTGCTAAAATATGAATTTATGATACAAAATTGTATTATCTTTGTTTACGTTTGACACGTTCAGAGTAACTGAAAAAAGTTTGTGATGTATATTAACACAGAGTATTTTCTTTTTTTTCCATGTGTGTGCAGGTAAATTTAACCCTCATATTTATAGCTGTTAAATTTTTGTCTGTTTAATGTTAAATATTTCTATTATTTATATTTCAGGCCTTTCCTAATTTCTATTATGACTAGCCTGAAGTGACAACATGCTTTTCCATCAGCTGACACAGTTGATTGGCATCCGCCTGCACTCGTTATTTTCCTCTCAGGAATGCTCCCCTCCTGACGACCCGGACAAGCTCCACCAAACCAACAGGATACCTGATCCCGCTCAGAACCTTAAGAGTCCTCTTCCCAGCCAAAACGATCGCTGCCTTTAACGGTTCAGCTTGGATTGCGGGCAAACATGCTTTGAGTTAGTTCTCGGCAGGGAGAGGAGACACATACCGGTGAGGAAAAATGGAGAGCAGCAAAAAGATATTTCTGGAGGAAGAGAACATCAGAGCAGGCTTGCTTGAGCTCTCGTTAACATCAAAACAAAAGCGAAGGGTGTGTATTTGATGTGGAATCACACTGAGAGGATCAGATTGAGTTCAAATGGATATTAACTGTGCAGGAGGTGGTCACCGTGGGGAGGCAGACTCCACAGCGTTCCCACTACACTGTGCTGCTTCATGAACAGAAAAAAACTCAATAACCACCACAAATCTTCAGATTTAATGAAGGCTGAACTGTTTATTTACTCCTTTATTGCTTCTGTGTATTGAATTGGAGGAAGGAGACTGCAACACCATCTGCACCCCCACTCCAGTTGGCCTGTACATCAGCGGCTGCTGATGTCAGCCTTGTACTATCTGATCGCCGAGTTTCGAACAAAGGAAATTACTAAAATAACAGGTTTCGTTAACTGAAGCTCTCATTAAGCATTAGACTGCGCGGCTCCTGTTTGATCGGCCTACCCTCTGCTGTTACACAGCTTGTTTTCATGGGTAGGTGGTGAACATACGGTAAGTTGAGCCGTCAGATGGACGAATCTGAGCCACAGCAAAGTCAGAAATGCAGCTGCAGCCACCCACTCTCCCCTTGTTGCTGTTCTTTTGTTTAAATTTAAAACAATAGAGGTAGAACCGCTTGTTAATCTTCGTAAAACTATTTAAAACCCACACAATACACAAAAACCCTGAAGCTGTCACCTTAAATTAGGTACAAACAAAGAACTGTAGAGCAGTGGAATAATAGACTGTTACCACTGTACTAGATTTCAGTTTTTATTTAATTTAGCAATCTGCATATTTTCAAAATGCTACCTACAAATGCTTGCCACAGTGAGACCAGTCGCAGAGCTGAAGAACCATCTGATTCTGTGGCTGTGCTCATCTTCAGCAGTGATTTGTCAAGACACGGGTCCACCCTGGACAGGTCACCAGTCGATCATAGGACAACACAGAGACAAACAGGAAAACCACACACACACACATACCTAAGGGCAATTCAGGGAGACGAAATAATCTACTAGTCATGTATTTGGATTGTGGGAGGAAGCAGAACCCACAAATACACGGGGAGAACATCCAAATTCCACACAGAATAGAATCACCCTAGAACCTTCCTAGATCTGGCCACCTGAATGATCAGCGACAAATGGCCTTGGTTAGAGAGGTGACCAGAACCTAGTGGTCACTTTCAACGAGCTCCAGTGGAGATAGAACCATGCAGACATTTAGTCAGGCCCACTTGAATCCTTCCAGAAAAACATCTTGGAGATTTCCAAACCAAAATAAAACTCCATGCATAGTGTCACCTTAACATCAACCCTACAGTGAAGCATGGTGGTGGCAACATCACGTTTTGGGGATGTTTTTCTGACGGCAAGATGACAGAAGAAATCCTTTAAGAAAATCTGCTTCAGAGTGCTGCAGACCTTAGACTGTTCCAACCCAACAGTGACCCAAAGCAAACAAGGCTGGCTTCAGGAGCAGGCTGTGAATGTCTTTAAGTGACCAAGCCAGAGCCTAGACCAATTTACCAATTAAATTTTAAATCTCTCTAAAGATCTAAAAATGTCTACTGATGTTGTCCAACCAACCCGACTGAGCCTGAGAGGATCTCCAGGTACCAGAAACAGGTGTAGCAAGCTTGTAGAACCAAACCCAAGAAGACCTGATGCTCTAATACTTCGGTACCTACTACCTTTAAACATTTTTATACATTTACAAAAATGCCTAAAACACATCATTATGGTCTATTTCTTTTAGATTTTTTAAAATTGCAAAACAATACTCCAGTTGGCTTTAGAAGAAGAATGCATTGCATCAAGGGATTTTTGGACCGTATGATTGTACTACAAGAGATCTGAAAGGTCATCCTGAACAGGGGCCAACATGTCTGTGGGAAAACGTCTTAAAACTAAAACAAAATAAGTTCAGTGGGATCCAACATCTGCTGCTGATGAACTTCTCCACTGTATTTTGTAAGCAGCTCACAGACTCCACAGTGTTCAAAGACCAGTGTTGTTAACATAGCAACACATCTGTCAGTATGAGTTTGACGCAGTGTTCTCAACATTTCCCACCACTGATGTCTCTTTTAGACATTCCTGTCGTGTTAAAGTGAGTTTCTCTCAGTTTTTCCCCGAGTCTTAAAGCTTAAACATGATGTTTACAGCATGCTGACTGACACGTTTAGAAACCAACATATTGGAAACGAACAGATGAAACGTGTTTGTCTGGACAAGGCAGAAGAAGACCCGCGGGGTCCTCTCGTTCATTCAGCCCCGTTCCTCATGTCGCGACCCCGCTTTGACCCCTCATCACTTCTCACTTCCCGTTCTGCATTTTCCCACCGACATAATGATACACTGCTGATGGCCTTTCAGTCCTCTCCGATCCGACCGCTGCCACCTTTTTTAATCTAAAAATCAGTGGAAAGGCCAAAGGTCAGAGTCTTTTCATAAATGTGTTCCTACTTGTCCATTTCAAAATAAACCTCACCCTGCTGTTTTAGAGATACCACGAGAGGACTGAAAGAGAGGCTTGTTCTCGCATTAAAGCGAAGTGTTAAAGCTCAGACATTGTTTAAACTGCAGGTGAAGTGTGTTTATTGGTCGGTTAAAAGGTTTCTTTAAGACTGACAGGCCTGTCAAATAAACAGCAGGCTAAGTGTTGGCGCTTATTTCTTCCTTTCCCCATAAAAGTCAAACATGTCCCAATCATATTTCACGCTACCAGCATGGGTCACTGTTAGTCGAACACATTTAACCTTTATTTTAATTGCTGCTCACTGAACGTATTTCCTGGAAAAGAAGGAGCTTGTGTTGAATGGAAGCCATTTTTATGCTAACAGGAGGAAATTCACTGTGAATGTAGGGGGGACTTCATATGCATTTACAGCCATTAAAATCTATGTGCTGCCTCTGGATCTTCTTCTTCCATTATATTTACAGCCCCTAATACATTATTCATGACAGTGATGTCATGATGAAAGAAACAAAGTGCTTAAGGTTTCAGATGCATGCAGTAAATTATGGCTGCAGGGTGATTTTGAAAAGGACATTTCTAATAATAGTGGGGATTTTTGCTCACAGGTTTGGTGGCTGATTCAGACCTCAGTCTACTTTTAAAACTAGGCCTAAAACTTTCCATCTTAATAAAGCCTCTAGTTAGAGTTGCTTCTGTTGTCTTTAGCCATAACTATAGTATTCCTGGCTGCTCGAGGACATTAGGCCCACTTTTCTTCCTGCTGCCATTTACTGCTGCTACTCTTCATTTATGCATTGCTTGCTATTATTGCTGCCATTTATTTTGCTTCCTCTCTGTTTTTACTTTCTATAGAAAGTAATCCTGGACAAGTGGTTCTGTGTTCTGCTGCCTGTCTTTCCTGAAGCAAGCCTTTGGACTGATTAGAACTGAATCCAGACTGAAACTGATTCATTGTAATTAGAAACGGATTGGACCTGTTTGTCTTGTAAAGTGCCTTGAGATGACTCGTGATGAATTGGACCTGTAAAAATAAACTCGACCAATCCCAATAACAGCTCAGTTTAGACTCCTTTAATCATATTTGTCTGACAGATTCAGGTTGTAAATCTTCAACCAGAGTGATGCAGTACCACAGGGCTTGGTGCTTGGGACAATTCTTTTTACTCTGCAGAGGTTTCCACTTGGTTAAATTATTAGGCGGCATGGGAAAAATGGCATTTTTTGGGCTAAATATACAGGGGTTGGACAACGAAACTGAAACACCTGGTTTTAGACCACAATAATTTATTAGTATGGTGTAGGGCTTCCTTTTGCGGCCAATACAGCATCAATTTGTCTTGGGAATGACATATACAAGTCCTGCACAGTGGTCAGAGGGATTTTAAGCCATTCTTCTTGCAGGATAGTGGCCAGGTCACTACGTGATACTGGTGGAGGAAAACGTTTCCTGACCCGCTCCTCCAAAACACCCCAAAGTGGCTCAATAATATTTAGATCTGGTGACTGTGCAGGCCATGGGAGATGTTCAACTTCACTTTCATGTTCATCAAACCAATCTTTCACCAGTCTTGCTGTGTGTATTGGTGCATTGTCATCCTGATACACAGCACCGCCTTCAGGATACAATGTTTGAACCACTGGATGCACATGGTCCTCAAGCATGGTTCGGTAGTCCTTGGCAGTGACGCGCCCATCTAGCACAAGTATTGGGCCAAGGGAATGCCATGATATGGCAGCCCAAACCATCACTGATCCACCCCCATGCTTCACTCTGGGCATGCAACAGTCTGGGTGGTACGCTTCTTTGGGGCTTCTCCACACCGTAACTCTCCCGGAGGTGGGGAAAACAGTAAAGGTGGACTCATCATAGAACAATACATGTTTCACATTGTCCACAGCCCAAGATTTGCGCTCCTTGCACCATTGAAACCGACGTTTGGCATTGGCATGAGTGACCAAAGGTTTGGCTATAGCAGCCCGGCCGTGTATATTGACCCAGTGGAGCTCCCGACGGACAGTTCTGGTGGTTTTATGTTTTTTGGATACAATCCGGGTTAGCACCCGAACATCCCTTTCAGACAGCTTCCTCTTGTGTCCACAGTTAATCCTGTTGGATGTGGTTCGTCCTTCTTGGTGGTATGCTGACATTACTCTGGATACCGTGGCTCTTGATACATCACAAAGACTTGCTGTCTTGGTCACAGGTGCGCCAGCAAGACGTGCACCAACAATTTGTCCTCTTTTGAACTCTGGTATGTCACCCATAATGTTGTGAGCATTTCAATATTTTGAGCAAAACTGTGCTCTTACCCTGCTAATTGAACCTTCACACTCTGCTCTTACTGGTGCAATGTGCAATCAATGAAGACTGGCTACCAGGCTGGTCCAATTTAGCCATGAAACCTCCCACACTAAAATGACAGGTGTTTCAGATTCATTGTCTAACCCCTGTATTTCTAATTTCTAAATTTCAGGGGTTTTTAAGAAATGCCAACAGCAGCTTTGCACAAAGCTGACATTTAGATCATGCAAATGTTTGATTGAGTTGTTTTCAATGATAGAAAAAAATTATACTGCAACTAAAACTCACTTTTAAAAAAATACTTTTAAAATACATTTTAAAGTGAAGATTAAGTGAAATATTTATTTTTTTATATTTGTTAGCTGATCTGCTGGAGGGGACATAATAAAAAATCTGAGCAGATGAGATCAAAATTTTAATTCAATAATTTGATCTGTAGTGGAAAACTAACACTTCATATGACCCTGAACACACCAACCCCTTCATGGTGGTGGCAGCATCATGCTGTGGGGATGCTTTTCTTCAGCAGAGACTGGGAAACTGATCAGAGCTGTTGGGAAGATGGATGAAGACAAATAAAGGATAATCCTGGAAGAAAACTAGTTAGAAGCTGCAGAAGACCTGATTGGGAGGGAGGTTTACCTTCCAGTAGGACAACCATCTGAAATGTTGGAAAAAATACTCAAAAACAGCTTAGTGAGACATAAATATAGCTACAAGGAGATCACAGACATGCTGGACAAGTAGTAAACACTGTGGTTGCACTTTAGATGGCGTGTTTCTGTAAGATGTTTGTTTTAATACGGCGAAAAGGTCAACGCAGCTTGTTTGAAAACTATTAGCTTTATCTAACGAGCCGTAATCAAGCGTCGGAGACTGATTGTGCAATTGCTGCCGATGTTTATGTTGTTGTTGCTGGCACCACCACCCTCCTTTCTCCACTTCTTCCAGAGTTGGATCTATATATAGAGGGAGCAGTCGGTGGTAATGGGATGATGAATGAACGCAGCGAGGCCTAATTTCATGGGGCAGGAAATCACCGGAAAAAAAAGTTGAACTGTAGAGGCTGTAATTATCCCCGGGGACAGATTGGTCCCAAACTATGCTGCAGGAAATACGACTTGTGATAAAGTAACATGTTGTACATGCTCAGTTTTTTACAGCGATGCGGCGTTCAGTTGTGCTTGTGGGCATTTATGTGCTTTAACCTCAGGGGATCATTTCTATTCGTAGGAGGTGTATGATTCAAGTGACCTCATCTCATTTGTCTTCTTAAAAGGCTGCGGACTTTTGGCCGCCAACAACTGTTTGCTTTATAACAGCTGCAGGGATTTATGCCATAATGTTAGATGTTAATAACAATGTTGAATGATTTACTGCAGCCCAGGGAAAGCTGTTGCACAAATTTATTGTCTCGCATACTAAAATATTTTCATTTCAGTGTCCACGTTCAGAAGGAAATAACATGGTTTGGTTTTGGGGGACAGATTGATTGTAGACAGCTCTGCAAGATAACTCAGATGTTGTAGGTGTACTTTAAGGAACTACAGTATGGTGGAAAAGTTTAAAACCACATTATTTCATCTGCTGAACCCGTAGATAAAACAAAGAGCACTGCCTGCTGTTTCCATAGCATTTAAGAGGAACGCAGAAACACAGTGCCAAGACTGAAAGTGATCAGCAATTACCAAAGACTGTTGGTTCAAATCATTCAGGAACTGAAAGATGGCAAAGTTCTCAGAGAAACAGCAAAAAAGAAAGGAAAGCTCTGTCTAAGACTCCCCAGGCCACAGTTGCCATGTTAAAGGTTAAACTAAAATAGGTTAATATTAGAATCAAAGGCTGACAAAGTGTGGCTTGCTTGAAGAAGAAAGTCTATTCTCTTAAAATGATAACAAATTAGCTTCTGAAAGAGTTCAACAATGTTCTTTGGATTGGCGAAAGCAAGAGGGGTTCAAGGAAACAAACCAGATTAATCAACCGTCAAGTACTGTCTGTGGAGAAATTAATTCAAGTCAGTTTGTCACCTGAAGCTGAAGCGTACTTGGGCTGTGCAGCTGGACAATGATCCAAGGAATAGAAACACGTCCAATGGTTCAGAAAAACAAAAACAAAATCAAATTTTACAATGGCCTAGTTAAAGTTCAGACCTGGAGACAAATGAGATGCTGTGGAATCTTAATAGAAGAAGACTGGGCTGTAGGTTCTCCACTGCAGCCACAGTGACCTATTCCCAGTTGGAAAGCATGGAACAACCGGTTATTATGTTCAGGAGGCGATCACTGTTTCATGGAGAAAAAGTGATCGCCTCCTTTTTTCCTTGTTTGGCGTGAAGTGTTTTTTTTTTACCTTAATAAATGAAGTTGTCCTTTAAAAACTGCTTTTTACTTTGATTTTAATATTTCTTTATCTGAAACATTTTAGTGCGACTAAAAAGCAAAAACAGAAGAAATCTGTAAGAAAGCACTGAAACCTTTAGCACCAACCCTGTTTACGAGCACTTAATGCAGTTCACTTGTTGTTGTCATTGTATTTCAGCAATAATATGAAGTATCACCGAAATAATAAAACAAGGCAAAAAAATTGTATGTTACTAAAAATTGCCTAAAATGATTTAAAACATTTGGAAAGAATTTTGTCCTGTTTGTATGATAAATAAATCAGCAGCAGCAGCTCAAAAGTGATTAAAAATTAAAATAATCTGAAAAATGTTATCATGCAAACAAGGTGAGTGCAGTATTATTCATTTTATTTATTACGCTGATACTATAAATGAGAAATATGTTTTGAGTTATTTCTAAGAAATATTTGACCTTTTATCTGACGAAGAAAGTTGTTAAAGAGGCAAAATCTCAGCACCTCTATTATTATTTCTCCTGGGGTTTTATTCAAGACAATTAACTGCCTTAAATCCAATGACTGATGTTTCAACTGCCACATGTGAACATTTTCTTAGTTGTTTTGTAGGTAAAGTGCTCTCTGTAAGGCAGGTCAGTAGCAGAGCAATGAATGTGTGTAGTGGAAATTACCTGATGATTAACTCAGCTAAATCTGTTCTGTTCGATCAGTTTAAACTGCCTTCATGTGAAGATTTGTGCAAAATTGTGGGATCTTTAAAACCTACCAACTGACCTATGGACATTGTCCCTACCAGAGTGCTTAAATCTGTTTTAATACAGTTGGGCCAACTCTTCTCTTTGTTTTAATAGGTGTCCTTCTTCAGGAGTTGTCCCTGCTGCTTTTAAACATGCGGTGGTCGGACCTGTAGTCAAAAAGCCCAGTATGGACCCTTCTGTACTCTCAAATTTTCAACCTGTATCTCATCTTGGAAAAAGTGGTTTTTAATCAATTGCAGTCCTTTTTAGAAACTCATTTTATTTTAGAAAAGTTTCAGTCTGGTTTTAGATCCCATCACAGCACTGAGTCTGCACTCTTAAAAGACCACAACGATATTGCGATCTGTTGATGCGGGATGCCCAACTGTCTTGGTGCTCCTTGACCTCATGGCAACGAGGATCACTCAGTCCTTCTGTCACGTTTAAGTCAAAATGTTGGAATTCAAGGTATGGCACTTAAATGGTTTGCTCCTACTTAGAGAGATCTTTCTCTGTAATGATTGGTGACATGTCTTCTTCTAATGCCCCTCTTTCTTGTGGTGTCCCACAAGGCTCCACCTTTGGCCCATTACTTTTTTTTTCTTTACATGTTACCACTTGGATCAATCATTGCCAAACACAACCTGCCTTTCATTGCTATGCCTATGATATACAAATATATCTGCCTGTAAATTCTGATAGGGATGAAGCCACTACTTCACTGTCTGTCTGTATCTCAGATATTAAGTAGTGGCTGGCTCAAAATTTTTTACATTAAAATGAGGAAAAACCCGAATGTACTGGTTAGGACGAACTTCTTTTACTTACGGCTTCTAGGCAAAGCCAAAACGTTTTTAAATTGTATGACATTGAAAAGGCTGTCCACGCTTTTATAATGTCATGTCTGGATTACCGTATCTCCCTGTATTTCGGTATAAACCAGTCTTTATTGAGTTGCCTCCAAACCATCCAGAGTGATGCTGGCCGTCTTGTAACAAGCCCTAGCAAGCAGGATCCCATCACACTGATACTTAAATCCCTTCACTGGTTCCCCATTAGGTTTAGGATTGATTTTAAACTTTTATTGCTTATTTTTAAAGTTCTAAATGGTTTGGCTCCATTGGATTTGTGTGATCTTTTAACTGTTCGTGTGCATAGCCGAGTCTTGAGGGCCTCCAATCAGCACCTGTTGGAAGAGCCAAGGTCTAAAAATAAGCAGTGGGGTGATGGAGCCTTTTCTGTGGCAGCTCCTAGACTTTGGAATAAACTCCCGGCTGAATTAAGGCTTGTCTCTGACCCGGGCCTCTTCGGTTTGAGACACATCTATTTAAGAAGGCTTTGATTACTGTTTTTACATCTATTTTATGTTTCTAATGTTTCGATTGTGTTTTAGGTGTTTTCTTTTATTTTACTAACTGTAAAGCACTTTGGTTAACCTAGTGGTTATTTTAAAAGGGCAATGCAAAGAAATTATTATTATTATGAAGAATTTATTGTTACACCTTTATTTTATGCTTTTATTGCTCATTTTAAGTAAAAATCCACAAAAAAATGTCTTTTAAATATATAGTTTCAAAAGTAGACTGTGTAATTAATAAAGTTTTTAACTTTTCTTTTATATGAATTATTTTGTTATTTAACCCTTTAATTGCCATCCCGACACTTTTTTTTGTTTTGCCATTTAAACAATTTTTTCACCAAAAAAATCAAAAACACTGAATAAGTGCCTCAGACTGAAAACTGAAGTTGTCCTTAAAAACAGTTCGGATGGAGCACTTACTCCATACACATTGTTCTTCGGCAGTTCTACAGCTGTTAAAATCAAAATTATTTCATGTGGTGACCCTGGTTCCTGCACGATGCTCCTTCTCTGCCAGTGTTCACCAGCAGAGGGCGTAGTTGATCACATCATGCTCTATTTTCTGCTTTTAAACAACTCTCAGGTTCATCTTTGCTCTCCTTTGGTCTTTGTCCAGCAGGAATAGTTACTTCTCCCTGTTTGTCCATGATCCGAATTGTTTCGGCTCTGGAGTAAATATGAAAATAAAGCTTCATGCAGGAAAGCCCTAATTAGTCTGTCACTCCAAACTAACACTTCAGACCTCCTCCTCCTCACCTCCCCTGCCCTCTCTCCAGCTCCAGCCTCAAATCCCATCCCAGCCTCAGTATTTTCTCCCCTTGTCAGAGCTGGTCATGTGTGTCAGATTTAATCTGGTGCAGGGGTCGAGTGGGGCCTGGGGTGCTGGGAGAAACCCATCATTTTCAGTTTGTGTGTGTGTATATGTGTGTGTGATGGATACAACAGATAGAGGAAAGGATTGGGCCTCTGAGAAGGAAACAGCCTGACAAATTCAATAAAACACATCTGAGGAGCGCCTGCTGCACGTTCTGCTTCACTTTGCCTCTCAGAATAAATATGAGTTTGTCTGAATGTGCCGCACAGGGCATTAATGTTGTGTATAATTGTCTCATTTTTTTCTGGACGGGCTCTTTCTTCCGTTGTTTCGCAGAGTGAATCCAATTACAGGTGTCGCCATCACTCACGATGGTGGATGGAGCAGATGATGCGGGGATCTGGACGATTGATTGGCTGTTTTGGAGGGTGATCGCATTGATTATCCATGAAATGTGCCAAGCAGCAGTTTCCATCGCTCACTCCTAAATAAGAGCGTGGAGAAGGTTTACTCGAGGAGGGAGCCACTGGCCGAGCGCTAAGGAAATCAAAGATATCCATCTTTCCTGGCGGGGTTTGAGGGGAAACAAAAACATAATTTTATATGAAAACGACAAATAAGAAGATTCATGTTGACCGTATTAAAGTGGCGAAGTTTTATTTCTTCAGGCCGGAGGGTGAACCACGAGCAAGACAAATAACAGAGAATCTGACGCTGCACCAAACTTTACTGAGTTCTGTCATAACAGATCCATCTATCTATCCATTTATGCATCCATCCATCTATCCATCTGTCCATCCATCCATCCGTTTATCCATCCAGTCATCCATCTATCCATCTGTCCATCCATCCATCCGTCCATCTGTTTATCCATCTATCCATCCATCCATCCATCTGTTTATCCATCCATCCATCCATCAATCCATCCATCCGTTTATCCATCCATTCGTTTATCTATCCATCCATCCGTTTATCCATCTGTCCATCCATCCATCCATCTGTTTATCCATCCATCCATCCATCAATCCATCTGTTTATCCATCCATCCATCCATCAATCCATCCATCCGTCCATCTGTTTATCCATCCAGCCGTTTATTTATCTATCCATCTATCCATCCATCCATCCATCTGTTTATCCATCCATCCATCAATCCATCCATCCGTTTATTTATCTATCCATCCATCAATCCATCCATCCGTTTATTTATCTATCCATCTATCCATCCATCTGTTTATCCATCCATCCATCAATTCATTCATCTGTTTATCCATCCATCCGTTTATTTATTTATCCATCCATCCGTTTATCCATCCATCTATCCATCCGTCCATCCATCCGTTTATCCATCCAGTCATCCATCTGTCCATCCATCCATCCATCCATCCATCTGTTTATCCATCCATCCATCAATTCATTCATCCGTTTATCCATCCATCCGTTTATTTATCTATCCATCCATCCGTTTATCCATCCATCAATCCATCCATCCGTTTATCCGTTTATCCATCCAGTCATCCATTTGTCCATCCATCTATCCATCCATCCATCCGTCCATCTGTTTATCCATCCATCCGTCCATCCGTTGTTTTTTTACTGAAAAGTTTTACATCTAAGTTAAATATGGGCAAAAACATTAGTAAAAGTATGATAAATACCAGACCATGATGTGAAATTTAACAGACTAAAAATAGGTAAACACAGGGGTTCTGGGTTTAAAGTAAAAGTTTAAGTAAAAGAAGAAAACGGTAAAAAGATGCAGCTATTTTTAAAGCTTAAACTTAAGTATGACCTAAACCAGTAAACCGAACTGGAAAAACATTAACCAAAGGATCTTGATAGACAATCGGTGGTGTGTGGAGCTGTTTTCTTGCTGTTGGAGGGTCAACATTAAGTATCGGGGTTAGAGGTGCAGAGAACTCTGCCCCGACCTGAACAGCAGAGGCCGAGGCTGGGACCCTCTAATCAACAGGCAGAGACACACGAACACAAACCTAGTGAAACTGACACTGGGAGTTCATTTTATAGCTGTCAACTAATTTAGTCTGTCCTGCCTTCACTTTTCATTAACTCGCATAAATTTGTCAAAATCAATAAGCTTCACATTTTGTTCACTCACCTGTAAACTTCATCTGTCTACAGTCATGTAAAAAAATTAGGACACCATCATTAAATATTCAGTTCTGGCCTTTGAACTATCTGAACTATCTGGGCTTTGACTAGGCCTAGAACTTCATAATTCCTTTGTCATGGTTCAGGGTCTAGTTCTCCATCAGCTTTAATGTTTTTTAGCTGGTCTCACATTTTCCTCTAACATCATCCAATACAAGGTAGAGTCCATGGTGGATTCTATGATGGTGAGCTGCCCTGGTCCTGCTGAAACTAAACCCAAGCATGACACTGCCACCTCCGTGCTTCACAGTTGGTATAAGGTTATTTTTCTAGAGTGCTGTAATTCTTTTAATCCAAATATTTCCTCTGTTCTGGTGTCCAGGTAATCCAATTTTATACTCCTCTGGGAAGGACAATGTATTCCTTCAGTCTGACTCTCATGTTTTTATTAGAGAACAAAACTTTTTTTCTTGCACTCCTCCCATGAACGATTTTTCCTGATTGTACAGACTATCACTATTATATCAACCTCCTGAAGGTCCCATGAAGACATTTATGGATTTTTGGAGAGTTCTTTTAGCATCTTGCGGTGTGTTCTCAAGGTGGACCGCTTGAACATCCAGACCCGGGCATGTAGGAGTGTATTTGGAACGACTCCCACTTGTATACTGATTTCTGTACAGATAACTTGCTGAGACCTCCTTTGAGACCTCTCTTAACTCCTTAACCGGAGTTACTTGTTATGCAGCTGTAGTGCCCTCCTGCCAATAAACTTTGTTATGAGGTGTTTTTTCATGAAGCACCTCAGACATTTCCACCCTTGGATGGTCTGGAAATAAGCCTGAGGGCATTGAACTGACCCCAGAGTCTTCTCCTGTTGAACATCCGGGTGGTGCATTGGTGCAGGTCATGTCTCCCTGGAGAGGTGCTACATCCATTCCCCGAAGGGTCAGAGTTGTTCAAGTACTCGGTCTTTAAAAACTTTCAACTGACTCCTTTTATTCTCCTTGCATCTAAATACAGTCATTAACTTTTTAATTATTTGGTTCTTAAAAATCATTTTGTGTCCTTAAAAGTAATTTGGCCCATTTTTTTGTGAATTAAACTTCATCTTCAGGGAAAAAAAGAAAAGCCCTTGTGGATTTAAAATTAATTAAAATAATACTTTTTACACTGTCTGGATAATACCAAAAGCTTCAATTTATTTCACGTTTACATTTTCATTCAAAGGTTTCATCTCCTCCACCTGCAAGTTTCTTTTTCCCCGCTAACGTGCGTAAACCACCTTGAACTGTTGATAATCAATGTTCAGCCATAAAAACCTGTCTGAGCCGCTCCCAGGAGTGAAGGGCGGTGGTGTCTTATTTATGAAACCCAATATGCGTGCAGAGAGAGTGGACTGCGCTCCTCTGGGGTATCAGTAATCGTCTGGAATAACTTCCAATTAATGAAGCAGATGGTATTTTCACAGCAACACCTGGGATGTCCAGGCACTCGGAAGGCAGGAATTAATTCCACTTAGAGTAAAATTTCAAAAAGCTTTATCCCCTACATCCCGGTCCCTCCTTCTTTCCCCACTGCTGGCTGCTCAGGGCTGTAATAAATACCCTTTGGACTCCTCTAACAGAACTGCGATTCCTCGGTAAAGGCCTTCTCTCCTTTTTCAGAAAGCTTTTAGTTTCCCTGTAATCCCGCTCAAAGACGTAACTGTCTAGGACAACTTCCAGGAGAGCACAAGGACAAAAACAGAAAAATGTCAAATTCCACGTGTAGGTCCGTTTATAACTTAATATGGACTCATGCTTCTGCAGTGCAGAGTGAAGGCTCGAGTCGGTGTGCACCAGCGAAACCTTGTTAGCAAGGCAAACATTGGAACATGACGGGATTAACCAGGAATGTGAGGAAAGGCTCAAACTGGGCTCCAGTTACTAAATTCTGTCCTGTAAAATAAGTAATTATGACTAAAACTAGCCCCACTGACAGGTACCCACACACCAAAGGTAATAAATGACTCCCCAGAGCAGCTTCTAAAAAATTAGACAAATGAGTAAAACTCACCTTCCTCTTAGTCATGTTTCGCTAACTGACAAACATTTTAAAGGTTAAATAGGCCCTAAAATTTTTATATTTCTAGCCAGAGGTTCATCTACCTTTCTACAGGTGTATATTTCTCATAAAAACCCATAAGGATAGTAAATGATTATTTTTTAATGCAGGATTTTCATACACATAAAGTTGGCTACTAAAAAAAAAAAAAACATTATCTCCATCGAGTGAACCTCTAGGTCACTGACAACAGACAGCAAAAATAGTAGTGAGCAACAGGGATCGACCCAAAGAAGCAAGTTTTAAACATGATGTCTTGGCTTTAGTTGGACAAATGACTTTTAACAGGTTCCAATATGGGTTCTGGAGAACTTTTAACAAGTTTGGCTACCTTGTTCCCTGAGGAACAGACTGATAAGAATACAATGAAGACCAGGGAGCGTCCTTGGTGCAAGGGGTTTGGGCCAGAATATGACTCCAACAATCCACTAATCATGATAAATGCCACCGTGGATGCTGAGGCAAACAAAGACCACATATGGGGGGTCCGGCTCACTCAGGGCGGCGTGGTCTTAGCAGCGCCTTGTCAGTTGCACCTTAAGCAAGTTTTCCGTTGCATTTTTCATGTCCAGTCAAAAGAAGGGTGGGCGCCTGTAGATCCAAAGAAGTAATTCTGGTATATCAAACTACAGTCCTTAAGGGCTTTAGACATGTCCCTGTTTCAACACAGCTGATTGAAGTTCTGTGGGAACCCGCCTTTGACCCATTTTTCTTTTATTTAGATGCGTTCAACCAGAGAAACATCTTCAAAATGCAATACTCTGCCCCTTCAGGACTGACTTCGGACTACTGAAATAATCAATGGTAGTTTTTAAAAATGGGCAATGAGGCTCACCGCCCAGGGAGGCATGGCTACTTGGGGCGGCACCAGCTCTCAACAAATGAAATTATAATTTACCAGTCAGTTGTGAATCAACTCGATATTTGAGGGATGTTTTGGTCATTTTAAGGAATCTCAGTTCAAAATCTAAAAGAGCAAACTGAATGAAGAGCAGAGGTAACTCACAAGCTTAATCCCCCCTAGAGATATGGGTCAGCACCCAGGGCAGCAAGATAAAGGTGGGCGACACTTCCTCCTGACAATTCAAATGAAAAGTTACTTGTCAAAGAGGATCGGGCAGCTGAAAGAAAAAATGCTGGTCCACCACAGCTCGGCAAGTTAATGACCAATGATGGTCTCATTTTTAAGTCAAGCTGTAGATCTCCAAGGCAACCAAGGTTCCAGTTTTAACTCTGGGTTTCTGTCCAACTTGACCTTGTTAAATATTTCGACTAAGTGTCATGATGCTAAGGTGTTTTGGGTTTCTTTATACATCCGTTTGTTCCTTTTTATTTACGTTCTCCTAGTGTTACCATTTTAGTTATTTCTGAGGTTTTCAGTTCATTCTTCTATATTTTGTATCATTCTCTGTCAGATTTCCTCCCTGTGTTCCTCGCGGTCTGATCCTGCTCACTGTTCGTCTCTCCCTCAGCTTCTATCTTCATTGGTCTCAGCTTTTCCTCATGTCCTCCAGATTACTCACACCTGCATTCTGTGTCACTTCGCCGTTCATCCCTCACTATTTTAGCTCACCTGTTGCATTTGCTCCCCGCTGGATTCTCCCATTACTCTCCCAGTTTTTATGTCATTCTCTCCAGCCTGTGACTCGGACATGTTCCTCTCCTGTTTTCGTGTGCTCCTTGAAAGTTACCACATCTTCATTTAATAAATCATGGCCATTAAATGCTCCAGTCTGCGCCTGGGTCCTGCTCCTCCACCACACCCCCTGACAAACGAACTGCTTCTATGTGACGTTTGCACAGTTTTGTTCACAGAGGAAGCACAGTGACCATGTTTTTAGTTGATTAATGGATGTAACCAAAGTATTGAGATGAAACTCACTCAGAAATAAACAAAGACAAATGATTTTGACTCCCTCTGCGATAAACATTTCTCTCTAATAAAGTCGTTCTGCTAAATTAAATTATTTTCCTTCCAGAGGCCAAACAAATTACACCAAATATCCACCACAAACACCAATGCTGTATATTTATGATGCTTCATCACAAAGAAAAATGAAAAAGGGATTTGAAATAATGGAAGTTGGCATCTTTTATCTGTTTGCAGTAACATTGGGTTTTTATTTTCAGCATGATGGGCATGCTGTGATGAGCTTTGTCTTTGATGATCAAAACCAAAATCAGAGCTCATTATGTTTGTTGATGATCACCCATTCCTTTGTTTCATGCTTGTAATGATCAGATGTGGCTGAAGAGCATCTCTCTGGGAATTTCCTGTGGTTTCCAGGAGCAGGGCTGCAGCCCAAGGGGAGTTTCAGCGCTCCATATGGAACGCATACAGTCATTTACCCGTGCAGACAGACCTCTCCTCTCTGCCTTCACTCTGATGTAATTAGCAGCTTCTGCTGTCAAGAATGAGGCTCCTGTTTATCTTTGTCACAGCTTGTCTATTAAACCATCATTAGTCGGCTAAATGCTGCAGGAGTTTGCTCCCTGTGAAATCGGTTTGCTGGGTAACGAACAAATATCGGCCTTGGCTGACTGTCCTGTAATTGATGGCTCCGGTTAGATCAGCCGGATCTAGAAAAAGCACTTTGAGGTTAATGCCAGCCTGGAAACTATAGAAATATAAGAGACGGTTAGTCACAGGAGGACACTGAAAGTCTGTCCACATGAAAGCAAAAAGAAGCATTACATAAATCCTCGCTGCTCATCTGCTCTGAGCATTTTTAGGATCTAATAAGAGCAAAACTATGGGGCCATTTTATGTTTGCCTCTCTTTTCATTAACATTGCTCGGTATTCATCATACGACATCTAAGACTTAGAGTGGAACTCCAGCAGGACCGTAAATCTATAGAAGGGCATGGTTATTTGAGCCTAATGCTCATAATGTTAATACTAACATGCTGAGGTTTAGCAGCGATGGCGAGCATACTGTTCAACATCTGATACAGCTGAGAAAAATCAGCAAGCAGAGACTCATGGGAACATTTTTCCAACAATAATACATTACTGGGGGCCTTTTGTACAAATAGTAGAAAGCAACATATAATATTTTATCTTAAACAGAGGCATATATTTCAAGAAGGAAATTTGAATATTACATATGACCAATAAAAATGATTTTTAATACAGAAATTTGAAAAGGTATGGCCTGTATAATGACAAGAAAGACTCCTAACTTGACAGTCATTGACACCCTCCACAGGGAGGGTAAACCACAAAAGCTCATTGCTAAAGAAGTGTCAGGATCTGTCCGTGTTTGATTCAGTTTGTTAATTAACCTGGTCTGATCTTTTGCTTTCCTTTTGTTTCCTGTAGCCTCTCCCACAAACCATCTCTCGTTTTCCCTGATTGTTTGGACTTGTCATTCATTGGTTCCCTCTGCGGTTCCGTTTGTATACATGTTCCCTGGTTACCTTTGTTCCCTGCGGGTTTGTTATCATATGTAATGTTACATCTGATTTCTGGTGTCCTGGTCTGGTTCTGTTCTCCCTGCCTGGTCCGTGAGTGAGAGTGATTGAACCTCAAACTTACCTGCATGCGTCTGGCTCTGGCGTCCTTCCTCGGCACTTTGGTCCTACCCACAACCGCACAGCATGACACGAAATGTGTCACCAAGCATATTAATGGAAAGTTAAGAGGAAGGAAAAATGATGGTACAAAAACGTACACAAGCGACAGGGAAAACTGCAGCCTTGAGATGATTGTGAAGCAAAGCCCATTCAAGAGTTTATAGGAGATTCACAAACCACCACAAACAGGAATCAATCACATGGACCACAACTGTCTCCTCTAGGAGTTAAACTGCTCCAAAGCAGAGACAATGTCAGAGGTGTCTTACCTGGGCCAGGGAGAAAAGGGTCTGGACTGTTGCTGAACAAGTAACACAAACATGGAGAGGCTAGTCATGACAAACAGTAGGATCAAGTGTTAAACAGTGAAAACTAAAGACAGAGGTAGGGTCTAGAATGGACCAATGAACAAGAGGGACTAATCAGTAGAAATGTGAAGCAGCTGGTGACAGGAGGGAGGCTAATGAACACAGATGAGCAGGAAGTCCAGAGAAGTAACAGAAACATCTAAACACAAGAATAAATAAAGAACCTAAACTACAATGAATGAACTAACATGACAGCAACTGAAGAACATAAACAGGGAAATGCAGAGAAAAAGACAAGGAACTCAAACTCAAACCCCTACGCAGGAGAATCATGACAGGTCCACTGGGCTTTCTAAAGTCCACCGTCAAGGCAGCCATCTGAAATGAAGTTTTAGAGCACTTCATGCTTCCTTCTGTTGACAAAAAGCTGCTTTAATCACCATGGTATCACTGTGCTGAACAATCTAACCCCAACGATCTAAGTTAAAGAACAAAGAAAATAATAAAATTCTTTGCCAGAACAGTAAAAGTTGCTTCTTTTAAATTTGAATTTGTTTCCCACTCCTCCTGCATGTTATGATAGGAAAAGGATCTGGAGCCCACTTGTCATAACTCTTTCCTCCAAACTTGAGTCTTTTAAACCATCTGGCAGCAATTTTTTGGCAGAGCAATTAATTCAGTCCAATATCCTCTCTCATAAAGGAATGTGTGCATAAAATGTCACAAATAACAAAGAATTTGAGGAAAACCTGTAGGAGTGGACATTTTTAGGTTATCATCATCAAAAAGGGCACATACGCATGCTACTGAAGGCTGCAAAGGTAGAAAAGGAGCTATAATGAATAAAAAAACATGCATTTAAGGATCACCGCATCTGAAAATTTATCTTTTAAATAAATAGAAATATTCAAGCTGCCTTTCACTGCTTGATGTCTGCAGTTTTCTGCAGACCTGCAGAGGACTCACAGGGCAAACATCTGTCCTCAGCAGCTCTGTGCACCAGTGAAAGCTTTTGTTTGTGTGGACACCACTTGTGACAGTGTGTAGTCCCAATTTGCCAGGACGTCTGGCTGTGTGGGCAACATGCTGTGATGCATGCTGGGACCCTGAGGCTGGGGGGAAATTAATTAGCTCAGACGAAACAATATATGACTGGTGAATCGAAAGCAATGCACAAAAAAAGGCTTTTAAACAGATTCATTTTCATTCGAACTAAATTAAATGCATTATGATGGTGTATTTTCTTTGTGGATCACCACCCGCATTTTTTTTCAAGGAACATTAAAACAAGCTCATGTTGCATTGAAAAGGAAAGATGAAGCTGAAATGAATCTTTGTGAGTTGATCTCTGCACAGATAAGAAGTGCTTCACAACTTATTTTCTAACTTATTGTACGACTGTGGGATGTGCTCAACATTAGCTTTCCCATCAGGCTTTTAACACTGATTAAAATTCTTTGCACTGTGAATTGAAACATCTTCTTATCTCATCTGCAGTGCTTCTGTAAATCTAGTATTTAATCATTATCGTGTTGTATTAATCTTTTATTTCTGGAAGTTGGGGGTTTGGTCCGACGTGAGGGCATCGTTTTGTTAAATTATGACTAAGAGAGACTGCCTTTCAATAAATTATTGACATGAACTTGCCACAACATTAAAATCCTCTTTGTAATGTTAATTACATTCTCCTTGTTGTGCAAAAACTGCTCTAAATAATCTGATGTTGTCTGGCATTTAGCTCCGGGATCTTTTGGGTCACATTAAAACCACATCTAGATGAACTCCAAGAGACCATTGCATCGCAACAACACGATCGTTGTTAATTATTCCAAAACTCAGCTGGGTTAGTGCTGCAGGTTATTAGCATTTTTGCAGCAGATAGTAAAATAGTCTGTGCTCTGTGCAGCAGTCATGAAGCACGCTGGCTAGATCATGGCTAATCCCCTCCACACTTGACATCTTCCAACCTACTTTGTCTGAAAAAATGACTTGCAGAAATTGTCCAGACATGAACCACAGTCAGATGATGAATTCATTGCAGTTCTTCTTCAGAATCACGTCATTTATTTACTTTCTTTTATAAACTTGTTGTTTTGTTAATTTGTTCATGGAACGTTCCATAAACATTCAAGGAATAGTTGAACAGAGGCTGGAGATCTTTAGAGTATGAAGTTTTACTGAAGGTCTCCTAATGTTTGCTTCTGAAAACAAGCACCATCTGGGAAACGTTCCCTGGAAGTAAACCTCATGTTTTTAGCCATTTGCTAAAGGTTGCAGACAATTTTCCAGTTGCTTTTAAAATCAACATCTGAATCAACTTTATTTGCCAGGTTTGTGCACAAAGGCAAGGAATTTGGCTTTGGTTCCACTTTATTATCCATGAAGGCTTTTTTTTTGAGGCCGGAGCTAACTTTCCTGTAATTTTTAGCAAACATTTACAAGACATTTACAAAACCAAGTTTAGGGTTGCAGTCAACAATCAGTACCTTTTAGGCAACAGTAAGATGTTTAGCTAATGTTTCCAGATCTACATCCACTAGGCATTCAGAAAATGTTCGTCCGACCACCTTTCCAGTTTAGCCAATGTTTCTTGGAAACTTTCTTAACTTTCATGTTTTCATGTCAACTAAGCATTTGTAAACATTTTGTTAATTGTTGTGAATAACTTTCCAGTAACACTAATAGAATCTTTGTTGAACATTTAGCCAACTTAATTTTTTAAAATGTTTATTAAGTGTTAGGAAAGCTGTTGCTAAAAATTGTGACTACATTCCCAGTAAGTCATCTGAGTGTTCGTAAAAGGTTTGGTAAATATTTTGGCTAACTTTCCCGTAGCATTTAGCAAAATTTTTTGCTAACAGTTGAAGCTACCTTACCTAAGCAAAATGTTGTGTTTAGTGTTTGGACAACGTTAGCTAAAGGTAGCAGCGAACTTGCCTGTAAGTTTAGTACATTTTCCAATCAGTCAACGACATGTTTGAAAAGCATTCTCTAAAGGCTGCAGTTAACTTTCCAGCAGCCTTGAAAGAGAACGTTACCTGGAGCTTTGTAAACACTTCTGTGTTTACAATCCTTCACTTTTTTGATCCATCAGTTTTGTTAAAATGTTCACTTCAGGTTGCAACGTTTCAATAATTTTTAGCCAACATTCCCCAGACGCTTTCCTAACCTAGGGGGTAGGGTGTCCTAACTTTTTCCTTCAATATCAACAAAGAAAACTATATACTAAATGTTTGTCCGATCTTTACACAACCGTAATTTCAATACAGTAAGTTTTTGGAAAATGTAAAATGGTCTTGCAGCAAACTTTCGAAAAACCTTTAGTGGATGTTTCCCACAAGTTTGCATATAAAAACGTCTAATACTTGAACAATGTGTGCACACAGATCTATGACGTAACACCAAGAAGTAAGTACTTACATTAGATTTTTTAAAATGTTTTTCCTCCTATTTTTCCTTAATAATATTGATAATCGTTACCTGGCAGTTATTTCCAGCAGTCACTTTGTGACCTCCAGGAAACAATACATAGGTTATGAAATCTGTAACCTTTAGAGAGGGTTTCCTTAACTTTCTCTGACGGTTGGGTTCTTCTAACCTCAAAAGGAACTTGAGCAACCTTCTCCGAAGGTGAATTTTAATTCTTAAAGGAGGGGAGGCCAAATTTTTATTAACTTTTCCTGCCTGTGTTGCTAATTTACATTTCAGCCTGACTCATGGACTCATGGCACCTGTAATTTATTTTAAGCTTTAAAATTTCACCTTCACTGAAACCTAAAAGCAGCAAGGAAGCACTAAGAATGACGATTTACTAGGCTTCTAAAAACCTCAAAGGGTGCAGTATGACACGTACAGAAATCATTGCCATTGCTCTGCAGTGACGAGGTGAGAGCTGTTCCTCCGAGGTGGCGAAACGAGCGCATGAAGCCTTGATTTCCGGCCATTAAAACTAAAAACCCAGATTTTGCCGTCGTTAAGAGGCAGCTGCGTCTGCGAGGGTCAGCTCTGAGACAGAGTTGGGCTCTGATAGCGTGTCTCCAGCTAATTGTGAGAGCAATCATTACGTCTGATAAGGAAAACCATAAATCACAAAGAAAGGCCTGACCCGTGGCTGGCCCCAGACGTTCGGTGGAGGAAACTCTCAGCGGCTGACTCAGAACAGCTAAAATCTCATTATGTCTTAGCCTTGACAAAGTGCCAGCGCCATCTTTGTTACTGCAGAGGAGACCAGCTCTCATTCGTCCTGGCTCTGTTATTTATTAATTGGTTAGACAAAACTCAAAGCGATGTTATCACCAACTACAGCAGTGAGACTTGGACGCTGCTGCGTTGACATCCTTCCTTCATCAATGAAAATATCAGTAATGTGTGTCTGAAAGGATCCAGTAGTCCAGTCATCATTACTTTGGTTTGTGAGTTTTTAAATGAATAAATAAACAAATGAATAATTTATTTTAGACAGTCCACCAAAGTATTAACATTAACACACACAGATGTACACTCACCGGCCACTTTATTAGGTACACCTGTCCAACTGCTCGTTAATGCAAATTTCTAATCAGCCAATCACATGGCAGCAACTCAAATCCTTTAGGCATGTAGACATGGTCAAGACGATCTGCTGCAGTTCAAACCGAGCATCAGAGTGGGGAAGAAAGGTGATTTAAGTGACTTTAAACGTGACATGGTTGTTGGTGCCAGACGGGCTGGTCTGAGTATTTCAGAAACTGCTGATCTACTGGGATTTTCACCCACTACCATCTCTAGGGTTTGCAGAGAATGGTCTGAAAAAGAGAAAATATCCAGTGAGCAGCAGTTCTGTGGGCGCAAATGCCTTGTTGATGCCAGAGGTCAGAGGAGAATGGCCAGACTGGTTCGAACTGATAGAAAGACAACAGTAACTCAAATAACCACTTGTTACAACCAAGGCATGCAGAAGAGCATCTCTGAATGCACAACACGTCGAACCTTGAGGGGCGTGGGCTACAGCAGCAGAAAACCACACTGGGTGTCACTCCTGTCAGCTAAGAACAGGAAACTGAGGCTACAATTCGCACAGGCTCACCAAAATTGGACAATAGAAGATTGGAAAAACGTTGCCTGGTCTGATGAGTCTCGATTTCTGCTGCGACATTCGGATGGTCGGGTCAGAATTTGGTGTCAACAACATGAAAGCATGGATCCATCCTGCCTTTTATCAACGGTTCAGGCTGGTGGTGGTGTAATGGTCTGGGGGATATTTTCGTGGCACACTTTGGGCCCCTTAGTACCAACTGAGCATCGTGTCAATGCTACAGCCAACCTGAGTATTGTTGCTGACCACGTCCATCCCTTTATGACCACAGTGTACCCATCTTCTGATGGTTACTTCCAGCAGGATAACGGGCCATGTCATAAAGCACGAATCATCTCAGACTGGTTTCTTGAACATGACAATGAGTTCACTGGACTCAAATGGCCTCCACATTCACCAGATCTCAATCCAATAGAGCACCTTTGGTATGTGGTGGAATGGGAGATTCACATCATGGATGTGCAGCCGACAACTCTGCAGCATCGGTATGACGCTATCATGTCAATATGGACCAAACACTCTGAGGAATGTTTCCAGTACCTTGTTGAATCTATGCCACGAAGTATTAAGGCAGTTCTTAAGGCAAAAGGGCGTCCAACCCGGTACTAGCAAGGCGTACCTAATAAAGTGGCCGGTGAGTGTATACCTCAGTGTGAGTACAAACACTGCTTTACACATTTATATATTTAGCAAATCAACAATGAAAAAGTGTTTGTCCTGTGGGTTTGTGTGATGCCCTGTGATGGACTGGTGACCTGTCCAGGTTCTACCCCGCCTTCCGCCCATAGACTGCTCGAGATAGGCACCAGCTTCCCTGCGACCCACTATGGAAGAAGCGGTAGAAAATGACTGGCTGACTGACAATGAAAAAGAAAAGAAAAGTTTATTTCTAACCTTTTAAGTGTGAATACCTCTATAAAGGTCTTGGCAATGTGCAGTCTGGAGTATGCAGATGTATCCTAACAACAGCAATATGAGAGGAGCAACTGTTGTTGGGTTCTAAAGATATTTCCTAACTATCTGAAGTTTGTGTGGAGTTTCTCTCCAAGAAGTCTCAGATGGGAGCAATGTAGACATGGTTAGTCATAATGCACAGTGTCAAGTTTGGTACACAGCATAACGGCACAAACACCCCATACCAACTGTAAAGCATAGTGGTTAAAGAATGATGATCTGGGCTTGTTTTGCACCTACATGACCTGTGGGCCTTGCAGTCATTGCACTCATGTTTCCCAAAGTATCCTAGTATCAAGATCATCTGCTCTGTTTGGGTCATAACACATGACAATATCCCCTAGTGCAGCAGCAATTCTGCAACAAGAAGGCTAAAAATAAAATATTCATGGTGTTGCAACCGCCCAGTCAAAGCTCAGACTGCAAACTAACTGAAATGCTGTTGCAGGACCTTAAGAGAGCTGTGCATAAGCAAATGTCTTCAACCTCATAGTATCAATGTCATTTGGACAGAGGAGACCAAAGATATCTGATGATTTGGGCTTGTCTTGCAGCCACAGACCCTGGATAGATCAGTCATTGAGTCAACCATTAACTCCTACGTATTTCAAGAGTCTTACACAAGGTCATCTGGTCTATCAGCAAAAGCTTCACCCCATTGGATCACAAGATGACAACATTTCTAAGAACACCAGCAAATATACAGCAGAAATGCTGGAAAGGAAACAAAACAATGTGTTGCCATGACGCAGACAAAGCAATAGTCACAGCATTCATAACAATATAAAGGAGCTATAACGATGATTCAGTTTCTATCCCACTCTTTCTGTAGCCGGTCTTTAGCACTCCCACTATATGAAGCCATGAGTTTCAGAGCTTTCCTTTTCAGGTTCTTGTTTGAGGTTCACTCCTGCCTTGGTACACTTAATATCTGGACAATACTGCATCTTTAATAATACAGAAGGGGAGTATGTCTGTTGAGCAGATGAAAGCATTAGTTTGATGTTGAATCTTGACTTTGGCTACATGCTATAAATCGTCCAGAGAGCTGAAAGCACATGGTTTCTCTCTGTTCTTTCCAACACACCTTGGTCCTCCCATTAAGTATGGCGGGTTCACATCTTACAGCAGGCTTTGACATTCTTTGCTGTTTTTCTACCACACAGCTTCTTTTCTCTTCTACACATTGTAAAGCCAAAACAAATATTCCCTTTCACTCTACATTGAGCTTGAATTATTGAGCGGAGGGGTTGAATGCATGGCAGGAACCAACAGCTGGAAACTCCATGCTGCCACTGCGGACTCCAACTCATCTGCAGATTAAATAGATTAATGAAAGGCTTTATTTGGTTATAAAACTTACTTTCATTAGATTTTTAAAGTGTCCATGTCCTCAGACAGCGAAATGTAGAGTCAACAGTGACTGCACGTTAGCATTTCCAGAACATTCCAGATGTCTGAGAATAAAGTCATAAAAAGCATCTGCAAACCTGCCATCCCGTCTAATTTAACTACCAGACTGGGCAGAAATAATTCTTATGTAATTTAATGGTGTGTACTCCAATATCTCCTTTCCCAAAGACCAGACGTTCACATGACAATTAAACACCATGTAAGGAGTACCCAAGAGTCTCTCACCATAAACAGCAATGCTCAGATAATAGTCTCGACTGGGGGAAAGCGCAGCCATAACTGTGTATTCTGCAAGATGTCATCACTGTTACCCATTTTGACTGAAAAAGGCAGTGTGTGCAGGAATGTCAGCTATAATGCGTTTTTCTATTCATTTATATGCTAAATGGCATGACATGTATAATTCAGGCTAATATCAAACAACAAGCAGTTTCCTTCCCATAACAGCTCCAACAAATAAAACTCGTAGGTCTTCAGACTTGCTTCCCACCGATGGCATCCGATCTTTTTGGACTGGAGTCAGGGACGTTTGGCAGGCTGCTGAACTCTGTTAAGTTTAAACTAAAAAATGTAAATTTCGGAACAAAGGTGGTAACACTAACTATTAGGGGGTATGGTGTGCTAACTTTTTCCTGCTATTAGGGGGTAGGGTGTCCTAACTTTTTCCTGCTATTAGGGGGTAGAGTGTCCTAACTTTTTCCTGCTATTAGGGGGTAGGGTGTCCTAACTGTTTCCTGCTATTAGGGGGTAGGGTGTCTTAACTTTTTACTTAATTAGAAAACACACTTTTGTTGATATCTTTTATTAAATGACTAAAAAGGTTCTATTCTGTTGTTTAAGTCAATTTAAATAACATTGTTTTGGTGACATAAGTGAAAAAGATTAGACATTATTATGGGAACATTTATTAATAAAAAAACTAAATATTTTATGCAATTTTACATTTTTTTCACATCACTGAGTGGCAATTCCACATGGGGGCATTGAGGAGTCTAGTTCACTGGGAATGGTGGCTGGTTAATGGTACCAGTTGACAAATGGATCACTGTTTCTCATCCATTACATCGTGTGAACATCTGACAGCAACCATACTGTACAGCAACACACTGCAGGTCTCCAGACTGCTCGGTACTGTAATACAGCATGGGAAACAGACCCAAGTGTCACCCCACCGCACTGTAAAGCTATGCTAATTAGCCTGGCAATAAAAACACTGACGGTAATTAAGAACAGGAATGTGAGACAGAAAGGGCTCAGAAAACAGAAAAATATCCGAACTCAAGCTGAGAGTCTGCAGGATGGTCTGTTGTGGATTTTTCTTGTCCTGGGGGATGGGTGGTGTTTTTCTGGTTTAATGTTTGCACATGAGACAGGCATGAAAATATCTACAAATACCCAGGACACCATTCTAGCCCATTCTTTGGTGAGGTCAAAAAAGAAAGGTTTCCTTTTCGTTGCTCTTCTGTGAAGCTGATATTTGCACAGGTGCCACTGCAGCACCGCTCCCAGAGCCTGCAGAAGCTTCCTGCAGGTCTTTTTACAGTCAAACAGAGGGTTTTATTTGCCTTCCTAGCATTCCTACAGTCACACTCACAAAATGTTTTGTCTTTCAGACCCTAAACTGACCACCACAGTTTATATTCATGACCATTCCTTTATTACATCACTAGTGACAAGTGAAACAATTTACCTGGCTCTTCCTAACAGTGACTGCAAACAAACAAGAACCCATTTAAGGTTTTACTCCAGGATTGTCCTGGATTTATCTCCATTCATCTTCTCATACCAGCTTTCCTATCCCTGCTGAAGAAAAGTATATAAAGAGCATGATGCTTCCATCACCATGTTTCACTATGAAGACAGAGCATTAAACGTAGAGGTCAAAATTTAGCAAACAGCTTTTTTGCAATAATATCTTTTATCTGACAGTTCATCCATAAAGTGCAGATTTGTGAAGTGCACAATTAATAGTTGTCCTGTTGACAGATTCTTCTACCTGAGCTTTGGATCTCTGTAGCTCTTCCAGAGTTACATCGGCCCTCTTGGCAGCTTCTTCGATTAATGCTCTCCTTGGCCGTCCTGTCAGTTCAGGTGGACCGCCATGTCTTGGTAGGTTTAGGGTTATGCCTTTATGCAGACCACACTCTTTAGGTCCACCTCACAGTTATACACTTTGTGTTGCTTTTCACATAGAATCCCAGTAAAATACTTTGAAGTTTTTGGTTGCAATGTTACACAATGGGTGTGAATACTTTAGCAAGGCACTGCATACTGTTAACAGTGTGGTGACAGCTTTGAACCTTATGACAGTGTGACATTATTCAAACAATGATGCAGAAGTCGGGATTTGGAAGAACCTCAGTGCTTTACGACAAGTTTTGTGGAACAAAAATTACTACAGTTTTTCCTCTTGGGACTCATTTATGTCTGCAAAACATGTATAATAATCACCTTTAGGTGTGAGCCAATCGCATGGGGACATTTCATGAAACATCAAGAAACCAAAATCTGGGTATTTATTAATGCTGATGAACACTAATGTCTTCCATGGCACTTGTATCTTGAATGGTTCTATATTAAACTGAAGAAGGTTCCCAGTGACCAAATATACCAGATCTATTCTGTTAGTTTTAATAATCTTTTGTAATTGTGTCTGACAAGATAAAGTCCAACTTCTGGTACAGATAGAGACACATTCTTTTCTTATTAGTCATTTTCCTGATGTCTCGACCAATCAAAGGGAGGATTCATGACAGAAAATACATTTGCATCAGTCCTGCTGTTTAACCTTGTATGTCCTACAGAATTTCAATTTGTCCTTGATGTTTTTCTTGGACACAGTAGCTTCTCTGCTTTCCTTCATATCAAAAGGAGGCTGTACAAAAGTTGTGCAGATGCATTTATACCCACCTGCTGCTAATGTTGAAGAGGTTCTACACTGGTTACATGATTCTGCAAGAAGTCACCATGCTGGAGCTTGGTGGACACTCTTAGAGGGCCTGAAGCCTTCTTCTCTGTAGCTGAACTTCTTATTTTTGGTGTAATGCATCTGGTCAGGAAGCTCTCTGCAGCAGAACCTGTCCCAGAACAGCCCAAACTGCAACACAGTGATGCAGTAAAACAGATTGTAAAACATTACAACAGGAAGACGTTTTGGATTCCAGCACATCTGCGGACTTTCCAGGTATTTACGAGAGCTTGGTGAGGGAAACAACAGCAGGCTCTGGCTGAGTGTCTGTCTCAGAAGGTTAGCGGCAGACTCACAGACTCTTAAAGGCCACGCCCAAACACAGGTGAACAACACAAGTAGTTGTCAGTGGGTGATAAAGTGAAAGTGTAATCATAAAGTTTAATGATGATTGTAACATTCAGAACTGATCATTTCAAACTGCAGTTTAAACAGATGAAATAACATAACTTTCATCACTTGTTAACTTTAATTCATCTCAGTTAAACTCAGTTTGTTTAAACTGCACCGATTCACAACACCAAAGCCATTTTACATGAGAAACAGATCCAATTCATGATTAATGTAATTTATAGAATACATTTCATTTTAAACTAAATTAAAACCAATGCAATTCATTCCAAGTCAAATCCAATTAAATACACTCTAACTCAGTCTAATGCAAATAAAGCAATACACTCAGATTTAGCTGATAATATACTAATAGGTTAAAAGTTATTTAATTAAGAAAGCACAGCTGATCGTATTTCTACAGGAAGAGACCTCGAAAAGAACCAGAATGAAGCTTGGGAGGAGCCTTCGTCTACCGCAACTTACTGGGGGTTGAGAGGACAGGAGGGAGCTAGACCAAATCACAGGAGCACTGGGCTAGGAGTACTTTCTTGAGAAAGGAAAAACAAAGAGAACAATCCATGTCATAATATGTCCATGTTTGCTTTCTCTCCACTGCCATGTTCTTCACTTGCTTCATTTCATTTCAGGTTTATTAGATTACTTTCCTGGATCCTATGTTTTATGTTTTAGTTTGTATTTCCCTATAGATATGGTTCCTCCCTGTTTATGTTGTTTTTGGAGTGCCATTGTTTACTTATTTCAGTTCACTTAGATGTTGTCTGTTACCTCCCTCCACTCCCTGCTTATTAATGTTAATTAGTTACTCTCCCTCAGTTACCCTCTATCTCCTTGTTCCACAAGCTGTCCCTGATTTCCTCTGATTACCTCCCTTGGTTCTTTGGTCCATTCTCCTCTCTCCCTCAATACTTATACTCCCTTATTTAAATTGTTCCCCACTGGTTCCTCTTGATGTCTCCCCTGGAAACTACCCTGTTGACATCCCTGAACCATGTCTCTGTGTTTCTGCCAGTATACCTTCCTAAGTTCCCTCCTGTAAGTTTCCTGTTTCATTCCATTAAAGCATTAATTCACTCACCATGCGGCTCCCGTCGACCTGTATGCACTTTGGTCCTGCTTTATCTCCACACACCCTGACATTCCATGAAAGAAATACAACTAAAAACAAATACATTGAGCCAGTAACACTTTCTATTGTAAAAAATCTGCATATGTAGTGTGTGAAAGCCATGACTGAGTTAGTTGCTCTATCCAGGAAAAAAACACACAGAACTAAACACTATTACTGTGCTTGGAGTATTTTCTATGTGAAAGAAGAAAAAAAGAGTACACCGAGTTCCTTATCATCAACAGCTATATCAATGGCTATGTCCAAGAAGGACACAATTAATCACAGAAGCACTGAACCAGAATTACTTTCTGTGTTAAAAAAACAAAAAAACTGTCTTTGGCAGTAACAGCTTTTTCAATGGCTTGGTCCATAAATGAAACACAACTAATCACAGATGAGCCTGAAGTACTTAATATGGTAAAATAATATTATGGTAAAATAATTCAAAAGGAGTATGCACAGTTTATGGTAGTAATACCTTTATCAATGGGTTCATACATGAAAAACAGCTTACAGAATCTCTGAGCCGTCCAATGAAACCAACACAACCGAACACAGATGCATTGGGTCAGGAGTACTTTCTATGGTAAGGAAAAACAAAGAGCAGACATAATTCATGGCAGTGTCATGATTTGTGGGTGTCTTTGGGTTCTTCTTATTTTTCTTGAGAGGTTTTGAATCATGCTTTTGTTATTTTCCTGGTCCTGCTTTAGTTTTGGCTTCTTGTTCATGTTGTCAAGTTAGGATCTGGCTATGCTTTAGTTTCATGGTTTACTGGTTGTGTTTAGGTCTGTATTCAAGAGTCTCTGCTTTGCTCCAGCCACGTTTTGTTCTCTCCTGTCTGTCAATTAACGTTATTCGGTTCACCTGCACCTAGCATTAAGTCTCCTCGTTTCACCTGGTTCTTGCTCCATATATACACCTCTGTTCTGTTCATTCCTTGCGGAAACATCATGGATCCCTTCACTCTGTTTATGCCAGGCCTGTTGTGTCAAGTTTATACCAAGCCTGTCTTGACTGCCTGTCCATGTCTGTTTTTGCACAACCTGCTGTAGTTTCAGTTATTAAACCATTTCACTTACCATCATGCTGCCTGCTCGTCTGCATTCCTCTGTTACATCGCACCTGACAGGCAATAATAGTTCTATTTGTGCCCTTTGTCCAGCAAAGAAACCCAGCAAAACACAGGAGATCTTGGCCAGGGGTACTTTCTATGTGAAAAACAAAGACAGAGGTCTTGGGTTCAAATCCCGGCCTGGGGTCTTTCTACATGGAGTTTGCATGATCTCCCAATGCATGCATGGGTTCCCTCTGTGTACCCTGGCTTCATCCCACAGTCTAAAAACATGACTGTTGACGGGTAATTGGTCTCGCTAAATTGCCCTTAGGTATGAGTGTGTGTGTGTTTGTCTCTGTGTTGCCCTGTGATGGACTGGTGACCTGTCCAGGGTGTACTCCGCCTCTCGATCAATGGCTGCTGCAGATAGGCACCAACCCCCCTACAACGAAAAGTGGATGAGATTCTGAAATCCCTTCTAATTCCGCCCAGCCTTCCAGGTCCCAACAGCACACACTTCCAGAATTGGAAACTTATAAGCTAAATAAACTTAGTAAGGGTTGCTCCTCCCAAGCACTTCTGGTGCTAGGCCTGGACCGGTCATAGAGACAAATCCTATTAATTAAATGGAACAGCTAAGACAGCTAGAAATCTGAGCCATGCCATTTGTTTGAAAGTTAACAAGTTAATATTTCTGGCACTTCTACAAACTTTGATGTTTAAATTATTCTCCTTCAATCGAGCTTTACGCTGTGAAAGAACCATGAATGTGTTTCATTGTGTATCTATTGGCCGCTGCAGGACGGTAAGCGCCATCAGGGAGGAAACGTGTCATTCAGACAAAAAAATAACCAATCCTTGTCATCATCTTGACTTCCCCTAATAATTCCTTTATCGTTGATGGACCAGTTAAGTGGTTTAACATGTAGCAAGCGTTTTTGTGTTTTTATTGCAGCAAAAATTACTGAAGTAAAAATCCAAAGCAAACTTTAGTCCCAATGAGGCTTAAACAAAGACAGAACAAACTCTGTGGTGGTTGTAGTGACGTTAACTTCTGATTTAATGGCTGAGCTTGTAAAAACATGGAGACGCTGCCAATCAGGCATTAAATTTGCATTAGTTGGGACCTCTTAATTACTAGCCATTGATTTTTGAAGACTAGACTGAAAAGTACTGGAAAAGCAGTTTTTCTTGTGACTCATGCACACTGTGGGATAGTTTGTATATTTAAATATTATTAAAATATCTCTGCCTAATGACACATTGTTAGGCTCCACTTATAGTTCTGTTCTTCTGTGACATTCAAGACGCCCACCATTAGCCACTGGATATCTAAACAGCATGTAACTGAACTGCTTTTACAAAAGGTTCAAATCCCCATGAAACCATACAGTCAATGTTTCCATTTAACATTAGCAGAAGATGTAATTCCATATGCATTCCAGCAGAGTTTCAGTCTAGTAATTTTAGTGTGTTTATTCATTCCCTCTGCTGACTGTTTCACCCTGGGGACTGATGCAGCGAAAGCTTGGGGTCCATCTAAAGTTGAGATGAAACCAACAAAGATGGAGCAGGCTCTCCAGTAAACACACAGAGCTACCAGAACCCAGCAGAATAAACATTAGTTTGTTGCCCAGTAGGGGAAATTCACACTGCTTTATGAATAAAACAAAGACAACTGATAAAAACCTCTAAAAAAGTTAACTAAAATGAAATAAATGCAAAATATCTACAGAAGCCTTCATTCAAAACTAGGACGTTTTGAAAATAATGCCTGTGCCGATTGAATTAGCTGTCAGAATTTAATTAAATTGTATTTATTCTTATCAAGCTGAAAAATAAAAACTGAAACTGAATGTTAAGTTTTACTTTTGAACCATCCTACCATTCTTGTTAAATCTTTATTGGCACTATAACAATTGAATGCTTCTCATAGCTGCTGAGCAGCTTTTTGCATGATTCCACTGGTGTTTTGACCATTTATCTTTGGTGATAAGCTCCAAACTTTGAGGTTGGATGATTTCCTTGCCATAACCTTAATCTTTAGCTTCCTCCACAGATTCAAGTCGGGTCCCTGGGAACAACTCCAAAACGTTAATATTACTTGCAAAACATATTTTTCAGCCGCACATCCATTTATGAATTTCTATTGGACTGAGATCTGTTCTCTATGGAGGCCATTGGATCACAATGAACTCACTGCTATGTTCAAGAAACTAGTTTGTAACATGGTGCTCTATACTGGTGGAAGTAGCCATCAGAAGATAGGTGCACTGTGGTCATAAAGGGATGGGCATGGTCAGCAACAATACTCAGGTTGGCTGAGTATTGTTGCTGCTCAAATCGATCAAAGAACCCCCCCCCAAGCCTTTGTGATGTTTGAGCCAAATTCTGACACTACCTTCTGAATGCTGCAGCTAAACTCTCTCAAAGAGGATAGATAGACTTTTTGGAGACTGAACGCCTCAGTAGAGGCAGTGGTCCTTGGCGCACTTAGAGCTGTGACCCCCAGACCGGAGGCTGCAGCAGATTCCAGGAGGAACCTCTCAGATGTCTGTCCAGAAGATCACAGCCCTGGGAACAGTAAAGATGTTTCATAGAACCCTCAATGTCTGTTAGAGGACCAGAACTTTAAGTGGAACCTCCTGTTTGGATAGAGCGAATGCTAAGTTTCTGCTTGTTTTATATAAACTCACTGGTCACTTTATTAGGTACGCCTGTTCAAGCATGGTCTCGGTTATATTTATAAAAGCCAACTTAATTTGCCTCCAGCAATCAGCTGAATAAGTTGAAAAAAAAACAACAATTTCTGAGTTTAAAAGACACTGATTTGCATTACGTGTGTCCGCTCCAGTTATTTGTACCAGTTTTGCCTTGTAGGAGGTCGTCTCGGCAGCGATGTGTTGGTGTTTGTATGTTATTGTGAAGCTGCCCCGTCTGTGAGCCGGCTCCTGGGACACCATGCTGACACATTGCTATGTGGTGTGTACTTCCACACAGAAACTGTTTGTGATCGTGTTCCTGGGAGCCAGGTGGCCTCCAGGGGCCCCGGGCTGAGAGAACACCTGCCTGTGTAGCGCCTGCAGCCGCTGTTGTCCCATGTGTTTCAGCTTGTTGTTGTGTAACAGTTACTGTAACGTGCCCGCTGAGGGCTGCTAACTGCAGTTGGTGTGGTATTACAGCTATTGAGACATTCATCAGCATGTAAATCCTTCATAATTATGATTTTTATTTGACCAAATTCAATGTTTCATGATAAAGCTGCGCTTTTCACAAAAAAAACATGAAAGCATTTCATTAGAAACGATTGAACATATTTCTACATGTTTTTTAGCAGCAGTAAATAGAAAAGTGGTGGGATACAGACTAGGAGGGGTCCCTGGTCCATCAAAGAACCAGCATGAAGACTAATGAGAAAAACAACTACGCAAACAAAACCAATCTGCAGTTGCTGATGGGCTACATTTTACTGTAAATTTGAGTGTTTTTCTTCCAAATTAAACTCAAAATGCCACTTTTAATGAGTCCCTGGTGTAAATTTTATTCGCAATAGCTTCTGCTGGCTCTGAACAGTAGGCCGTTGCCCTCACAGGCAAAGGTCTCCAGTTCATTTATGTTGTTGGGTTTATGTGTGCAGGCACCTTTCTCCAATTCCATTTTTAATAGAGTTCAAGTAAACAATGGCCAACATCTTCAATAAACCAAAAGGCCTTGAATATATATAATATATTGGTGGACCTTAAGGTAAGGTTGGAATTATTGCCCTCTTTGAAGATCCAATGACTCCCAAGCTGCAGCTTCCTCACAGACTGTGTGATATTTTATCCCAGGTTTTCCTTAGTTAATCCATTCTGCCCTCCACATGCGGCAGGTTTCCTGTAGCAAAGGAAGCAAAGCTGGCCCTTAACATCACTGAGCCAATACCATGCTTCACTGTAGACATGGTGTTCTTTTCGGCATATGTTTCATTCTTTCTCCTCTAAATTTACTGTTGATCAAAGTTTCAGGAATGATTCGTTGCTCCACAAAACAGAATCACCAAATCTCTTCAGATGGAAGGATGGACGGACGGATGGATGGATGGATGGATGGACGGATGGATGGATGGATGAATGGATTTATGGACGGACGGATGGATAGATGGATGCATGGATGGATGGATGGATGGATGTATGGATGGACGGATGGATGGATGGATGGATGGATGTATGGATGGATGGATGTATGGATGGACGGATGGATGGATGGATGGATGGATGGATGGACAGACGGATGGATGGATGGATGGATGGATGCATGGATGGATGGATGGATGGATGGATGGATGGACGGACGGATGGATGGATGGATGGATGGACGGATGGATGGATGGATGAATGGATTGATGGACGGACGGATGGATAGATGGATGCATGGATGGATGGATGGATGGATGTATGGATGGACGGATGGATGGATGGATGGATGGATGGATGTATGGATGGATGGATGTATGGATGGACGGATGGATGGATGGATGGATGGATGGATGGACAGACGGATGGATGGATGGATGGATGGATGCATGGATGGATGGATGGATGGATGTATGGATGGACAGACGGATGGATGGATGTATGGATGGATGGACGGATGGATGGATGGATGGATGGATGGATGGATGGATGGATGGATGGATGGATGGACAGACGGATGGATGGATGTTTGGACGGACCGATGGAGGGATGGATGGATGGATGGATGGATGGATGGATGGATGGATGGATGGATGGATGGACAGACGGATGGATGGATGGATGTTTGGACGGACGGATGGATGGATGAATGGATGGATGGATGGATGGATGGATGGATGAATGGATGAATGGATGGATGAATGGATGGATGGATGGATGCATGGATGGATGGATGGATGGATGGATGGATGGATGGATGGATGGATGGATGGATGGATGGATGGATGGATGGATGGATGGATGGCCTTTCTCACCTTTTTCAACTTTTTTCACACTGTGTAGGACACTTGGTATCTAATTAAAAGGCAGATGTCTAAAAATGACCCAAAGAGCTCCAAGTTGTTTTGGAGAAGCTGATTTCTGCTCTCTTGTTGCAGATTTTCTGAGATTCAGCGGCCTGCAGTCACTCAGGAGAGCCTCGCTCTGTGAGTTTCAAACATCTCATTCTGCTCAGTCGTGAATATGTTCTGTTCCACTCTGTCTGTATTTTTAGCTTTGAGCAGACTTACAGATGGCCTACATAAAACTGAATAGGGCTTCATTATAGCAGTGGGGCAGAGAATTGGCTGCCGTGCCATTGTGTGGTCTCTATTATGGGAATACGGGGGAGTTCAGTAATACAGCCTGTCCCTCGCCGTCCACGCTCACGGCCAGCATGATTTTCCGTGATGATTTCTGAAATGAGTTTATCCTCGGGGTTTGCGGCTGCGCTGCCATGTGGTCGAAGGTCGCCAGTTTTAAAGAGGGAGCTTGAGTGTTTGGCTGCTGATATTAAAGCCCCAAAACCAGAAAAAAACGATTCATTTACCTCTGCCCATTTCTCCGTTCCATCTGCTCGGGACCTCTGCTGAATTAAATTGGACAGGAATGAAGGTTTGAGGAGGAAGATTTAGGAATGACAGTGGAGATCTTAAAGAGGGGCGCTCTCCCCACGAGATCAACTTAATATAGGCCTCATGAGATGTTCTGAAGACCAGAGCGACAGGAAAATTAATCAGGAAAATGAAGGATCAGGAATAATGGGGTGTCAAACCTGGAACCTATTAAGCTGAGATTTCCGTCTGGAAATATATCCCTCAAACCTGGATTTATTTTATCCCAGAACACCCAACTACATCTTACAACTTTTAAAAAAGAATGCTTACAGATGAAGCTCTAGAAATCTTCCAGAACCTTGCAGGAACTGTTTGAAAACAGCATCGTTTGTCACTGATTTCATTTGAACTTCACACCTTCGTATTGCTTTCCTAAATTGAGAAAAAGATTTCTGCCAAATTACTAAACGTTGAGTCAAATAAACACTTTCTCAAATCAGTTTAAGAACATTATATCACTGACTGCCTTTTCCAAACCGAAACAGTCCCACTGAGATTTTTTAAATTAAATTTAAATCTCAAATTTTTCACATTTGGAGAAATATTTCAAAACATTCATGATAAAAAAAGAGCTCCTATAAGTTGTAACAGTTTACAGTTTTGTCAGATTTTTTTGATAGAAAACTTTCTGAGCAAAGATTATTTTTGTTACTTTCCACACAGGTAATGTAAATAGCTTTTTCTTTGAAGACGAGTTGGTGGTGCTACACCCCCACTGAGGAAGGTTTGGCCCCAATGCTACACCACATGTGGAGTAAAAATACTCCCCACAGTACCCTGAACACATTCTCCCCATAGTGAAACATGGTGGTGACAGAATCATGCTGTGGGCTTTTCTTCAGCAGGGACAGGAAAGCTGTTCAGAGTTGATGGGAAGATGGATGGAGCTATATGCAGGACTATCCTTAAAGAAAACCTGTTAGAGGCTGCCAGAGACTGTAGACTGTGGTGGAGGTCCTTCCAGCAGGACGTCTCTAAACATCATCATCATCATAATAATAATAATAATAATATAGACTTCATTGATTTCACAATGAAGAAATTGTCCTCTGCATTTATGCCTTCCCTTGGCCAGCAGTGGGCTGCCATTATGCGGCGCATTCAGGGGATAAGGGTCTTGCTCAGGCACCCAGAGGGCATGCTATGGGATTCAAACCAGGGTACTTGTGGCCAGACACAATGGATGGTGTAGATTAAAGCATGTCTATGTCTTAGAATTGCCTAGTCAAAGTACTAACCTAAATTCAATTAAGAATTTGGTACATACATTATATTCAGAGGCTTCAGTCCACGACGCAGTCTGTTGCGGATTCAACTGCCGGTCCAGACAACCTTTTCATGCATGTCTTTCACCCCTTTCCTGTCTGCTTACTGTCGTAAAAATGAGAAAAATATGTTCTTCAGTGTTCATTATAAACTGTCTAGTTAAATGAATGTTGATAACTATAGTATCCTGGTAGAGGGAGAATGATGGTCTGAATGAGGTCAGCTTAAACAGGCACTGAGGGCCACCTTGGGTCCTAAGTATGTGTGCATGTGTTGTTTAGTAGACCATCTCAGCCAGCAGTGTGAAGCACGTCACGCTTTCCCAGGTGATCTAAAGCAATGGAAAGTCGTCAACAGAGAAACAAAAAGTAAAGATGTTAATTTTTACTAATGCACACGTTGCCGTCTCATATTGTTTGAGTGAGTAACAAAAGGTAAATCTAATATTCTGTTTTAGGCCAAAGGTTAAGAAGACATTGTTAGAAATAGACTAGTGTCTATTTAACATTAAACCAGACTTTGTTACAGCATCAGTAGCAATTTAACATCAAGCAGCCCTGCCTCTACTGCAAATAAGCCGACCACTGAAAAATATTCCTCTGAAACTGAAGCCAAAAAGGACCGTTTATGTTCAGCTGCATGAATGCAATACTTCTGGTTAAGTCCTACTTAAGTCCTGAGTTGGTCTGTGCAGCAGCAGCAACAGCAGCAGCAGATACTCCTGCCACAATGAACATGTTCCAGGATTTATTCACCACAATCTCAGAAGAAGCGCTTCATCTTAAAGCCTGATTATAAAGAGAAGATACAGGTGTTTGGAAAATGTGAGAGAAAAGAGCCTGACAGATTTATTTCCACGGACCCAGAATGCTGCAGATAACAGGAATCTGGTTATTAGTGGGAAGCCCGAGAGGAGACATTCTCACAGTTTTCCACATGACAACATGGAACACCAGGTCGAAAGGAGCCAAAACACAGGAATAAAAGCATGTTCACTCTAGGTCTGTTACAGATCTGTTTGTTTGGGTCTTACTGGAAAAAGCTGTGCAGGTCTGCAGATAACAGTGAAGTTGATTAGTTTTTTTGGCTCTTTTTACAGAAATGCAGCGAGATTGTTGGCGAGACTTCATAAAATAAACCAAGAGGCAAGATCTTTGTCCTGTGTTTCTTGTTTGATTTTTTTTAATTCTCCTATTCTTCCTTTAGATTTGTGGACAAATTGTTGCAGATTTTGAGAAATCAGGGATGCTATAGGTGCATCTCAGAAAATTAAAATGTTGAAAAGTTTTACAAAATGTGTTTCAATCCTTTATTAAAAACGTGAAAACTCAAATCATTTATTTATTAATTCCACACAGACTACAGCTGACTTGACGGTTGTCTAGCAGACACTCTCCACAAGCTACAGAAGTCTGGTGTTCATAGAGTGCTGTAACCAAGTATTTTAATGGAAAGTTAGGGGCTAGGAAAAACGGTCTTAGAAAAAGGTACATGAGCATCAGGGATTGGTGGTTTTGACAGTGTGGGCAGGTGCCAAAAAGGAAATCAGCATCTCCATAAAGCTTGTCCACAGAGGGAAGAATGAAGTGCTCTAAACTTTCCTGGTAGCAGGCTGCTCTTGACAAAATAAATGTGTCTGTTAGGGGCTGCTCGATTAAGAAAAATAAACATAGTCATGATTATTTTGGTAAATTTTGAAATTATTGGCATATAAAATATTACTCATTATGTTTGGAAAATGCATATATTGGACCTGAAAAACAGCAATTTGCCTTGAAAATAAAACTTTCCATATATATAGTTATGTGGGTAGCAAGCACGATAACATTTAAAGGCTCGGTTGGATTAAAACACGAAGGTCCCGGTTGTTTACATTAAAACAAAGTGGGATTTAGAAGGAATAACTCTGAGTTGTTCTTCCTCCTGGATCTGTCGTTAATTGTCTCCAAGATATTTTCAATTCAATTCAGTTTATTTATATAGCGCCAATTCACAACACGTGTTGTCTCAAGGCACTTCACAAAAGTCAGGTACATGCATTACAATTAATCGGAATCATTGAACAGTGCAGTCAGATTCTGTTATTTATTCAAATTGGATAAAAAGGTTTGTCTATCTAAGGGACCCAGCAGATTGCATCCAGTCAGTGACTTGCAGCATTCACTCCTCCCGGATGAGCATGTAGAGACAGTGGACAGTCACTGGCATTGACTTTGCAGCAATCCCTCATACTGAGCATGCATGTAGCGACAGTGGAGAGGAAAAACTCCCTTTTAACAGGAAGAAACCTCCAGCAGAACCAGGCTCAGTGTGAGCGGCCATCTGCCACGACCGACTGGGGGTTAGAGAGAACAGAGCAGAGACACAAAGAGAACAAAGAAGCACTGATCCAGGAGTACTTTCTATGGGAAGGAAAAATAGATGTTAATGGATGTAGCTCCTTTAGTCGTTTCACCTAGAAAGAAAGAACAGATAAACTCTGAGCCAGTTTTCAATGTTAGAGTCTGAAGAGAGCACATAGAGTTAGTTACAGTAAAAGCTCAGTCAGTAGCCATGTCTAGGAGAGAGAAAGGGTTAAACACTGAAAGACAGGGCCATGTGGATCAATGGTAGAGGGTGAGCATTAAGTTGTTGCCAGCAGAAGCTCGGACGATGCCCCTCTCCAGAAAGTTGTCACATTTGAGGCCATTATGTTTCAATCTGATTGGTTCATAGAGGTGACAATTGTCCGAATCAACCAATGGGGTGCTGAGATATTTACAGGCGGAGCGCTACAGCGAGTTGTTAGGGACAAACTTTATTTCTGTTATATGGTCTTATTTGAATGTGGAAATGTTTGGAGGTAGCAGAGAACTATCAAAACGAGCTAAAAACACTTTTATTTAAATGAAATGAATAACCATGGTGATATATTATTGGAGTATAATTAATTGTCCAGCCTGCAATGTGAAAATGGTTGATTGCCACAGTTACTCCTGGAGAAACCTGTGTTTAAACATCTGTAATCATTATTAATTTCTCTAGTAATTCCCAGATATGTTTGCCTTTTATCAAATGATCCAAAGGTGGTTTTCACTCCAAGTAAAGTGTTTTTAGGCCAAGAAAAAAAAGTAACTTTCTATTTTGTTTAAGGGGAATTTATTCACAAAGTAAAACACATTTTCCTTCTGACATATCAGTTGTAATCTCACATATCTTGGCCTTCTTTGGAGCCCAGATTCTATATTCAGCCCTTGTAGTTGTGAGGATCCATTCTAGTGGGGTCATTTTGGAAAAGAGGGCAAAAATATAGGCCTCGTACTGAAGCATGTGCCACCAGCTTTTTTCCAATTACATTGTTTTTGTGATGGTTTGCAACCGAACTCAAACCTGGACAATAGATTCGATTATTTCTACAGTCCTAGTGCACCAACACCAGCAGGTGGCATGGCTCCCCAAACCATCTCTGAGTGGGGAAACTTAACACTGGACCTCAAGCAAATCAGATTCCCACCTCATCACTGCTGCAGGAGACTCTGGGACCTTGATTTCCAAATAAAATGCTGTACTTTCATCTGAAACGAGGACTTTGAGCCCAGGTAAGACTCTTCTGATGTTGTGTTTGAGGTTTATGAGAGATGTACCCAGATTTTCCTGTTTGAGAACCTTGGTGTCAGATTTAGAGGAGCTGACCCTCATGCTGGTTGCTTTAGACTTGACTGGGAACCCCAGCAGTATGGTCCAACGGGCCACTAGAACATACAAAGATTAACCAAAACCAGAACGTTCTGGACTCCTTCCTGAAGATTTTTCATCAAATTTGTGTTGATACTGTTTAAACACAATTACATCTTTAGGTGCCTGAAGTAGGTTAAAGCAAAGAGGGAAGAGAATGTCTGAGACAGAATGCGCAGGTGAAAAATTGAAGCCGACAACAAAGGAGGCAGACCGGAGCGAGGAGCAACAAGAGCACGTGAGATGGCGTTTTCTTGGCAGAGCTCCCTGAAGCACTGCACATTCCAGCAAGATTAATTCAGGCCACTTCTGTTTTTGTTATTCCAGTCTGCGAATTACTCCCAGATTACAGAGGAGCAGCTGTTCAGCCACTTCCCCCAGACTCAACCAAGACAAACATCACACTCTCTGTACGTTCTTTCCACTTCACAACCTGGCACCCACCGATAAGATTAATGAAACAGATCAGACACCGCAATTACAACCACAAGGAAATATTTATTAAACCTTTTTTTGTTTCTTTCAGTTAGTCATAGCTGCTCCAATATGTGTATTTACAAAGACATGGCCTTTTTTGTAGAAAAGTCTGGTGAGAGACTGAACAGGAAAAAAGACATTAGAAGAGTTTAGATGGGACTCATTTAGGCACAAGGTACAGTCACTACAACGTTAAAACAAGTGTGCGGTTTTGTGCCACATCCACGTCTTGCTGTGGGGGGAAATGAGTAGGAAAAATGTTCCCACTGACAAAAACATACATAAGATTATAAGATAAAGAAGAACAGATGCTGCAAAGCAAGGACAAGGTGGTAATATCTATAAGGTACCTAAATCAGTTGACAAAGTCCTTCTGAACACATTATCCACCCTACATGTTGTGGATTTTCATAAAGAAGTCATGAAACATGAATATTTGATGCAGAAACCAAAGCTATCCATCGCATCAGTTGGCTTGAAAACACCTGAAGGTGAAGATAAAACAGAAACACAGCACATCTTGAGCCTTCCAGATATTTCCAGCAAGATAATGAACCTAAAAAAAGAAGCAGGAGGACAGATCTTCTATTTCTTGCTTTCATTCAGCATCTCACGATTAATGATTGTAACGCGAGCGTACTGCATGTCTTATATGTGCATCAGCTATTTGGATAAAAATAGCTACAGATACGAGGCCATTTGTTCTTGTTTTTTATATAAAAGACATATAAAATGAAAGTCAGCAGGATCTGTATCAAACTTGTTCATATTGTTAATGTGTTGGTTTGAATCATCCCTAAAAAGAGGTGCGGAAAATTACGGAGTGGCTTACAACAGGCTAATCGTTGGGATACACAGTATCCAGGAAAAGATCTGACTGTTTTTTTTCTGACTGGAGGCGATCGTTTAACTCATGATGTATTTATAACGTTAAGTCTCAACAGGAAAAGTCATTCAGCTATTTCACCTCCTCAACTCCATTTTTGTTATTAAACTATCATGACATCAGGTTATGAATTATATGACTATTTAATCGTCTCAAATTAATACCTCAATGGTCTAGTTTCAGTCTTGGGTTTTTAGTCAGTCCAAACAGTAACACAACTTTGCCAACTATGTAAGAAAACAAACCCAGAATAAGGTCACTGACAGATGAAGGTGATAATTCTATCCAGTTAAAACAAACAAAATCAGCTCCAAATGTTGAACTTTGAAGGGTTTTAGTAAAGAGATCTTGAATTACATTTTAACGTGGCACTCCAGCGGTTTTACTCATCAGTTTCAGTTTACCAAACAATAGGAAGGTTCTGATTTACTATTTTTAAAAAGAAGGCAGGATTTTATAAAAAGCTGAGTCGCTAAACTTTAGGCTGCTCAGTTTTGGAGTATTAGGGCTGCAATTAAAGGTAAAAGTTTAAATTTTAAATGTTTCTGAAATGGGTTTACATGTCGTTCATGTCTTATTTGGACTAGAAAGCTGTCAAATGTTTTCTCAGACTACAGAATCAGGGAGAAATTCTCTTATTGTTGTTTTAATGGCGTTTCGCAAGCAACGTTTTGGTGCATTACTGCCATCAACTGGACTGGAGTGTGGATCAGAATACGAAATTGCCACATGTATTTATAAACTGGGAGAAATTCCCATTGGGGCAGTCAAGTTAATAGATAATCAGGCTCAAAGCTACTTAGAGTCTGGCTAACAGCCATTAAGAGCCAAGCCAATAGCCATAAAAGCCTAGCTAACAGCTACTTATAGTTGAGCTAATAGCAAGGTAGTCAGAGTCAGACAAAAAGCTACAGAGTCAAGCTAATAGCTACAAAAGCTGGGGGCTAGCTAAAGTGATGCTAACAGCTGATCAGAATCAAGCTAACAGCCACACAAGCGAGCAGGTACATAAAGTCAAGCTAATTGCTGCTCTAGCTAGTAGTCAACATCAAGGTAATAGCTGGCCAAAGTTAAGCTAAATGCTACACAAGCTACCATATACTCAGAGTAAAGCTGGTAGCTAATAGGCACTCAGTGTCAAACTAATAATCTTTCGGTCGAGTTGACAGCTACTCAGAGTTGAACTAAAAGCTACTCAAGTTAGCAACTAACCAAGCATGTACATACTTAAGCTAACAATGAGATTCACAGTCAAGCTAACAAGTAATAAGTAAAGCTAATAGGTAGATTCAACCTAGACAGTTTTACTAGATTGAGTTGTTTTCAATGTCACAATTTTCTCAGCCAAAAATGTGTGTGCTGATTTATTAAGTGCATAAGTGGAGGCTACTAAACAAATTTTGAGTGATTTATAGTTCCACTTTAAAGAATAAATAAATATAGAGAGTAGTAATGAAAATTTGAAAAAGCATTGGTTAAATTGATAAAACTAGGACTCCACTATTTGACATTTTTGAATGCAGCAGCTTATATTTTTTTAATTTAGTATAGGAACACGGATGTCATTATTTAGCAGGTGTTAAAATACCTGATAAAGGGTTCGCCCAAACAACGAAATATTTATTTTTTAGTTGTTTCCTAAGGTGAAGGTTTATGTTTTGAATAGGCCCCAATCTGAGTAGCCGTGACTCTTCAATGAGAATATCTGATTCTCCAAATTGAATTCACTCTAACTGCTATAAACTGCAGTTAAAGAGCCAACATACAAAGACTGAGCTTTCACAAAGGACAGTTTTCAAACTTTAGATTTTGATAGAATCGATCTTCATTTCCTGTTATGGTAAAGAAAAGTATATTTTGCTCTTATGCAAACTGTTTGTAAGCTTTATTGGAACAACACTACAATTTTGCTCCAAAAGTTTATGATTATAGCAAGATTTGTAATTAAGATATCTTTTATTCGTATGGAATATAATTATATTTTCTTGTAAAAATTATTCTGTCATCACGATTTCCTTATTAAAGCTTCTGTTAATATTATTACCAATTCATCCTGAAAACTAAATTTGTATCTTTTAATATGTGATGTTTCATAAATTCACACTTTTAGTTCAATAGCAACTTCATTTTTTTCTTAAAAATGTCTTAACAATTAAAACATACTTATCTGAAAAATGTTATAAAGAAATAATAAAACTTGAACTTTACATTCCTGGTGACACATTAAATTTCTGATCATCTAATTTTCTCTAAAGCCCAATTTAAATCCTGATTTGATCTTTTTTTTTAACTTTTAACAGTTCCCCTAATACTTCCCTGCAAGGAGCAGTTAGCACAGACCTGTAACCACAAGGCTTTGTGCATTGACAGCTGACTAAATATGAACATAGTGTTGCATTGAAACAGCCTCCTCACATGTTTCTTACTCCCTCATTTTCTCCTCTCAGTTCCAGCACTAGGAGAGGTTCAGATTTCCTTGACCACACTCTGTGTTTTCCTTCTTCTCTGGGGGTCAATTTTTCATTCCAGAAATAACCGGTACATGGTGGATTTTCTGTTCAGACAACACTTTACCCAACATCAAAGAGAGAAACTGAATCACTCAGCTGGCAACCCAATGTGCACCTCTGCTGCCTGCTTTGTAAATAGTTTTTACTGTTTTAAAGATAAATCTCACCGATATGGAGCCCAGTTCATGCCAGGTGTAAAAATAAATATATTTTTATTTAGATTTAAATGTAGATTTAAAAGAACAACCTAATTAAGTAAAAGGCAAATATTTCTATAATTTCAATCAAATGTCCAAACTCAAAGCAATTTTTCGTACAACTTGTTGCTTGAAAGCATTAATGTTCCTTGTCCAGTTTAATGTATGATATTTGAACAATTAAAATCAAGCTGTGGCTTCTTGTCTGTTACTTGTTGGTTAGGGTATTAAATAATTAAGTGCCCTCTACAATTATTGGCACTCCTGTTGGTTAAATGCCTTAAAATCGATGGTTGTTATGGATAGTTTATTTTTATTTTTCTCTTAACTCCTCTTGAATGTGTGTGTTGGGCCTTGTCCTCTCATGCTTATCAGAGCTCTAGTTGTTATAAAGACAATTTATTGCTTTGACTGACTGTAGGTTCTGCTCTAGCATGGTACAGATTTCTCTTGTGGAGTACCTCAAGGCTCTATTTTAAGGTCCATACTGTTATCACCCTACACGATTCCCCCACAATATCTTTTCATGGCTATTTTTGAATAACTTTATTCCTGTTGCAATTTTCTAACCTATGAAGATCAATATACAACTGCCTTACTTGAAAGACATGTTCTCTTCTCTTTCCCATTTTAAAGGGTAACTAATAGCAAAAGGCCTCTGTCACACCATATTTATAACCTATAAGTCCCAAGACACTATGATCAACATAAATAACCAAAGTATAAAACTGCTTCAGTTACATTTGTTTTTCATTTGAATTTTAGAGATCCCAAGAATTATAGTAATTTTGTTGTTTTAATGTGTCTACCCCAGTGATACTGAAAAATATAATAGCAACAACAATAATAATCAGAAATCATTTTACAAATCTCTGCCAGGGGTGCCAATAATTAAATTAAATTCCCTATTTTTAACAATATAGAAAATCCATCAATAAATCTGTCCAAAGAGTTTTATTTTTTAGGAACTAATAGGGCATATTATTTATTGAACGAGGAGAATTTCCCTCAGGTTGAATCATTACTGGTACCCGTAATTTTGCTACCAGTGATTTAGATTTATTTTTTTAATTAGAATTTTTTTTTTAATAAAGGGAATTTTTTCCCCACTGAAAATTTTTACTCAAATCTATTGTTAGACATCTCTATTTTTTCAGTGCAAAATCATTATGCTGCAATAAAAGATTAATTGAATTTTTCTACAACATTAGCAGCAGTGCTAATCGTTGCAGAGAGAGCTGAATGTGTGGTTAAGTTCAAAGACACTGAACTTTAAAGCTAGAATATGTGAAACTTTCCAACTTCAGTCAATATTAAATTCTGATTTCCACGTTTGATGACACAAAAACTAAAAGTAAAATACAGTAAATCTGTCCCATCAGCTTACTAAAAGCATAACGTTTAGAAACTAACTGGACAGATTCCCCCCAACTTTAACTTAACTTCAGCACCTGGCGGTAACTGAGTTACATGTGTTTTATTCATTCGAGGCAATTTCCCTCAAATTTGTCCACCTTCCACTTACTGGGTACAGCATTATTTATTTATTTGTGACAAATTAGATAAAACATTTATTTCCTAATGTTGACTTTCTGCCAACTGAAAAAATGCGCTCGAATTAATGGGTATAATTTCAAAATTGTTCATTATGAGACTATTCTACTGCAATAAAGCATTTATTTTTTTATGCATTTTTACCAGGAGTGAGAATAACTGGGAAAGGCATGTGTGGTCTTTTGACTATATTGAATCTTTGAAACCATCCAGCATCAGTTAATCTCAAAATATATAATTCATGTTTGCTGACAAACAAAAGACAATAAGCAACTTACCAACAGTTATGAATTTTATGAAACACTATTCCGCCTACTTTAATCTTTATTTTTGCATCTGGCCCTAGCTGGGTTCCCTACCTTTTTTATAAATCAAGGGAAATTTCCCTCAAGATTGCCATAAAAAGTTGTTCATTTTATTGATCTCATGTTCGGCATGGATACATCCCTGAATTTTAAATTTGCCTATATTTACAATAGCAGTGTAAATAGTGATCCACAAAAACAACAGCAAAACTACCTTTATGACATTTGTCAGTGGCAAATTCAAAACACAAGTACTTGTTTTTTACACCCTGATGCACACCAGTCTCTTTTTCTTTTCCTACACTTTGTTAAAAACAACTAAATCCATCACATGTGACCATTTCCAAACAGACAAAAACTCTTTTTTTTAAACAAAGGTGTCATATGAACTAGCATCCTGTGATGGGTATTTGTTTTTATTACCTTTCTATCTGTACTTACAGAATAAACCAGAACAGAAAAAAAGCACAAGGACTTCACAATAAATAGGAAAATAACATTTTGCCTGGCAAAATTCCTTGTCCACATCTGTTCTCTGTTTCAATATTTTACTGTACACCCGTGTTGGCTGCTACAATTACATCGTATATTAAAAAAAAAGCAATGCATTAATTGATCATTAAATTGATTCTGTCCAAAAACAAGATGAGTGCTTCCTTAATAATTTTTTCTGTTAACAGCTCCACTGTCCGTGACGATGCATCCTTTCTAACCTGAGAGGAAGGTTAAGTCATTACAGCGCCAAGCTCTTATGCAGTCTCTTCATAGCATCCTCCGTCGTTCCTCTCGCACTGAGGTGAGACTTAATCGTGTTCCACGTGGTGGCATTCCCAAATGAAAATAAAAGTCTGTAAACTTTATCAGGATCCTGCTGTGCTTCTTTGCAATTCGAGCTAATTAGTGGTCCGATTGTGTAGATCGTGTCCTGTGGGGGAACATTTTAAAAAGGACGTCCGTGTGCTTGTCTTGTCAACACAAGGAAATGGTGAAGTATCTGCATACTGTGAATTACAGCGAGGCTTTTCCAACTCCACCATCAGCGCCCAGACTAGTGGGTGCTTTTACAAACTCGACAAACAAACAAAGGCTTCGCTGCCGAAGTCTCTTCCTCTCTCCTTTCAGACAGAGAGAGTCTCATCAGTGTTTTTGTATTTTTTTTTAAAAGTGCTCCTTTAAGAGGGAGGTGTTGCAGGGTAGAGCGGCCTGTGGTCCAATCACGACAGTCCATTACCCGGGCTGAGGTCTCTTCCCTTCGGATTGGCCGCTATAACGATAAGATGGCAGCCAGGAGCATGAGGGCGGAGCTGAGGAGCAGGATGGAAAACTGGTGCCGACCAGCAGAGTTCACGTCTCTTCTGGCTGGTTCTGGTGACTCGTGACTGATTCCATCTTAGAGGAGAAAAAAAGACATTTTTAATGAAAACATGACTTGCCTTTTCCAGGTGGTTTGAGTTTTAAAAAGCAAAGTCTTCGTTCTTAAGTTGTTTATTAAACCAGTGCCTTGCAAAAGTACATTTGGACATATTTTTTGGGACTTCATGTGATAGACCACAAAGTAACGCAAAGTAACGCAAAATTGTAAAGGAGAAGGAAGATAATACGTTTTTAAAAATTGCTAACAAACAAAAAAATTTTATTTGTGGGATGCCTTTACTATGATACTTCTAGATAAAATCCAGTGCAAACAATTTTCCTTTCATTTTCTTATTCATCATTCTATTCTCTCTCTTTTTACCTCTATTACCTCTATTGTTTGATGTTCTGTATCATTGTAATGATTTTCCTCATGTACAGCGCCTTGAGTGCCTTGTTGCTGAAAAGTGCTATATAAATAAACTTGACTTGACTTCAAAGATCAGCTAACTAAATTCACCTATACTGAATGGTAGGGCAGTGAGAGCATTAACCAGAGAGGCAACAAAAAGGCACATGGCTACTCTGTAGGATCTGCAAAAATCCACAGCTAAGCTGGAAGAATCTGTTGTCAGAACAACTTTAAGTAGTTCACTCCACAAATCTGGACTTTTCTGGAAGAGTGGCAAAATTGCTGAATTCCTAAAAGCAAGCCAAAAGAAATTCCTTCACTGGTTCCCCACAAGACATGTAGGGGACTCTGCAAACATGTGCAAGAAGGTGCCCTAGTCAGAAGAGGCTGAAACACGTAACACTTGGTGTAAAGGACAACTAACACCCTGAACACACCATGCCTACCATGAGAACTGGTGGTGGCAGCATCATGCTGTGGGGATGATTTTTTTCAACACCGACAGGGAAGCTGCTAAGAGGAAGTTGGATGGAGCTAAATGCAGGACAATCCTGCAAGAAAACCTGTTAGAGGCTGCAAATGACTTGAGACTGGGGTGGAGGTTCAGCTTCCAGCAGGACAACCTGAGACATACAGGCAAAGCTACAGTGGGACGGTTCAGATCAAAGCATATTCATGTGTTAGAATGGCCTAGTCAAAATTGAGATCTGAATCTGACTGAGAATCTGTGACTTGAAAACTGGTGCTATCTATCAAATCTACCTGGGTTAGAATGGGCCAGTCAAAGTTCAGGCCTCAATCCTGGTGGGAACCTGGATCTTTTTCTGGGGTATCAGATTAAATATATGCAAAACGTTTAGCTTTTTTTACACAATTATGAGATCCATACAATTTTATAATGTAGAATGGCCAAACTTTCAGTCTAGATGTGCAAAGCTGGTAGAAATATAGCCCAAATCCTTGTAGTTGTAACTGCAGAGAAAAGTGGTTTTGGAAAGGATTATTTGTAAAAAAAACATAATTTAAAACCATGCATGAAATTTCCTTCCACTTCACTATTAGGCATTGAGTTGGTATGTCACATAATTCCCATAGCAATTTATACTGAGTTTGTGGTTGCAATGTGCCAAAGTTAAAGGGGTATTTCCACACCGTAATAAACAGAAACTTCACCATATTTTGTCTTTAACACACAAATCCAATTAGCAGTTTCTGTTAACTGTCACTAACCTCTGGGTTCGAGTGAATTGTGACTGTTTTCATCAAATTCGACTCCTTCCTGCGAGCTCCCAGTGTTTTTCACACAATTGTCTTCAGGAAACAAAGAGGAAAGAAAAAGAGATTTGAAGATTAGACTCATCAAACTTCACAGCTCTGCAGCATGATCACAAGCTAAGTTAAAGTAAAAAAAAAAAAAAAAAAACAGAAACAGACTTGGAAATCTGGTCATAGACACAACAAATGTGCTGCTCACTTTGGGGCCTGACGAAGACCTTGAGCCGAAGGCAGCTCCTCCTTCCTCTGACGTCGGTGAGGGAGGCTGCAGGAAACGTGACAGTGTCAAACCAGAACACTTCAGACACATTACCTTCGGTTCTACATGTTAAAGTACCCCCTGTGAACTAATCTGCAGCCGTGTGACCATGGAAAATGTCATTAAAATGTCAGTCTAAATGTCACCGTCATTACTGCACTTGAACCTAATTCGACAAAAGACATAATGAACAATGAGTAATATAATACAATGAAGGTGATTCAGGTTCTAAAGCATCAGCATCGCACTTTCAGAGTAATTTCTAGCTGAACCTATTGTTCTGATTGTTATACTTAGACTCCTCGAACCAATTTCAAACAAAGGCAACGTAATTTTTAAATTACTGTAAATGTTTTTGCATCATACTACATCTGAAGTTTACAGCATGCTCCAAACATATCGTCACTCCGTATAAAGATGACTAAAAAGTCTTAAAATAAATTCTTCTTTTACTGCAGTAGCGTTATCTCACACAGACATCTGACTACATTTCTTCAATAGAACAAAGCCAAATATGGCCTAAATATGAGAAAATTAAAGGGTTCTCTTTGAATGCTTTGCATGTTATCCTATTCTGAATAGGGCATGTCTATTGGAATCAAGGCTTTGGAATTTACAGTGTTCTGCTGCGTCAGAAGAGGGTCTGTTCATTTTGCTGAGACAATTATGCTAAATCTTATTGATTTTTCTAAATGTAACTGTGTCAGATTATGCTTCTGCAATAACAGAATAATTATATAAAAGAATAATTATAGCTCTATTTACATCATACAGGAAATCATACAGTCATGTAACTGAATTTTATGTTCGTATTTAAAACCTGTTTTTTTTTTAAATATGAGATTTGCAAATTTTTTATGCCATACCTGACCTGTATGAGTACCAGAATACCAAAACAGATTGGATAATTTGATAAAACACCATATTTTAAGGTTTTAACTGCAAACTATCTCACCACTTTCATTCACTTCATCTAAGACCTCTTCACACACTAAACCTACTTTTAGTGAAAAACAGCGGTGAAACAGGAGGAAAGGACAATCCCACAAGGTCGACGGTTTCTTCATCAGAGGTGTTCCACACTTATCTCTCATTTTAAAAACCCAATGAAGAGCTTCATCCCGCTTTCTGAGCTCAGTGCTCGCCCTGATGTGTGAGTGTTTCAGCCTTCATATTTTATGTCAATGTCACCCTCATATTTCCAAGTCTAATTTGGCCAGGGGCAGTCATTTCTGTAGATGCATGGCACGCCGTTATGCTCACCTGCAGAATCTCATTTCCTGTGTTTCCTGATTGTGAAAGGCAAAGATTAAAACCCTTTCTTCTGAATTAATTTTCAAGTAGAGCTGAGGGGATCTAGCTCTGACTCGTGCTTTTGTCAACAGCGTTTTCATTTTTAGTGTGAACTTATCTTCAACCCCCAACAGATTCTGTCAGCTCTTTCAATTCCTTTGCACACATGCTACAATAACATGACCTCTTACATTTTCTGCAAGTCAAGAGTCTCAAACACAACTGATCTGACCGCACAGACACACAGACAACCTTTAAAGCGTCTGGATATTTAAGCATATGTACGTGCATGTATGTTGGTTGTGGTTTCCCACGTATGTGCATCTGTGGCCAGGCGTGTCCACAGTTTGTCCGTCTCGCAGACTCTCCCGGGGATTGAATCTGGCCAGCGGTAAATTCCTGACAGAAGCAAAGTGTGTCAGTGTTTCCACGGTTGCAGATCACTTCAGCTCTTATTTCAAGACACTTTATTATCAGATGCCATGCAGCTGTGAGGAGAGACAAAAATTCTCACTAAATGTCGCCACGAAAGGAATATTGGATGGGAAGCAGCAGAGGGAGGAAATAAACGAGAAAAATGCTGTCAATCACACCATTTCTGTCTGTGTCAGCAGATATCGAGTTACTTCACTGGATCAAAACCTGACCGAACTGACCTAACAAAACTGTCTCTGTCTTTTAAAAGCTCTCTCTCACCCTTCTTTTCTCCAGGTTTCCTATGCTGTCTTTTAGGGACTTTCCTGTAAAAAGTACATTTCTCCATTTTTGCTGGAAGATCTGAAACAGTCCATTCTGAGCTGGGGCCAGGAGCTCCCTCTCAGTTAAAGTAAAATACAGGATGAGCCCCAGAGAGTAAATTCTGCTAAAAGCAAACCTTTTCCCATAAATAATAATAAATATTATTTAGTAATGTATCTCCCATCCCCACATCTCTGCTGTTATTTTACATCTTTTTATATTTCACTGCTAACAGTGTTGTAGCAAGTAGCACTGGATGTTAGGACCTGTCCAGCAGCTCAGAATTAAACAGAGGAAGATTATAAATAAAAATAAATAGAGAAACAAATAACACAAAAAAATAATAATAATACTGTTAACTTTTATATTCATTTTATATTCATATATTCATTTTTATGTCTGCCTCTCAGTCTCTCGATTTCTAGCTTCTCTTGCTAGCCTGTAACACTGTTCCAGTACTTAACGCTAGCAAAATAACACAAAATTCTTATATAAGTAAGATTTTGAAACATTTACATTTTTGCTATCGCAGTCCTTCAGCATATTTTAAAGTTTGATTTTAGTAGTTTAGTGTTGCTACTAACACTAGAAATAAACATCAGAAATTAATATACAAAATTAAAAACAATACAATTACAATTTTTTATTTTGGTAATGTAAACTCCATAAGCAGCTAGTGCTAATAGCTAGCACTAGAAGCAAGAACTACTGGCTAGAATTTTAAAAATAAGACACATCCACATAATAGCTACAATATAGTTTGGAGGACTTTTAAATTAATATTAGGGAAATTATTTGCAAATTAATTTATACATTGAGAAAATGTTCTTTTAGATCTGATTCTGACAGTTGCTGTAGTTCATAGATGCTAATGCTAGCCATTATGTGGAAATATACAGAGGTGAATTTGTTATTTTAAATTACTTATTAAAGGTTTGTTTTTATGTTTACATGTATTCCTAATTTTGGCAACTTCATCTTCATACAGTACGTGGCTAGCAGAAGTGGCTAGCACTAGCAGCTACAAATTTAAAGAGAGCATTAGCCAGAAGAGCCGATGTAAACAGAAAAATAGTAAATGGGATAAAAAAATATACACAGTGCTAAACAAAATAAATAATAATAAACATTAATTTAAAAAAGGTAAGGTGTTTCTGTTTCTTACATTTGTTATTTTAGCACTTTTAGTTCTCCATTAGAAATGTGTTGAAAGACTCAAAAAGTCCATTACTATCATTATTTGGCAAACTGTTAAATCCTGAAATATGTACTATTTCCAATATGTAACACGTTAAAAAGGGGGCGGGCAAACTACAGTCCTCGAGGGACGAGGTCCTGAAACTTTTAGTTATGTCTCTGGTCCAACATACCTGAATCAAATGGCTGAATTACCTCCTCAGTATGTGGTCAAGTTATCCAAATGCCTGCTAATTATGTAATTGATTCAGCTGTGTTGAAGAAAGAAATCTAAAAGTTGTAGAACACTGGTCGTTGAGGACTGGAGTTTGACACCTGTAAACTGAAGGAAAATTATCCAGATACAGATATAGGAAGCTGACGGCTGTAATTTATCTTGTTCACTGAATTTCCTGTTGATTAATCAACAGCCTAATACACCAAAACAATAAAGGTAGCCACGGTAACGTGCACAGACCTCACACTGTAATGCCAATTAATTCAGCATTGAAACAGACCCCACATGGCACATATGCAGTCAGTTAATATTGCAACACACTGACATCGCCGTTACCAAGAGGTTGTTGTAATTTTTTGAAATAAATGGTTTGCAAAATGAGACAAGAAACAAAAAGTGAATTGGGAATTCAAATTCTAAAAAGGTTTTTATGTTCACAGTTAAAGCTTAATTAGCTGCTGCAGATCATTTTCTGCCTTTCTAATAATTGTTATTCCCATGTTTCCCCTCCCTTTCTCACCTTTCCAACCCCCTTTGCCACCCTCTCCTCACAGATTCCAACACTCTCACACAATTATCCGACCGTCTCTGCTCCTCTCTCTCATGTCTGCCACTGAGGTCAGAGTCTGGGTTTTCTGTCCTCGAGCAACGCGGCCTGTAACTCCAGCTCTGCCTGCAACTCTACACCGAGGCGCTAGTCAGGTCTTCCACATTGCCGCCTCTCCATCACGGCGGGATAGATTTCCTGGTCATGCACTTCTACATGTTCAGACATGTGCTGTCGTGCTTGTGTCTTATCGCAGATCACAAAACCGGATTTGGTGTGACTATGAGGTTAATTAAGACGGATCCTGATATAAATACTCCAGGATCTGATGGTTTTTTTCTCTTGTGATGATCAGGTTATCTCAGAGAACAAAGCCTTTTGTCTGTGCTCCAGCCGTGGGATTCTGAAAGGGGGACTGAAGGGGCACCGTGCTGCCGGTGTCTGCGTCATTATCGATGCAGATCTGCGCTGACTGTACAGAGCCAGCATTTGAAGCACAAAGGCTTTACAGAGAGACAATCATTGCTCTCAAACAGGGAGAGCCAGACTCTCAACTGTCTCCTCTGAAAATTGGATTTCTATCCCCTGAGATTAAGATCAGGCTTCCCCTGCTCCACCGTGGCTCTCTTGGCTCTCTTAGAAAAACATGAGGCCAGGAGGAGCTTATAGCTCATAGTTCCTCATCATCCCACTGACCTTTGACCTGCAGGGAGAGACTGTAACACTGAACCCCCACCATGGAGGCTGTCCCCCAGGTGTCTGACTGGTAACACCCACTGCAGGTGTCATCCATTTTGACAAGAACCCCTCCCCCATCTTACTGATGCCAAGAGCAGATGAGCATCACCTCAGAGGAGGACAAAGAAGCGTCTGTCTTCACTGAGACAAGGACGTTGCCTATATCCCCATCTCATCAACCCTACAGGCGTATTGTGTGTTGCTGCAACATCTATTGTGTTTAAACAATGGTCAACATGCAATTTGACAATAATACAGTGCCGAGCAAAAATAATTTTAGCTGGTATTTGTTGTGGAGAAGCTGAATTTCGGGAAACAAGGGAAATCACTTTTATTCAGTTTTAAAAGCAATACTACATTATCAATGTGTTTTCAACTGTGGGCTTCAGCTTGCGACCCACTCCAAAAACAGGGCATATGAATACATGGGTGAGGTTCAGAACATTGATGGACAAGACCTGAGGGCAAAGACTGACTCCAAACCTCGAGGGAGCCATTACAGTGTGTGCTGAAGGTCATGGCTTGAAGATAGCAACAGAACCACGTCATCTGCTAAGAGCAAATACGAGACCTTGTGGTTTGTCTTACTAGACAGTCATCTCTACAACTATAGATTGACATCTCATACATGGTGGCAAGGAGCAGCCCAGGCAACTGAGTCCAACTGACCATTGAAATAAGCCTGGCTTGGTGTCGAGAATGTGGACACAGCTCTTGCTTTAGGTAAAGAGGGCTGGGGTGGTCTTCAAAGCAAACTGGGTACCTCAAACACCTGCAGAATCCCCTCAAAAAGTACCTTGAGAGGAATGGTCGCAAGCCTTTGCCAAATCCACGAAACACATATGGACCGGACAATTAACCCCTGATGACCCCCTCAGCAACTCTGCAATGGTTAAGACCTGGTGGAGCCATGACATGGACAGAATTTGCACCGCTCCTCCTGAATCTGAGATTTAGAAATCAGATGGAGCCTCCTTTCCAACATGCTAAGCTCTCCCAGTGTGGCTGGAAAGTGTGATCCCTTGTTTTTTGTTTTTTCTCCAATCCAGTCCTCCATGCAACATTAAAGAGGTGTGTCAGTCACAACAAAGTCCAGTTCCTTCAGCATCTGAGGAACAATCTTGTTGATGTTTATAACAAGTTAATCTATTTTAAAAAAGGCAATCTTTAGGTCATTTGCTTTAGTCAACCTGACATGATGTGTCCTTCCCTCTGAAGAATAAAGGTCACTAAACTCTTTAAAAAACACAATCTCCCAGAGATTTCCTTCTTTCTGTGAAAAAGAAGAAAGAAAGGAAAACTTGGACATTACATTAATCATCATCCCTGATGGCAGGATTATATGTTCTAACTAAAAAGGCTCGGTATGTTCCCAGAGGTGTTTTCTCCTCATTTGTCATCTCTTCCTGTGCTCACATCAGATAAAACAAGGATTTCACAGATGAGTCACACATCTGAGTCAGCAAGAGGCAGCACAAATGACCTAAAACCGCTCAAAGGCACATGGACTGTCTCTGGCTCTCTTTCTCCCTCTTTGGAAAATCAATCATCATTAAAGTTGACATGCCCTCGCCTTCACGGAGCTCAGAGCCAATTGGACAAATAAAGACGAATTTGGAAAGCCATCAATTGGCGTATTGACTTCTAAGGAATTACAGCAACATCAACAATTCCCTGGAATGACTATAACGAGACCACAGCCTCTCTAAACAATGCGACCTTACTTTGTAATCTGGAGTCAAGAAGACTCACCCAGCAACGATTGGGGATGTTTTATCTCCAAAGATTGATCAAATGAGCTAAACAATTTCTGAAACACTTTTCCTGACCTTTGAGGGAAGCTTATGAAGCTTTAACAGGACAGGAGGGGGTGCATGGATAAAAAAACAATCTACTCGTTCACAAAGTGTCCTGTTATCCATCTTTTCTTCTTTGCTCTGGTGCCAAAACATCACTGGCTTTTTCACTCTTTATTACTGGTTCCTGTTAACACCCTTGAAGTCTCAGCCTGACCTCAGATGTCAGCCAAATATCTTAAAATCCACCACTGTGTCTTATTTAGCCCACCTCTTCTCTCCCTGCAGGGTGCTGACTTCATTTATGAAAACACGACTTCCCGGCTGCTTGTTTTGCCCAGTCTTCTCATGAGGCGCAGAAAACTGAGCTCAGCCGGGCGGCAACAAAGGACACTTTAGGCGAAACCCCACCGGTTGATGTGTTTTGCACCCACTGACTCATATTTTGGTCTGGCTGACCACTGCTGGATCATCACAGTGATATCAATCTACTGATTTGGTTTTTAGGTTGAGTTTTGTTGTAAATTTTTAGTAATTTTTAGTAAATTTAGTAAATAAAAAATGTATTAAATAGTTCATTTAACTTTATTGTATAGATTCATTACACACAGAGTGATATATTGCAAGTGTTTATTTCTGTACATTTTTTATTATTGCTTATAGCTGATGAAAACCTAAAGTTCAGTTTCTCAGAAAAAATTGAATATCACAGAAGACCAATTAAAAAAAGATTTTTAAGACAGATATTTCAGCCAACTGAAAAGTATGTCCATGCGCTGTATTGTAAGTACACCCAATGCGTTGTCCTTGGTTTAGAAGTGGCTTAAGACAAGGAATGTGAAAGTTACAACCCATGCCCTGCCCTGCAAGGGGTGGCTTTCTGAAGGTTTTTGCGTTTTTGCATGCGTTTCTAACATTCTGAAAGTTGCAGGTATCCCTGTTGCTAGGGCATCTTATTTACCACACTTTTTCCTTCCACTAAATTTTCCATTGATATCCATGGAAACGGCACTCTGAAAACAGACAGCTTTTTTGTTAGCAATGACCCAATGTTGCTTACATTCCTTGTAGAATGTGTCAATGACTGCCTCATCATAGCATGACATTTCTGTATTAAAAATCATTTTTTTATTATGTGATATTCTGATTCTAAACATCTGTCTTTGTATTAATAAGCAGGTATAGACAATGTATGGATGGAATTCATTGTGTGCAATGAATCTTTATAGTTTATTAGTTTCCCTTTTTTAATTCTAGTAAAATTAAATTAGTTAGACAGAATAGAGTGAATAGGAAATAAACAGACTGATTACACTGTATTTTTTTATTAGCTTACATTTAACTTCAATTCAAATTAAATGGTTTTAATATAACATTGAAGAGATGTGAATAAAATATGTTCATTAGACTGAGTTGGAGTGTTTGAGACAGAAGGGATTTTATTCAGTTATACTGGGTGTGTTTGCTATTTGTATGACCCATAAGAGGATTTTTGTTGTAAATTATATAAAAAAAATAAAGATTGCTTGGCTAGGACTTTGGATTGCTTTTTGTATTTAACAAAATAAAAAAAGTATTTTTTTTTATATTAGTCCTACTGCTAAAATCGCTAAAATCTAAAACGGCTCACAATCTGCTCAAACTCTCCATACAATGCCATCTTTCATAACTCTACAGTTTTAGATGCAGGGGGTTGGGTGCGTACTCACAGATATAATAATACTCTCTGCCAGGGCGGAACTCAAAGCCCAAGGAGAACGGAGTGAAGAGCTGGAACTTCTCGGAGAACTTCAGCGGCCCATTAGGCGACAGAGGCCTGTTGCACTCCCAGCGCTTGAAGCCCTTGGCGGTGTGATCACAGGAGCTGTAGCCGTCATAGTTTACCATGTAGAGGACATAGCGCTCGGCTCGGTCGTCGGCCACCGGGCTGATGTAGTGCGGACAGTAGACGTCAAGGTAGTCGTTGATGCAGACATCGATGTGGTAATCACCCCGGTAAAATCTACAGGGACACAACATTTATTGTGAGTGTTTTGTGTTGAAAATCAGCAGAATGAAAACTGAAAGCTGATTTTAGTGAGTTGGTTAAGGCCGCAACCACAAAAACTCTTTCATGAGGTTCACGTGCCTTTCTGCAGTTTTCAGTTTTAAGGGCACAAAACTTTTCCTAAAATAATTTAAAACAATCAAGTTTAGCAATGAGAAGAAATTGTGCAATTTGGATAAAATTTGGTACAGATGCAGAAAGATTGTTATATACATAATTCAATTTACAAGGAGTTACTATGTCTAAAATGGACACCACAAGACATACAATGAATGTTGGCATTAAGAGTAGAGAGAGAGAGAAAAAGTTATCAAGCAGTAACCAAGTGTGTTTGGAAAGTACAGATAACGCCAGAGCAACTTCTAACTTTAGCAATTCCAAATTCAGTTTGAATCAGCAATGCAATCCTCTTTTTCTGTGGAGTATTTTGAATTTGGGTCTATGCCAGCACTCTCGAGGTCCAGTTTTCAGTGGTCAGTTTCCTGTATGTGTTTCAGCACATCACAATAACAAGAACATGTAGTTTACAGGCCTTTGCATTACCCAACAACATGTTTCGGTGGCAGTTTTACAATTTAAACCAGATGTGTTGCAGTAGGCATGGATTTAAACCTTTCAACAAGTAGAGGTGTGGAGGCCTTTGGCCTAAGACAGGGGTGTCTAACTCCAGTGGTCGAGGCATGGTGTCCTGCAACTTTTTGATGTGTCCCAAGTCCAACACACCTGAATCAGAGGACTGAATTACCTCCTTATGCTCTCAAGTTCTATTTATGTGATTCAGGTGTGTTGACGCAGAGACACATCTGAAGGATGCAGGACACAGGCCTTTACCTCCTGGAGTTTGACACCTGTGGTCTAACAGATAGGATTAGAGGTAACACTGGAAAGGTGGGATCTGGCCTAAACATCCTCAGATCCTGATTTAACAATATGCCAATAACATGGCTGCATCAGAATTAAATATTTTTAGAATTTAAGAAAAATTCATTAATTTAATAAAAATTAAATTTAATCTCCAAAACATTCTTTATATCATAGTTTAAGGCTGGGAAATAAAACATTTTAGAATTAGGTTTGCAAAAAAATATTGGGCTGGTGACTAGAATTGGCCCAACTCGTCAGAAAATTAATAATAAGATCTCTTAACGATCAGTAAACATCCCAACATCACAACATCCCTATGCTCTACATGGTCGCACTAACAACACTCTTCAGTGGCGATGCTGTTACTGGTGAAAATGACCGAAGGTTTGCTATTTTCAGCATTCATAAAGTGGTAAAAAATGAGAAGACAACTCAAAGATGTAAAAAGCTATTTTTAGATAATATATTTTCAACAACATACAAAGATAAGTCTGCAGTCTGTTCAGGCTGTGAGACAGCGAGAGAGAGCAATACTTTAGTGGAAAGCTGAATGGAGCATAGCACTAAAATATGCTGGATCTTGCCAATGTTATAGTTAAGGTAAGAATCTACCATCTCTAGGAATATACAATGAGGCTGGTGTGTCAGTAATGCTAGCTATGCTAAATATGCTAATTGCTAAAATGGAAGGCTAAGTATTGTGTCCTTGCTTTTAAAGAAGCTGTTCTACAATGGCTGCTCTCTAAAAAAATTGATGACCATTCACGGCATAAAAAAAAAATTAGTGCTGTAGTTTTAGAAATCTGTAACTAAATTCTAATCAGTGAAAATTAATTAACTTTCTTTAGATAAATATTTTAATTGATTGGTTTGGGAGATTTTCTTGCTATTATATGTTTGGTATGAGTATTCCAAGACATAAAGACATAACAATGAAAGATGGAAAGATGCAGAACATCTTGTTGCTTTTACAGGATCTCATTATGTCAGTTTGAACCTGTAAGGATCTCCTCCTAGCAGAAACCTTTGATGGTGTACACTCGTCACTCTTGAGCCATTTATCAATGTTGGCGCTCAGCTGAGATGACTTATGCTATGGCTGAAATTAAACTCCCCCAGCGTTACAGGGCTAATCCCCTGGTTAGGACAAGCCTTTAGCAGCTTTAGGAGGATCCCTCCGCAGAGTGAGATTTTCATTAGCCACAAATGACAGCTCTATGTAAGAGCCTCCTCCAACCCCTCATAAAATCTGTAAGGAAACAGGCCTGTTCCCAAGCTTTGCCTTCATACAGATTCTCTGCTTGCTGTTTACTGTAAACCGAGAGGAAAAGAGTCAGGGGGAAAGAAGTGCAACCATAAGATATGCCAGGTATTTATTCTTGAGGAGAGTGATTGGAAACACATATTCCCACAGGTTCTGGGTGAGGTTGTGTTGCAGGAGCCTTTTCTGGGCTCATTGTGTCTCTGTAGCTGCTAATGGCCTGTGGTTCTGTATCTCTGACATGCTGTGGATGTCTTCAATACCTCACCACTGTCCACTGACACACTGATGGCTGACGAGGGAGGCTGGGTGCATCCAGTAGACTGATGATCCAAGTGAACTCACTCCGCTGGGAGGTACTGGTGGTGCTGTGGGGGTCATAAGTTATCTGCTATGGCGTTATGAGAAACAATCAGTTTATTTCACGCTAAGTGCGACAGAGAAATGTTCAGGTAAAGTTCCACCACATTATATGTTTTATTATTTAATACAAGACACAACGGCATTAGTTTTGGTTCATAAGTTTGACTTTAGTTTGGATTTTTTCCATCCATGTTTACATTCATCTAAATCTTTTAACAGGTGATATTAAAAGTCCTCAAATGTTTTTTTTTTTTTTTTTTTTTTTACCAAGGTCTAACAACTTCTGGTCATTGGTTACAAGTGAGTGCAAATTTATTTTTGCCAGTATAAATATTCCTTGACAGCAATCATTGGATTGAAAAATACTTGAAACAATAGGAATGTCCAAGGAACTCAGAGAAGATCCAAGTAGATCAACTGGATATTTACACACATTTGGGAAACCTTTCTGAACCATTTCTAAACAACTGCAGATTGAATTATAGGTAAGTACATGTTGTTTGGATGTGTCATTATTTTGCCATAGTCTATCATTGTGAAATGAAAAGACATTGGCTTGGATGTTGAGGAACAACCCAAGAACCACCAAGCCAGTTTAACATTACCATGGACTGAACAATGCTGACCAAAAAATAATTTTCTTCTCCAAGCCTGCCTACATAGACAAGCCAAATGGCTTCGGGAGAATTTTTGTATGGTCATGTAAGACTAAGATTGAGCTGTTTGGACACAATGACAAGAAGTGTTTTAGGGAGAGTCAAGGTGAGGTTTTCAAACCTAAGAACAACATACAAGCTGTGAAGCATGGTGATGGCAGCATCATGCTGGGAAAATGTGTATCTGCCAGTTGCAAAAAGTGGATGAAATGAAAACTACCTCAATTTCATCTCAAATCACCAACTAGATGGTTGAAATCTGGACATAATTGGATTTTCCATCAGGAAAATTATCCCAAACACAAATCTAAACTGGCTTTAGATTGATAAACATTAAGCTTCTATACTTAAAAGCTGCATCTGTCCTAGGAAGCCAACCAATTTAAATGAACTCTACCAATCCTCTCAAGAAGAATGGTCAAATGTCCAGTAGCTTATTGATGGCAAGTTTTATTTGACAGCTAATGAAGTGTTTTTTTTCCCATAAATATGCATTTTACTAACTGGTTACTAGGTTAAACCAAATTAGTAAGATGTCTAACTGAATGACATTACGTCTTCTTAGATGTTTTCATCCAGCTGTTTCTGGGGTGTATGATTAAACTGTCGAGAACAGACATGATCTAAATTGAGTAGCTTGTGATAATTGGAATGAAATAAGAGCAAAAAAGGAGCCAAAGCTGAAGTTGTGTTTATGTCTTACTGAATAGTCTCACTGAGTAGGTACTTCTGGGTCATTTAATCTTATAACAAACCTTCCTAATAAGAAAGAACTCCCCACCCAATGTCAGGTTTGTGCTGCTGATTCCTAGCATCCTCAGTCATTCTCTGGTCCTCTCTAATTATAGCCCAGTAAAACGTGTAACCAAAGCCCCTGTTTTCACTCCACCCCCAGCTGACTGCTTTGGCTCCGAACAGGCCCAGCATGGCCCCGTTCACTTGCTGATATTATGACTTGGAGGGGTCGGACGGCTCCACAGTATCACCTCCTCTGTAAGGAGCTCTGCGGGATAGCCCGCTTTGCTGTCTGCTATCTTCACCAAGATGTTAATTTCAGCCTCCGCTTTGTTTGTGTCTTCTGCTGTCAATCAAGACTGGCCGCAGAAGTAGCACCTGAGCTTAGTCAGGATTGGGAAGGGGTTTAACTTATCCCTTTGTGGGAGAAATGTGTGAAACAGTTTGGGAAAGTCACAGTGACCCTGGTCGGACAGGGATGTTTAGACCAGGATTCATCCATATTGTGTCTGAAGTTGAAGAAGTGTTAGCAAGCATTTCAAAATAGGTCTCCAGTGACTCATTAGATTTCCACTCTGCACTTAAACTGGAAATGAATGCCGTTGGTCAGCATTTTTTTTGTGTTTTCAGTGCAGAAAGATCAATCAAACTATTTAAATGAATCTGTATATCTCAGAGTATTTATTTAAAAAATAAATCCAGCTTTTTTATTTTGAAAATAAAACTTCTCATACCCTACACTGTACCTTAATGGAGGCACAAATCACTGTGACTGACACCTCGGAACCCATGCATGAAAGCAATACTTCCTGACAGGCTGCATGTGAATGTAAGGATGTGGAATTTGCAAATGGAAAAATAAATATACCCTCAAGCAAGGAATACCACCCTAGTAATGGAATACTATACTTTTCTTAGCAGGATTTTAGCTCATTGGAGGCTGAATCCCATCCACCTCTATAGCCACAACAGATCAATACAAATTACTGTAGGGTCCTGCAGAAAATATCACAGATCATCTGGGGGGGTTATAGCAAACAGACCAAAAGATTTAATCTGGGAAAGACAGGGGCGAGAATAGGAGGGGTGCAATGTGGCAAAATAAAGAAAATAAATAAAACCAATCCAAAGATGCATAAGGCATCTTTTTGTGGGGTTTTCTGCAACCTCTTGGTTGGAAATTCCCTCAAGATCGCGTCAGTCAATAAAGGTCAGCAAGAAAGCTCAAAATGCAAAGCTTGTGCACCTTCTTAATCAATATCATCCTCATATTTTTACTTGATTCAACATGGTAGGTGTCCACAAATTACCTTTACCGCAAAGCTCAGAATACACTGTGTACAAATTTCAACCAACGGTACAAACACTCAGGTTTGCCTCAACCTGGACCCTAATCAGTTTTAAGGTGCAGAATTAGAAAGCTAGGGTTGCTAACCATCATCTATCCAAAATTAAAGAACTCTGCCTGGTTAAATATGGTGTCCCTCAGGGGTGAGTTGTTAGTCCATTCTTTCTTTTGCCTCTTTACTTCATTTCAATTTTAGTTTGATGTCATACTGCTATGTCTCCCGGTTACCTCTTCAAATCCATTTAAAATGCTCTATATTTAGTGAAAAACGTCCTTCCTCTTGGCTGTATTACTAGTTACACTTCTATAGTGATGACAAACCAGTATGTCTGCTTTTTACTCTCGTCAAATTCAAGTAAATTGAGCTATTGAAAGCCTGAATAATTGTATAATTGTAATTTTTGTGACAGGATGTTAAAATAACCTGGAAGTACAAACAAAGATGACTGATGGATTGGAGGCCCATGTCATTACACCAATTTATCTCTACATACTTTTTGTACATGACGTTTTGTCCACTTCATCCATACTTTTGTATCAGCCTTTGGGTCATTTTGTACCTGGTTTGACTACAGATGATTTTAAACAGTTTCTGTGTGGTTGTGTGACTTCAGTCAAAATTAATTATCACCAGGAAGTTGCTGAGATTATTTTGTCATAACTCTCTAACTAAGGGCATAATCTCTCATATTCAAAAAGCTCACTGGCCCAAATAGGGATGGGAAGACCTGGAACTCACTATAGTCCCTTCTGGTCTGGAACCAACTTGATCTCTCAAGATCTTCTAATTGTTATTTTCTATTCAGAAGAGGGATGTTGGAGATCTCTACATCTCAATCCCAGATTAGAGAAAAAAAAAAGACTAAATGGATCAACATGGTGAGGGTGCCCGAATTAAACTCAGCATCTCAATCTCCATGGTTTTAAATGGGTCCCACAACAATTCATATCCTGAGTGTTTTCATTCCGTTATCTCTTTTTGTTTGAACCGTTTGGCTTAGAGTTGGTTTGTAGGGTCAAAACTGTTCAAATGGCCTCCAAAGATGCTGCACGGACTAAACGAGACAAAAAAAATGCAGCAAAAGAGGCAGAAACACCAACAGATGAACAGCTGTTTGCCAGATGGTGGCAGTAGGGAAATGTTTGAGTGGCACAAGTGAATTATTGAGAAGAAACAGAGCCATAAACATCATGACTGAGTCAAGATGTGAAGCAGCAGAAGACAGTACTGCTATCCCAGCCTTCTGGTTTTGTCCTCTACCCCAGCAACTTTCCCTGAGACGATGAGTACACCCGTCACGTCTTCTCTAAAGCGTGAGAATTAATTCATTCTTCTCATCCCTCGCTTAGGCTTTCTTTGTTTTTATTACAGGACTGATTTATTCTTCTGTTTCTCTAAATGGCTTTGTTGTTCTAGGCATTTTAGAGAATCATTAAGTCTTATTGAGACAATTTCCCCGGTGGAGTTTTTCTTTTTCTGCTGTTCTGAACAGCAGGAGGTGCAGAGAGCTGACGGAGAGTCTAAGCTTTTTATTTCAGGAGGGAGAAAGAATGATGAGTAATAAAAGAGAAACATGGTTTATCAGTTCAGAATCAGTGATGGATATGTCATAACGGGCAAAATGAAAGCCCCTAAATCCTAAATCCATTTGTTTTGGTATTTAATCATCCCTGATTGGATGAATTACTCAGTTTAGAGGAGCTAATCGATGAATCAGTAACCGGAGCTCCTAACAAAGCACACATCCAGGGTTAATCCCTCTGTTCAATCATCTGGCCCCCTGACTTGTTTGCTTTCTTTTAGCCCCATCTGTTGTGTTTGTGGCCTGGAGCAGGTAAGGAATGAGGGAGGAAAGAAAACATTTCTCCGGGTGTTCATATTTTACTTATTCCATCAGCTGTTTTATTTGATTTCCCGCATGTTTCTTGTGCAAACCTACAACTCAAACCCATCTAACCCAGTAAGATCTTTTTGTATTATGTGTTACATGCCAGATGTCAAAGCTCTTTCTGGGAAATGTTGCAGGAAATTCTTGGAAATGTGAATAAAAGTGTTTTATTTCCCAATGCGAAATATCTGAAAATATTGTTTTAAGTTGTCTGAATGATCCCAGTGATTACATTCTGAGGGGGAGACTGAATTTTTTTTTGTATTTGCTTTCTCTTTCCACACCTAAATTGCAGGCTGTGTATTAGACAGCTGGTGATCTCTTACACTAATTTCTCAGTTGCAAATCTATCTTCTCAGCTGATTTATTCCTTCATCACTGTTTCCTGATTACTCATTTGTTTTCCCTTTACTTAAAAGAAAGACTCCCCCCTTGCAGCTCGACGTCACAGGTCGCCGTGTCGTGTGAAGTGACTTTACATCACATTTACCCAGTTAGAAATGGGAATGTATCAGCAGGTTTAGGCCCAAACATGTGTTTCCTGCATGATGTTATTGTCAATAGAGAAAAAAACTTTTAAAAACGGAAAATATATTTTACACCAGTAGGTGGCGACTGTAGTGTGCTAATCCGTTATGCATGTTTATAATACAGCCTGCCAACGCTGAAGGCTTGGGTTTTCACATCTCATTATTGAGGTTTCGGTAAAACCTTTAACTTAAATATTCAAAATAATGACAGCACATTACTGAAAATATTTTACAATTTCTGTTTACTAATCCACCTGCAGCCAACACTATTCTAAACAATGACAACTGGAAGCATACAGCATGTGGGTGCAAATAAGACACATAATGCACAAAATGCTTAATTTCACAAATGTTTAAATAAACATGTAATAATTTTGTACTCAAAATGCAGAATTTCCAAGTTCAAAGTCGGAAACAAAAATCATCTGGAACAACTCCTGAAGTGTAATTTCTGACTTGGAATCTTGGAAATTTTACGAGCACTGAGTAGAAAATCACATTTGGAAACATAGGGATTGCTGCTGCAGAAACTGTTTATCCGAACAGTGCCATATCATTGAAACAACCACAAGAAATTAAACATATCTCTGTTACTAAACATGCTACAGTGTTTAAATAAAGGAAATGCTAAATATAAATAAGAAAAAGATAAACATAAATACATTGTTATTGGCGTATATATTGAGTAGTTATAGTCTTAAACATGAACATGGACATGAACACAGCATTGGACTCGTAAGAGCGTAATGACGTCAGTAGCCGCTGGTACCGTCAACAAAGCATGACCGATAGAAAGCGCTCGAACGTACGTCTCCACTTTTCAAAATGCGGCGCAGATTACGCTCCCTGCAGTATTTGTGACGCAAAGTGCAAGGCCAGCGGCAGGAATACTTCTAATCTGAGGAAGCACCTGGTGAAGCACAATTTCCGTCAGCCTCAGATCTATGGCTACAACTCCTGCATTCGGTGCCGTTAGCACGCCTGCATCAGTTAGCGACTCGTCGTCTGCAGCCACATGGGAGAAAAAATGTTTGAAACAACTGAGATGTTACAACACAAACAGCTGGATGTTGTTTTGATATTCATTAAAGTTTATATATTGAGAAATAAATATGTTGAGAATTTATCATTAAACAGATAAAAATTTATTACAACATAAACACAGAAAAGTACCGAAAACTGGTATCGTTGAGTACTGGTATCGATTTCCAGGTACCGGGTATCGGTTCCATATCAGTTCAAATGTAAAAGGTGCCCATCCATAGTTGTGCACAAAGACATTCAAATTACCATGTCTGTGAGTGGTGTTTTCTGGAGAGCACAGAATTGAGCAATTCTGTTTTAATGCCTTAATTAAAACTGATAATGCAGGATTATTGTACTCCAATGTGGTTGCTGTGCAGAGCCTGCCTTAGGCAGGGAGAGAGTCCAGCTGTTGATTTGCAGGTTCAGAGAAAAACAAGCTACTGCTTGATGCAATCTTTCACTTTGAACTTTGTGCTCAGATCAGGTAAGGAGAGCCACAATAACAGGACAGATCTCTCTAAGTGAGAGAGATTTTTGTCAGCTAATGTGCAAGGGACACCAAAAGAGGTCACAAAAAACTGTACAAAGTTTTTTTTTTACTTTTAAACTTATTTTGTGTTTTGACTTTAAAAACCGGAAAATATGTGAATGAGAGCGGCTTTAATGAGAATTTAGCGACATTGAAGTACAGCTTATATGAGCAAAGAGAATAGGAAAAAATTAAACAGAAATAACTAAGCTGACAATGGCCAGATTGTAAATGCTACACAACTGATGGATAATTTCTGCTTATGTCATAACCTACATTTTGTAAGCTTTATTTCGAAAGGAACTGACAAATGACCAAGAACTAGTTTATTTTGGGGCTGTGAGTTTATACTAGAATGTTTAGGTTGTGCATGAAATAATTAATTCAACTACTTTCTGTTAAGGGGAAACTTGGAGAGATGACAATAAAAATTATGAGAAAGAATGGAAACATGAAAAAATAAATAAGCAGGCAGAGAAGGACGGAAAAACATGAAAAAGGAAAGGGGGACAGAGAAAAGATGATATATAACGATGGAGACAATGGAAACAATGATGATGAAAAATGTCGACCAGAAAATGGAGGCTACATGGTAGGAGAGCTGAAAGACATGAAAAGAATTGCAAAAAATAATTTGTAAGAAGATGAATGTTGACAAAACAAGAGAGCAGAGGTAGGTAAGAGGGAGGCGGAGAGGAGCATAAAGCCCTCCTGTTGTTTCCTCCTGGACACAGCCGGGTCAGACGAGGGGCAGCTTCTCAGGGTAATTCCACATAGTGGGAAAGGATGAGATGTTTTCAGGTTGTGGTGACGCATCAAGCTGCTGCCTGCACAAACCACAAAATTCAATCTGCACTTTCACATCACAGCCTCTAGGGGGAACCATTTAAAGCAAGAGATCTGACCATTTGATGATGTCACCAGATGGAGTTCTGTCCATCTCATTGCCCTGAGGGTGAGGAGGTCTCCACCAGCCTAACTCCACCTGTCTCATCATTCACAACTCTGCACCAACGGGAAGTTAAAGCCATTTCTACTTAACTGGTTAATTACACACACACACACCCCCACACACACACACACACCCAACACACACACACACACACACACACACACACACACACAGACACACAGAGCGAGTACATTTAAACACAATGTGTCAGCCAGAGGGCTCAGTCCGACTGGGCGCTGACAGCGGAGGGATTGGAAAACCGGAGCCTGTAAACTGCAGACAGTTGTCTGAGCTGTTTGCTGGGAACAAACCAGAGGAGGTGAATAATTGGGCTCAGATTAAAAACACGTTGCTGCTCGTGGGAAGGCACCTCAGATGGTTAAAAACACAACAAGAGGCGGGAAACAGAGCAAGGAAGGAAAAATGGATGGATCCGAGTGGGCCCGACCATCTTAAATCCCAAACATGTCCTTCAAAGCAACTTCAATAGACTAGAGACACACTGACGTTGCAGTGCGCTCCTCAGTTAGTGGACAAATCCAGAGTATCTCTGAACTTTTAATTACTAATCCATCATCTTCTGTTTCAGAGGGGTATAAACATGCCATGACACAGACCCATTTCCATTAGCCACTCTTCAAAGTAGGAAAAACAAGAGACCATCCCACTGAAGTACGGCAGATGTGTGTTGATCTTTATAAATCCAGAAATGGCAACAGGAAAATCGCCAAAACTTGCCTAAATCTACATTCTAATCAAATCTAACACGTTAATAAACCACATCTAAAAATCAGTCCCACTGATAGAAGAGCTGGATGTCAAGTAGAAAACAAAGCACCTTGATTAGACATTAAAAACACAACACAAATAAATAGAGATTATCATAAAACACTGTGTTTTGTGTAATGCTAAGTAAAGCCAGAGCATAAAATGCGTTTTCATATGTAATTTAAAGTCTCAGCATTGGAGACCATCATTTAGGGGCGGTTGGTTCCACAATCAATGGGCAACGACTGCACAGCCTCAATTAACAACTACAGGAAGTCATCACCTGAGCTAATGGATCTTAATGACTCAGAGAGTGATCAGAGATTAGTCAGAACTCTTGGAGCTTGACCATTAAGATGTTTGTAGGTCACCCTAATTGATCTTAAAATGAACAGGGGGGCAATTAAGAGCGATCACAACATTCTACCAGGATGTTTTAAATACAACTCTGATTTGGTCTTTGGACAGCATGATGATCCAAAACATTTTGCTAGTCTAGCATAGAAACGGTCCAAAAGGCAGAAAATCAACCTTCTTTAATGGTCATCTCAGTCCCCAGAGATAAGTCCTAGAAAAAACTTGTGGGCTGAGCTGATGAGTAGAGAAAATCAGCATCATACATGGTCTAAGATTTCCCTGGAAAAAGACCAGAAATCACCTGAACAAAGCTGCTGCTATCAGCTGATCTCAGAGAGCATTCCTGTCAGAAAAGACAGACTTCATTTATGTGACCTGACCCTTTTAGATGAATATTTCACAGACTGACTCCATGGAAGAGGCAGGTTAATTACTAACGGAGTTGTGGAGGTCAAAGGAGCAGCAGCAGAATGGAGTTTAGTGTCTGTCATCTCGTGCAAACAGCAGCGCTCTATCATTAAAATCCACTGGGGCCGATTGAACTAAAAACGGCTCTTTAGGTTGATCCCAGTTTACAGCAGCAAAATAAGTAATGTGGGCGTATATTCATCTTCATGGGAGGGCAAATGCAGCAGCTAACATTATCCTGCACAACCACAGGAGTTAGAGCAACCTGCAGAACCAAGAAGCTTCCCAGAATTAATCCAGGAACTAATTTCTCACCAGATTCTGTTTGCCAAATGTGCTAAAAAGAATAACTAATACCGCAGCACAATTACCAACATAATTAAACTCTGATGGGCAAAAAGGGTTTTTACCAATTCTGTGGACATCGGGTTGTGAATTTAAACACGGTTCTGGAAATTCCTGTGGAACAAATCCAAACCTTTCCCGACTTTTCCTTGACACAAGCAAGGAAAGACAGACACAAGAAAAAATGGAATGAGTGGAAGGTAAGAAGAAAGGACAGGAGAAAGAAATGGAGGTAAGAGATAAGTAGGAAAGGAAGGTCAGAACGAAGGGAGGTAGGAAACAAGGAAGAAGGGAAGGACAGAGACAAGAAATGAAAAGACCAAGAAGTATAGAGAATAGGGCAAAAGGAAGGAAGGATGGAAGGAGGGAAGGAATGGACTGCTTAGGAACCCAAGTTTTATTACGGGATGACTTATTTTGGACCTCGTCCTGCTGAAGGCCCCCTTGGCGAAAGTTCTGGACTCGAACCTGCGGTGCTTTACTCAGTGAAAGTTGTGCAGAACTGAACCTGCATAAAAACAAAGTTCTTAGTTTTAAGTGATTTTCTGTTATATTTCTGTTAAATCTGAGTAAACATTATGTCCAATCAGAATGCTCCTCAGTTTACAGGCTGCAACAGATCACTGTCAGGAGCACTGACTAAACCTGAAAACATCATCACGTAGGAGGCTACACCGAACGAGCTGATTATTCCCTGGTTCCTCCTGCCCAGTATCGATCCGACACCTTAGACTCTGAGCTAAGGTCAGAGGTCACTGACAGCCAATTATTCAGCCTGAGAGTCAGTATTTGGTCAGTGTCTGAGCCTGGGAGATGGCTGGACCTTGCTGCCGTTCGTTTTTGGAGCTGCTGAGGAATGGAAGGTGAAGTTTAGTAAAGTTACTAAGAAAAAAACTCTAATCCCCATGAAATGAACTTGTCATCTTCTACCTCAGAGGGGATCTTGTTGCCCTTCTTTGTATGGAAAATTTATTTGGTTAAAAGACCACATGGCCACCATTTTTCAGTTTTAAACTATACTATAACTACTATTCACTCTAAAAAGGTTATTAGGGTCTTTGGAAGAAAAACAGGCCCACAGCATTACAGATCCTCTATTTACCCTGAACCTATGGGGTAGAGTTTTGTGAAGGGGTAGACTGTAAAACATTCAGGTTGATTTAATATTTTCAGTATTAAACCTCATCCTAGTTTAAAGTTGTCCAGAGCCTACATTTTAAGTCAACTTTACAGTTGAAATTCACTGACATTGACATTGGGAATAAATGATCCACTCAATGTAATATTTCAGGATTAAAAGGCATTATGTCATTGTTGTACAGCAACCATGTTTGATGCACAAATAAAAAAAATAACAACCCCTCCTGAGTGCACAAGGGCAAATGTGGGTGAATGGTTAGGTTTAGGACTAAGGTATAACTTTAGGTTAGGTGTAGGTATATGCTTGTAAGGGTCGAGTTTAGGGTTAGGGTTAAGCTACAGCAATGAATGTCAATGAAAGGTCCCTGTAAGGATAGAAAGACACTACACGTATCTGTGGGTGTGTGTGTGTGCGTGCGTGTGGTTAATTGTCAAAGTTTTTGAATGTTACTAACTTCCTCTGACTTTAAAGTGGCTCTAATTCTGTTTCATAATGTAACTGCTGTGGTAAGACAGTAAATTATGACCAATTAACCCAACCAGGGTTCTCTATCCTCTTGTCCCTCTTCAAAATCAAGAAAACAGAACATTTCTTTAAAGTTAGTCACAGTTACACCTTTGCATGAACTTTTTAGTGACTTTATATAAATTATAAAGTGTAATTGCTATTGACAGAATCTGTTGCAGAATCATTGTAATTTGATTGTTTTTTATGATGTAATTTACATAACCAACACTGTTTTTGTCCCTAAAGTGAAAACACACAAAAGAAACAAGAAGGTTAAAATAAAATGTTAAAAGGAAAATGCTTTCATGCGGCAAGTTGCTGAGAGATGTTTGGGTCACATGTAAGAAGGTCTCTCAGTGAACCAGGCTAACAGTGCTAACCATGGCCCTAGCTTTGAACTGAGAAAGCCCTTTGGATGAAGAGCAAAACGTCTTTAATTACAAGAACTGAAGTCTAATTGTTTTGTTTTTTTAACCCTTTTTGGATTTGCCCTGTCCTGGATGACTGAGAACCTCCACCGGCATCACAAAAAAATAATTCAGTTATATTTATGTTAGAGGAAATATTAGGTATGCCAAAACCTGTGACACCAGTGACTATGTTAAAAAAATCATTCCTAGTTTGTGATTTTATACTTGCGCAATGAAACATTACTAAAATCCTTCATTCTGGAGTCTAGTAGGATGTAAACATGCAACTGCTTCTAAAATCCCATTAAAATCTAGTTATATAGAAGCCAAAAGCACTTCTTAAACTACTAAATGAAACATGGTACAGAAGGTTTTTCAGAAGGTTACTCTGAAATGAATCCAAAACAATTTTAAATCCTGAAAAAAGCTTCTAATACTTTAATCTAGATGGAACATATACAGAACCTGTTAATAACCAAACAGTAACACAAATTGACCTTTAAAATCAGTTCTTTCTGCATCATTCCATTAAACTACTTTCTTATGTAAGAATGCAGCAGAGTTGTTTCCACGCCACTGAGTCTTATTGTTCTTCCTGTCTGCAGGCTACTGGAGCTCTCACGATAAACGAACACTAATGCTTCTTGTTCTGCCACCGAGTTGTAAAGGGACAAACGCAAATGGACAGAGACGTAAACCATGAATGCATTTAGGATGTCCAAATCAGAGCAGATGTGTCCTGCAGTGCACTTTTGTTTTAGCTTTTTTTTTTTAATTAACTTGGATAAAACCAAAGCTTTAGCAACAACCTCTCCCAGAGGGATGCAGAAAAGCTGTGTGAGATTATGCACCAATCGATCTTTCAAAACAAATCTCACACAGACTTTTCAAATTAAACTCTTAACAAGCAATAAAAAAGTGCATTATCCTGTTGGGTGGTGGAAGGCACCATCAAAATGTCTACTTTATTAATAAGGCTTTTCACCCATATGTATCAGGGGTGCCAAGTGTGGAGAGTGTTGCAAACAGAAAACCCAAAACTGTTGCCTCTGAGCAGCTGCGATGCACTAATCAGTTAGCCAGTTTTCCCTTGATCGGCTCTGACTGATGATCGACAAGCCATAAACTGAAAAGTCTGCTTTTCTCCAGTCACTTAAATGCATCAAAACTGAAAACTCCCACTTTTTTTAGTCTGTAAATGCATCGAAAAACAGCATGTTCATTGTTGCTTTATAGGGATTTAAATGCATCCTTAAATCCTTAGACAGAGAGTCAGCATTAGTACTGGAGTGTAAAAGCCTGATTGGTGCATCTCTACTGTCTAGGAACATTTGAGTAAACATTTATTTACTGAAGCAAAAAGTAAAATAAATCTATTAAGAAATCTGTTTTTTTAACCAATAATTGGTTTAGGCCCCTAAACGTTATTTTAAAAACATCTTTGGCTCCTACAAATAGGAGCAAGTAGAAGTGAGAGCTGAACACTCGGAGAGCCAGATGTAAGGCACTTTAAGCCGCAGGAAGGCCCCACCTAAAGCATGTTTGACTAACATGGCCTCGCTCCTCGCCCCGAAGAGCCCAAACTGTGCTCTCTGACCTGCCTCCCCTGGGGCGAGCCGAGCCCCCCGCGCAGTCCTATCGCTTTACTGCACCCCGGGGAGCCACAGCCCCGCCCGCCCAGGGCCCAACGCACTCTGAACTCTGAAAAACCGGGGGCAGGGGGGACCATGGCGGAGAGAGGAACCCACAAGGTCTGGACTCAATCACTCGCCTGTGACAGGCTAGGAAAGCTTTCACACACACACACATACGCACACACACACACACACACACATCAGTACGACTGCATACGAACAGACACACACTGACACTTATCCACCAGTGAGGTCTCCCACACATCAAAGAACAGAGAGGCTGACTTGTTTGAGTAATAGGCGTTCTGCAGGGAGATGGTAAAACGTTAAAAAACCTGGAAAAACTGTTCCGTTCAAGGTTCTGGTACAAAAGGGTGAGAGCGGATCGCTTCCGAGCTCTGAGGAAGAAAAAATACACGTGTCAGAGTGAAAGATTGAGCAGTGAAAGAGGGAGTTGAAGTGATGTGAGAAGAAACTGAGGAGAGGTGAACAGGGGGGAACCGCCTGAGAGAACATCCTTGATTTAAAACTCCCAAAGGTCCAGTACACGAGCTCGGAGGTCTCGGTAAGAAGGCGCTCCGTTCCCAGTTTATTTGTTTGGCCCAATTTCACATACAATGTCTCAACAGGCTGCAAAGGCCCACAGCATCTCCAGTTCCCATCCCTGAACAACTCATTGAACAAGGCAGGAGAGAAACCAGGCAGGGCAGAGATCCAGTTCTTTATTTCCGAGGTAAAACCAGCTTTTCCTGGTGTTTTGTTTTAGTCATAGGAAATTGTTTCTGATCATTTGATAAAATGATGAAACCCAAAGAGAAAAGACATCTGAAAGTTTACTGATTCCTTGTAAACGTTTTGCACTGATGTCTTTTCAATTTGCCAACATTCCTATGTAAATTACAAGAAAACTCAGAGAAAACATCATTCTGAATTAGTGCTAATTAAAACAGCTAATGGGGAAAGAGTTTGTCGCTAGATTAAGCTCCTATATTTTATAAAGGCCACATAATTAAAATTCCTAATTCTTAATTAGATGTTCTACACAGATCCATATTTAACTGAATCATTTTTCTTCCTTCTTGCTTTCCATTTGCCTTGGTAATCACCTTGGAAGTCCAAACTGTAAACTGGGAATGATGGATTTGCTAACTGTTATGTTTATCCAATAATAATAATAATAATAATAATGATAATAAATATTTATCTGCATTCAAACACCAGAAGAGACATTTCCACAAATAAATCTTGTACAGTACTACGTTTGGCTTTAGAAATGCAAAGAATTAAATAGTAATTCAAACCTTTGCCAGGTTTTCTCCACAGGTTTGGATTTCAAGGCTGGGCTTTGTGAGGTACCACTGATTTTCCATCTCTAGATTTACTCTTTAGGGGCATCAAATATTATTTTCCCTGAAATTGTACCTTCAGATTTCAAATGAAGCCCACAACCAGTGCCACCCCTGCCTAATTTCTGTATCATGGCATTATGTTTGTACTGTAGGAGAGGACTTCACTTTTTAGAGCAAAACCCTAAATGATGAGTACAAAAGTACTCAAACATATTCTCCATTTAAAAAAACATACAACAAATTGTCACAAAAAAACATGGTTATTGTAAATGCAGATTGTAACAAAGAAATAGTGTTACAAAACCTATATTTTGTAAAAGGCATACATATTGTGGCAAACACAAATTTTGATACAAATTTGTAGTAATACATATGTATTGTAACAAAAAGGATATTGTAACTTACATACATATGCTACAAAATCACATATAGTAACAATAATGCATTTTGTAACAATATGAACTAAATTGAGTGAGTTCTTATTTTTGATTCATTTAATGAAAAAAAATAATTTTTTTTCCGAATTTGTTTTTTTTTTTTTACCGTTACCTGGTTGTAATACCGAGCTGATACCACAAGGTGGAGGTAATTTACCAAGTTACCAACTGCCACGCAGCAGCTGACGTAGGGACTTCTGCAGTAAATAGGGGGAGGTTTTTGGGTCTGGGGGGAGTTTGTGAAAGATGTGATTGGTTGACTTTACCTACAAGAAGTACTGAGCAGAATTAGTAGGGGCTAACAGGAAGTGTAATATTACAATACATACACACATTTAAATGGTATTTGGGACTCTTTAGACATTCTAGTTTCAATTATTATTACAGCTCATGCTGGTAATACTGTTGGTGTGTTATGGCTGATTGGTTACGTCAGCATAGCTACAGCGAGAGGCAAGCTATGTGTTTGCAGCGGAGGCTGTTCATGAGCACGGTGAAGTAAGTACTGTCGCGGTATCCTCCAGGTCTTGCAGACCAGCCATAGTGGTGGGTACCTGTGACGCTGACTGACTAGCAAGCAATCAGTAGGAACACTGGTCTTACACTTTCATCGTAGTTGCATAACTACAGCCGTCCACAAGCATCAACGAACTGACCCAATAAAATCTCACAGACTGGTAGTGTGATGGCTAATTGCTAGATCAGTGAGCAGAAGCAATGGGTGAGTTGCTGGAGTTTGTAACTACTGTTTGTTTGACAGTCTAGTCACTTAACACCTCGATGTGGGTTGCAGCGGCGTCGAAGTGTATAGCATAGCCTTACGTAGCATGGTGGCTAAAGGTTAAGGCAGCGGGTTCTTCAAACTCCACCCAAAATAGTCAATCCGACCAATCGTTTCTTTCACAAACTCCTCCCACAACCAATCACGACAGTTACAAACTCCTCCCACACACAAGAACCTCATACTTGGGCTTTGCAGAGACCCCCGTCTTCATGGATTTGACTTTGTCCATGTGAAGAGAATTTGAAATAGTCACAGTGTATGGATTTGAATAGTAACAAAACATGTTACTAAATAAAGTCGAGCTTTAACTAGCAGGTGGTTCTAATCCCTCGCTGCTACCACAGGGTGGTGGTAATGCATCAAGTAGTTTGCCAACGGCCATGAAGCATCAAAAGGAGAGGGTTTTTTTAATAACCTGAACATTAAACTCTGAAGACATTTGCTAGACAATTAATAAATTAATAAAGTAAAAAATTAATAATTTATTACTCGTTGCCACAGTTTGTCAAACTGCTAAAACTGTGGCGAAACTATCTGGAAATATTCCAACCCTTAATGGTGAAAGGGGTGCCAGTGATGAGTTAGGCTCAATCACATGGGGTGTAATTCTGCTAAAGTTGGATAAATTATTTAAAACTTTCTAAATGACTTTTAGCCTGTTATGAATTTCTGAAATTTTAATTAGCTGAAAATTAAAAATTGGAAGTTACATTAACTCATGAGAAATTGACAGAAGGAATGAAACTAACAGAAAGATTGAGGAGATGGAGTTGTGGGGTGAGAGCTACTTAGGAAGCCAAAGCCTTTCCCTTTACATCCAACAGCAGGCCTAGAAAAAACAGCACATGTAACATCATGTAAAGGAGCTAAACATAGAAGCAGCTTGTGAGTGCCCCACATGCCAGCGCCGAGCCGCACCACCTGGTCCGCTCAATCTACCACCCCCTTTCCCTTGAAACAGGACGTCTGTCAGAGTCTCGTCCATCAGCCTACAAACCAGAGGCTATCACAGATCCACTGAGCATACCGCCTTGAGAGGGCATGGGTTCGAATTCAAACGGTCCGCCTTCAGAAGTCTCGGACCGGGTTTCGCAGACTACATTGATGTCCAGAGACTCACTGTAAAATTCCTGTGTCAGCGCCCACGGAGGCAGTGCTCCTCGTCCGGATATTCGGCGTAGTGAGAGGCACCCACTCTGTAAGATAATGGCCCAACGTTCGGGACCTCCAGTGGACACTTTTCAATGCATATGAAATGGTTTCCTACTGTTACAAAGCATAAATTGAGCTCAGAGGTGCTCCAAATTTTCGAGCACCTGTGAATATATACCTGCTGACGCTAATGCACACAGAGACAGCTGTAGCCGAGCATGAAAAGAACCAAATTTATGTTGGGAAAGAGGAAAAAACACAAACCTTTAGCCACCAGTGCTCCCCCCATATGACATGGTGTTCATTTTGTGTCTATTTTAAAACTGAAATTTACTGCCTTAAAGATTCCAAGTAATAAGTGCAATAAATAATTTAGCTTTAAATAGATAATTAAGTTTTAAAACATTCCTTTTTGGTTGTAATTTCATTTTCAACAGTATTTTGAGGAATAAAATTCCACTTACTGCAATTTAACTTTTTTGTGGTATGTCTCTACCAGTTTCGCACATTTACAGACTGGATTTTTTTATCTGTTCTTCTTTGCAAATTAGTCAGATTGAATGGGGATCATCTCTGGACATCAATTTCCATGTTTTGCCACAGATGTTCAATAAATTTTAGGCCCAGACTGGGCCCCTCTAACACATGAATACTCTTTGTTCTAAGCCATCTTTTGTAGCTCTGGCTGTACGTTCAGGGTCGTTGAACCTCCAACCCACTGTGTCGTTTTGTCGCCTCTAACAGTTTGTTTTTCTCAGATTTTCCTGTCTCCTGCCAGCAGATTCTCCCACCTGAGCTATTGATCTCTGCAGCTTCTCAAGAGTTACTATAGGTCTCTTGGCTGCTTCTCTGAGAAATACTCTGTGTCCAGCCTGTCAGTTTAGATGGACGGCCATGTGTTGGTAGGTTTTCAGTCCTGCCAGACTTCTCCATAACTTTAACCTATTTTACCACTTCCAAAATAAAAGTCAGGAAAAATAAAAGCGAATACCATCCTTTACTGTTACTTTTAGGTTTTCGAGGCTGATTCAGGGTGTTACAAATAACAAGGATGAACCCTGCCCTGGTCTGGTAAAAGCACACACATGCAAACCTATCCATCTAGATGTACTGTGCAGACAAATCTTGTGGTATTCTGAGCAAAAAGGCCACAGAGAGCAGCTCAAATGTGGCTCAGGATGAAACAAACATTTTTTTCCATAGCTGCCTTCAACAGCTGATCAGCATTAAAACAAACCAAGACACAAACATTCCTTTCATCTGCTTAAAACTCCATCATTCCTACCTAAAAAAATGTCTTGCAATACCCGATGCAAATCCAGTGTGATTTCTCTGTTTCTCAGCTGCCGCCGGATACCCAGTTAGCGCCACAGGGAGAACTACCTCAGCTGAACCCAGGCCAGTTTTGAAATCGCTAGATAAGAACCACATGTAAGAGGCTTCGTGTCAGTTTGAAGAAGGATTTACTGCGTCGATGTGATGATGGAGAGGGCCATAAAGGAGGAACAGAGGCGGCGTTGATAGATCACCTCACAGCCGGCCGGCCGGCTTCCACCTCCGAGGGATCGAGACGTGAGACAGATGTGTATCTCTTCATCTGACAGTCTCAGTGTTGAAAGTTTCCCTTTTATTTCTTTTTCCAGGCTCACTACACCTCTCTGTGTGTTTCTACATGTGCAGTATGTGTCCGGGTTAAATTACTTGTTCGTCTGCAGCCGAATCCTGCTCCACCGCCCGTCGTTATCACCGTATTTTAGGGAGCGGAGCGCAGTGATTAGCCCTAGCCCTTGAACTATGGACCCCCTCATTTAACACACCACTTGATGTAATTGTTATTAGAGTGGAGATACTACCCTGCTGTTCAGACTGTGGCACATAACAACTCCCTCCTTCTCCTCTCTGGGCTCAGAGAGCTCACAGTGCGGCCATCATGGCCTGCGCTCGTTAGTGAGATGGAAAATAAAATGAAGAAAAAAACCCAAGGAAATTCGAGTATCAGTGAAATATAATCAATTCAATCCAATACAATCCAATAAAAATAGCGAGATTCAGGTTCAAATCCATATTTTTCAGTTCAATCCCAGTTACTTCTCATGTCTTTTGGTAACAAGCAACATAAGGAAGCCCGGTCGACTGCATGAAGACACTGACTTTGCAGCAGCAATCCCTCCTCCTGAGCAAGCATGTGGCGACAGTGGAAAGAAAAGAGTTCTTTTTAACAGGAAGAAACCTCCAGGAAACCTGGTTAGGAATGAACTTCCATCAAGTACTTAGAGTACCTTCTTTTAGACTCACTGTGGAAGATATTTGTGATCAGTATTCATGACATGAATATTAAGAGTATAAAACTTTCACCTAGTTGCGGTTTATTTTCTGTTCTTTTAACAACATCTCCAGAAACAGCACAAAGCTGAAGTTATTCAGCAATGTGGTAAAGGGTTATTTCTCTGGGCACGCTTTAATTCAATAAAATCTACAATATTTGCAAAAAGCTGGATTGGATTATCCAAGATTTGATACAGATCCTTTAAATCGCAGTTAACGTTCAGCGATGCCGTTATTTCAGAAAACAAAGACGAAACTTTGGGTTCAGTTTAAAATCCAAAGAACAGAGTGAAGGAACAGAAAAATGTCCTTTTTCAACAAAGATAAATGGGTGTTTTACAGTTTGTAACTCAAACAACAAAATGATCAATAATTAAACTCAAGTTGTGATGAGGCAAATCAAAGATGAAGGTCATGATCTATATATAAATCAATGTTAAAACATCTTTATTTTTCTTAAATTCTGATTTTTATCTTTTAAAGAATAGAAATGAATGTCTGGGAACTAAAATGTTGATTCATACAACATTTTCCATACATATGCAGACTTGAAAAATGATGAAACTAAATTAATCTCTGGCTATCAGCTTCACAGAGCAGTTTATTTTACTATAGTTATTTCGTTTTGTATTTAACTTTATTCATACCACTGGCATAGTTCGGGTTAAAGAAATCTTTTAATTTTACCAACATGTTTCCTCTGACTAGAAGTAATATTAACACTTTGGAGTCATCCACCTAGAGTCCTGATTTAAATCTGACAGAGAATCTGGATGGAGCTAAACATTAGGGTGATGGCAAAGAGGCTTCTTAGCCTTAAAGACAAAATCTCAAAGTACTAGTGGAAACATGTCTCATTTCCCATCAGGAACAAACTTCTTGGTTCAATGAAAATAACTGTAAATCCAAAATAACCAAGTGTTGTTCTGTTTAACTGTATAAAATGCAGCACCTCAGCATGCAGACTGCCTTCACTTGCAACTGTAAAAGAATGGGTCCAGTCATGAAATTTCCTTAAAACAAAATATTCCACAGTCAACTTTTAGTGGTATTATAACATAAATGGAAGCAACTGGCAACGACAGCAACTCAGCTATGAAGTAGTAAGCCACAAGAGATCATTGAGTGGGGTCAGCAGATGCTGAGGCCACAGACTTATCACACAGAGGTCACGAACCTTCGGCAGAGTCAGTAATTACATACGTCCAAACTTCCTGTGGTCTCCAGATTAGCTCATGAACAGTGCTTCATGAGCTTCAAGGAATGGGTTTCCACGGCCAAGAGGCTGCATCCAAGTCCTGGATCTTTAACTGCAATGCAAAGCATCCGATGCAGTGGCGTAAAGCGCTCTTTAAATCTAGAGCAGTGAAGACATGTTGTCTGGAGTGATGAATCGCAGTCAGGATGTGGTAGTTGCCAAAAGAATGGTACTTTTCTAACTGTGTCAAATATAGAGTTTGATAGTGGGAGGATTATGGTGTGGGGCTGTTTTTCACGAGTTGGATTCAAATGCTTAGTTCCAGTGAAAGCAACTCCTATTGCTTCAGCGTACTAAGACATTTTTGGACAATTTCATGCTCCAAACTTTGTGGGAACAGTTAGGGAATGGTCCTTTCCTAAATAACATACCTCCTAATAATTTCAAAAAGCTTTAGAACCTCAAGAGCCTTCATTTCAGAGATTCCTTTGGTGGGACATGAAAGGTTTTATAGAAAAAACTGACAAAAAAGGTATTAAAATCCGAGAAAAGGGAAAAACAGAGGATGAAGAAATTTGAAAAAGAAAGATTCAAAAGAAAACGTGAACTTAAAAGGGAAAAAAAACACATTAAATGAGAGTCCTGGGGTTGAGAGGCTAGATAAATATACTCCCCTCCACTGAATGATGGCCATTCTCATTTGTCATCCACCCCTGGGGAGACAGAGAGCAGGGCAAAGCTGGACCTGCAATCTTAACCCTTCCTCTGTGCTCATTTTACACGACCATCCTCATCTTCATCTCTACAACCGCTCGTCTTACACTCCCGCTCAGGGCTGCTGTCTTGACCCTCCATCTCTAATCTTTATATTGTAGCCCCTAACTCCCCATCTGGTCCGCCCTCTCTCTGCCCCGTTACTGCTATTAACGGTTCGCCCTCTGACGTCCTACATGCTGTGTGATCACCATTAGCGCCTCGTGGAAAGAGCACCGTCATCATGGATGCCATCATTTTCATCCATAACCATTAGGATCATTGTAAAAAGATACGACCACTTCTACAGTGTCTTCAAATAATGGACTGTAGCCACATAGTTGGACTGTTCAGCTGCTCGCCAGCACCAGCAGACGTCATTATTTGTTACGACTTTCTCCTCTTTGGCTTTTAATGTATCTCCTTCCTGTCCTTTACCAGCTGAGGCCAGAGGATGAGATTAGTGGTCGGAGAGACCATCCGGTTATCAAAACAGCCGCAGGTTTGATTTCCCTCACAATTACCAGAGTTCTGAGTGTTTGTTTTTAACTCAATCGATGCAGCTGTTATCTGACCAAGGAAGGTCTGCAACTCAATAAACTCTAGTCCTGTTTCATTACAACCAAGCCACGACATGGTAAAGTTCTCAACCTGTAATGATGGACAGGATTCACATCCAGACCCGATTCAGAGGAAATCATAGATTTGTTCCATCACGTTGGGATTGAAGGAAACGTATGGATTCTGTCCTGTCTTTATGTCACTAAATATACAGGACAACTTGTTGTTTACAGGGCGAAGCAAAAGTATTCATCCACCTTTATCACATGTTGTTGCATTACAACCACAACGTTTAATGTTTTTGATTTGTACTATGATTTAGTGTGCCTGATGTTAGAATAATCATAGTTTGAAGAACAATCAAATATTAGTGCTCATGCTGGAAGGAGTCAAAAGGCCAGAGTTTAAAATCGCCAGCATCAGTCAGCACACACACACTCACTCCAGTCAACACTCAGGACGTGGACGCACACAGAAAGCACTTCACGTGCTCAACACTTCTCAGATTGTGTTTACTCTCAGAACAACAGCCAATTACTTGAACCGGGTGGCTTTCAGCAGCTAACCCGGAGTTACTACAGCCGCAGAGACACAAACATTTGGATGTATTTCATGTTTTCCACACGACACTGTTTGGTTTTAATTAAACCGAATCAAAGCAGCGAACATTCCTCACTGTAGAAATAAATACACAGTTGAAACCATTTCTCAACAGAGACCTCACTGTTAAACATGCCCAAATCTTTCCGTGCCATCATTTCTCAAATGGACTATTTTCTCCTGTTTTCACAGAACTTGTTAAGCACGTCGATGAAAACTGTCATACAAACATAATTGGGAGCACAGCCATATTAACCCTGTGAGGGGCCCACACCAGCTGTGGGCAGTTACTGCCCTCTTTGTTTCCCAGTGACCGGGAAGAATATTTGTCATATACACCAAGCATGTGCTGAGTATTCCCTAAACAAAACCCTTAGTTAAACGGTACTTCTTTGGAGTTTAAGGTTCTCTTTTTACGGCTGCATGCAGCTCATAAACGTCATCTTAGGTTTTCCGGTATGCACCAATTTCTGTCATGTTTGGCTGGATTACAGCTTTTTTCTACTAAATACATGCATCCTTCAGCATAAGTATGCAGTTCAATGCTAAAAATCCTTAACGGAATTGGGTTATTTACGAAGTTAATAATAATGACATTTTAAAACAGTGGTACTTACTGTTTTATGTCAAATGAACAAACTGGCAAAAATACATGGTGTATTCAGTGATTGAGTGGTATATATGTATAAAACATAATGGTGGATACATGTTTTCCTCCCCTTTAACAAATCTCAAACGGAGGTGTGCAGAAATGTCTTACAGTGGGCTGAAAATACAGTGGGTTGAAAATAGTATCACAAATAACCCCTGTAACACTATTGTAAATTTCCTCATATTTTAAGATATGAACACACCGCCATAGGAAAATAAAGCCCCTGCGTCACATTTCCACACATTTCAAATAGCAGCATACAAAGTTTGATCAAATAAGGCAGCCATGTATACTGTACATGTCCCGCTGCAGAATCAGTGATGAAATGCAATAACATTACCTAAGCTGCGCTATATTATGCAGACAAGCTTGATAGTGAAACTGACATCATGACCTACTTTCTGATAAATTGTGTTAATAAAAATAGGACCAATTGAGAGAAGTAATAGACCATTACAATTTTATGCAAAGATCAGTTGATATATAAATGTTTTTTTTTTTTTAAACCACCTGGGCTCTGCAGAACACTGTGAATTTCACAGTACTGATTCCAGTATGCATGCTCTATTCAGAAAGGAAATCAAAAGTGATTCATCAAAGGTGACTTACACCTAAAAAACCATGACGGCTTCCACAAAATGCCCACAAAATGCCTCATGTTTAGACCCACTTAACATGTTTTTCAGTGTGCCAGCATATATGTCAAGGAAGGAAATAGTTTAACTTCAGATAAACAGTGTGACATCAGAAAATTGCACTGGTTTGAGGAAATATTTTGGTGAACTTTCGGCTTTAAGCAATCTTACAGCTATTTCTATAGAAATGTCAAAATGTAGTTTTTAAAATCTCTTATTTACCTTTTCTGTTAATAAGTAAACATTTTTACATTTTATAATAAGATTAGAGATTAATTTACAATCCTTGCAAACAAGTTGATGAAATGACCAGGTGTTTATTAGTAATCAACATATCTAATGCCCAATTAGCTAACTAACTGACCATGAACAATGACTAACAAGGAGGCATCAAATGTGTCTAACTCAAGCCAAAGTAACCCAAATCGGAAACTCTGAAGTGCAGATGTCATCTCTCACGTTCAGCCTGTCCAGTTGTAGAGCCGAGTTGAGAAAGGGTCCCAGTTTAACACCTACAGGTCACAAAGAGCACCTTGCCTCTGTCATTCGGCGTTGGCTGAGCCAAACCGAGGAAGGTAACCCGAGCCTTGCCCTGCAGGCGGCTAATCCGCCGCCACAAAGCCTTTTACTGCTCTGACAGCCTGGGCGATCATCATTCAGGTAATACAAACTGCTCTGACCTGAGCCATGTTCACACAGGTGGTTTTACTGAGTGTTTGAGAAGATGTGTGAGCTAAGGTGAAAAGAAATGCAGATGATTAACATTGTGTCTCAACAAGTGTGAAACATGTTTAGACCAAGTGCTATGATAGGCTGAGGTACCAGCAGTGATCCTACAGAATGAATATAATTACCTTTTATCAACAGGTAAAGGCTCAAATCCATATAATCCCTGTGATAATAGAGCTCAGCTAGGGAGACCACACACAGGTGCAAACTCCAAAAAAAAAAAAAAAAAAACAGCTTATCACTAATACTTAGCAGCTTATTGGTGTGAAAGGTTTTTATGAATGATGTTTATGAATCAAAGGATCTAACGTGGAGTTAGTTTCTTTATACCTGTCTCTTCAGGCTTTTGGTCTAGTGCTGCAGATTGACAATAGAAATAAGAATTTACTCAGCTTCATTTATAAAGCACAAGTGAACCCTAAGGTGCCACCAGTAACAAAACAAAGACATTTAACAAACCTCTATAGGATTAAAAAAATACAAAATTCCCCAAAGAATTTAATTTTACCCAAATAGCATCAATTTTCAAATGCCAGGATAAAAAGAAATAAGATTAAAAAGTTGGTCAAAACAGGTAAAATACAGAGAAATCCATAAATTAAATCTGAAGAATGTATCAGATGCTACTGCAAAGTTTTAAATTTAGTCTTAAGGAGTCATGTGTTTAAGAATCTATTAAATGAGCCGAAACAAATGAGATTACACCAACGATAAAGATTGAAAATAATGCGGATATTTGTGCCTTGTTTTTTAGTAAAGTTATATCCTTTAACCACTCACATGTATAGAATGGGGACAAAGCAAGACCACAAATGGGAAAAGTGGTTAAATGATGTTGTTTCATGCTTTCTACATCAAAAACACAAGTATCAAACTGTCGTGTGCAGAAATGGTTGAAAAATGTGTCATTAATACTTATTTCACGCTGTTGTGTATCAGCCTTTCATTTCAAAGCAGTAAGCAAATTAATGCATCAAAGGGGTGTTAAAAAATAACTAGTTATAAAAATCCTACCCTTACAAAACCACAATTTTAAATTTTACTTAGGAAACTTGGATGTTTGCTTTTGGTTATTTACCAAAACACAAAAGAAGATTTGCAGATAAATTCCATCTCAGGTTAGGGTGAAGCAGTAAGACCAACAAGTAGAGGACCCAGAACCCCATAAACTATTACTTACTTTAATACTTCTGTAACCCTTCATGAGAATTACTAAAGAATACCAAAGGCACTAAATAGTAATATGTGATGCTTTGCACTGGCATCAGTAATCAAAAAGTAAAGAATAAAAGATGCAAAAGGACAGCTTGTATGCTGTTTAAAAGGCGTAAGTGCAGGCTGAAACTCTTTTACAAACCTGTGTCTGCTAGAAACAAAGAGGGGGAAAAACAAGAACTTTCTTTATTAAGCAGGATGAAGCAATGCTGCCATTTTTGGCTCATACGTGAAGGGAAAAGCACATGCACACACATGGTTGCTGCAGCATTCCTGCGCGCCTTCTGGCTCTCGTCCCACCACACTTGTCACCGGACAGCGCACAGGGCCCTGCAGTGTGTGCCGGTCGGCCTGAAGAGGCTTTCACGACCCTCTTAGCATGCAGATGGTGTCAGGTGACAAGACCCGGAGCTGCAGGACACAGATGGGAGGCGGTGGCTGCTGGAGGCCCGGGACTCAAGAGCTTGTTTCCAAAATGAGACACCTGCCTCGGGGAAACCTGCAGCAGCCTGCTAAGAGCTGAGGAACATCAGCTGGACCATCTCTTCTAACGAAAATAAACACATGCACACAGTCTGGGGTTTCAGGGTAATTCATTTATGCTATAATCAGGGTTTTTAAAACTAGCAACAGTTTTGTTTTGGAAACTGTCAATGAAAAATTCATTTTATAGAGCACTGAAATGACTTAAAAACTGTTTGTAGCAATAGTCTCTTCGAAATCACAACATATAAATACGTAATTAAACCACTTCCACAATCTCAAACCAGAATAATTCACAGATGAGTCTTTTTAGCTGTACATGGAGGCTAAATGGGCTTTGCAGCAGTCATAAGAAATGACCAGCAGTGCAGTCAGACACACTGTGGCATGGGGGGAGAGCAAAGCCAAAAATGGCACCAACGGACTCTCAGCGGTTAGTGGCAGCGGTGGTTGATGTGTTTATTTGAGGAGTAGATGGCTCTTAATTGGAAGGAACAGCATTTGCTCTTTTCAGCCCTGTAGCAGATGTGGAGCAGGTTTCACACAGGCAGCAGATGAGGAGAATGTAAATGGCCTTGTTGACCTTTTTCACTTATCAGATGCGAATGTCTGCCATCCCTTTTTTTAATGTGGGCTAACTGAACACAAGTGGTTTGCTAACTCATTTCTTTCGGTTTGCAGTTTTGTACCATTATGCAAACCGCATTTTATTTAGATTCTCTATAGGCCGCTAACTGTGATTTCATATCCCATGAAACCATATTTTATTTCAGTATAAATTAGAACAAAGCTGCTATTAATTAGATGGTAACAGATATTGTGAATGGAGCTTTATTTTGTAAAGAAAATTATTAGGACTCAGGAAAGGTTTATTTGCTGGGCTTCCTTCACAGCGTATTAAAATCACCCTCCTTTCTGCAGGACCATTCAAACGTTGCTCAAGCGTGGCAGATTTGAATAAAATGAGACGTTCAGTGTCTTGAAGGCAATCATGACACTGCTGTTTCTGTTTCTTGTAGCTTTTTCCCTGTGATTTCATTGGCTATCCAAGTCTAATCACCAAGGAAATTACGTCTACACCACGTTTGCTAATAAATGGGAAATAGATATAAACCATTTTATGAGGTACATACATGCACCATACATGCCTGTTACTTAGGAGAGAAGGTTTCTACACCTCCACCACATGTTTCAGCCCTACAATGGAGGAAGAGGAAGCACAATCAGTAATTTCATTAGCAATCAACACCATGAAAATGTAGATGAGGGTGTTGTTTTGTAATGCAGTGTACTGCCAAGTGCCATTTTGCACAATAACTATGTAAAATCCAAGATCTGCTCATCATGTATCACTCTGAGCTGTTCCAACTGAAGCCTGAAGATGTTTTTTAATAAGTTCTGCTGTGACTATTTTAAATCCGAAGAGGTGCTGCTCATGCTTCCCTCCTCATTCCTAAAAACAAAGCAAGTACTATTTAAACCAGGACAGATACATTGGAGCCAGAAATGCTTACAACTTCCTTTGGTTTCCCAGTATCAAGCCTATATGTGCAATTCAGAGGCATGCACACTTCTCTATGAGCAATTTGGAGGCATGTGCACTTCTCTATACATTATTTGAAGCCATGTATGCTTCTTTAGCACTTCCGCTGGGAGCTTTACTCCATTGGTAGCAACTTCTATCTGCTAGGAGCCTGTTCACAGCATGTTTTTATGTCTGTCGGGAGAGTGTGGGAGGTTCGTTTCAGTTGCTGTGTGAGAGCAGTGGCAGGAGGCCATACTTATAGCGGCCTTGGTGCTAAAAGCATTGTAATAAACTACTTTGAGCGTGGTCAGGTTGGCAGTAGTGGCAAATCCTGCTTCAAATTCCCTTATGGGCAGTCTACGCCAGTGTGCAGGGTCCATGCGTCTTTAAAAAGTTACCACTGCTGCTACCAGCCTCTTTCAAACTGCACCAGGACCCAGATATGCTGTAACCTCAACAATGAAACACCACAATGTCACCACAGAAGTTTTGTGCATACATGGAGTGAGAAATTTAGAAATTTGAGTCAGGATAAGGCCTGAATCGTAAAAATGAAGGCTTGAGTTGGGTGATAAATCAGATGTTAAGAAAGGAATGTCCATCTATTGGAGTCAATGTGATGTTTTTTGCATTTTGGAAGAACATATTTCTAGAAATTACATTTATTGTTTTCAAATTGCAGATAACTTTTTTTTTCCTAATCGATACTTGAAAAATTGCCTCAGGGCAAACTTCATAGGTTCCTATACTGCGTAGGATCGCTGTTAATAAGAAAATAACCTGGTGAGTCACTTTACAAGCCTAAACATCTGCAGGTCCAGCTCAGCCTCTTGCAAGTTTGAGTAAACTGGCAGCCAGCACCAGCATCCTCCACATCAAACATTTTAATTCCAAACTTCCTCTTGAAACCAAAGTAAAAATTCTTGCAGAACATACTGGTATTTATTTTCTTTCATGTCCAGGTTCTGTATTCCATCTTACATGGTTTCCCTCCTCGCAGGATGCAGTACCAAACAGAGGGTGAGCAGACATGGGCTTTAGGGGATTCTGGTGTAAGATATGGACCCCACAGAAGGGTTGCGAAGCAGCTGGACTCTCTTGGTTTCAAACCACTCAGAAGAAGAACTTTACTGTGTATACTGGGCAAAGGAGGAGGCGTAGTTGATCTTTTGCTGGTTAATCTGCACAAGCATGCGCCAACCTTTACCAACTACATTTATAGTCGATAGCGGGTTCAGAACTCACTTTGCAGGATTATGTTGAATATTTATATGCAGTGCTAACTGTCTGGTCTGCTCTGGTGCGGTCAGTGCATCACATGCTGGCTCCTATTTATATTTTACCACACGTTTTACTATAAACTGTTGTCATAAAAAGCATAAAAAATGTCATCTTCTTATACAGCTGTTAAACTTTAACTGTTAAAAATGATCAAATGAAAGAAAACTACGACATCACAGTCAGGAGTTAATGATTTTTTTTATTGTGAAACTCCTCCCTGCGTTTTCTCACCCCGGGTTTGTCTTCCTAAAGAGAAATTTCCCTCGTTTGGAATAAATATTCACCTTTGTTTTTTCTCTGTTTGACACCGGAGATGAGAGCGTGGACACACACACACACACACACACACGCACACACACCCCTCTGAGGCAGCTCTGCTTCCCATTAACACTCTCCAGAGTAGTTAAAACACCCTCGTGCCAACACATTTGCATGTGTGCAAGCTGCCAATGAGGATTCATTCAAAAGAATCAGCCCATTTGTGTATGGTCTAATATTTTGCACAGGTCTTTTGCTTCCAAAACACAAATGGAGTGATTCTGAAGTCAATCATTCACTGACAAACACTCCAAAAACACTTGTGGGCTCTGTCTGCTCTGCTTCTGGGCCTATGGTCATGAATGAAACCCTCTCTGGCTGACTGAAAGTGGATAACAGCATTGGAAAGGTGGGCCTGTGGTCAGTGGGATCTGGCTGACAGTTTTAAAAAGTTCCCAAAATGTTTCCTAGAAATACTCTTGTGTTTTTATTAAAAAGGCACTGCAAACTGGTGGTTACAGATGCAACAGTCGAAGCAGAGAAAAGGACAAAGGTAACGAAAACGACTCAACTCATGCAGAAGAAGATGCACCAAAAAAGCATCTGAACAGAAATGTGGAACAAGAACTATGTATTTATTAACTTAACAGCTAGCGACAGAGCAGCCATCTTTCACAAGAAAATTTCTTTTACGGCAAATCAACTCTGAAAAGGCGTGCAATGTAGTCATGTTCAGCCCCTTTACTCTGATACCACAAAATGAAATCCAGTCTAACCAACTCCCTGACGAAGTCACCTACCAGGTAAATATAGACAGGATGATTCTGGAAGAAAACCTACAGAAAGGCTTGAGACTGACGTAGAGGTTGAGCCAACTCGACTTCCTCCCTCTTACCTGCAGTAATAAACTGTAGAAAACTGTCAACTATATCAACTGAGAAGCAGGAGTTAAGAGTTTGTGCTGAGCTGAAATTTGACGTCTGTTGTAAATCTTACTGTACGTCAAAGAACAAAGACCAGTGGTTGGAATGAAGCAGAAATGCGGCGTGCTCAGGGAGGGTTGGTGGTGAAGAATGACAGGTGGAGGGAATGGTGACACTCTTGACCGAGGCGCTAATCCTCCAGGGCTCAAGAGAAGGTGTCAGGGTAGAGAGGGAATCTGTCAGCACCCAGAAACACCATCCTTTCCCCTTTTTATCTTTCACCTCCCTACACCCCTTTTCCCCCTGGTCTTGCAGTATTCCCAAATTCCTTAGATAAAAAAGGCAGGCAAAAACACTGACGAGGGCAGAAGAGCTTAGGTTTGTGCGCGTTGGGAAAAGCCCACCACTGTCGCCATGATAGGCGTATCTCCGTACCTCATGTGTGCCAGACAAAACCCATTTGTTCCTCATCTGTTTCCCCTGATTTGGGCCTGACAGCTTGGGGTGAGCTGTGGAGGACCATCGACAGACTGATGGACGAGAAGATAAGGTACATAAAGGGACAGACAGGGAGAACATTGTACCTTTCTTCACTAAACAGCCACTCATGCGTGGATATGAAGTATAACAACAAATCCACTGGATATGAAGGGGTGTATATGTCAGGATTTAAAGCCAAAACAGATCCGGAACAAACCACAACAGCTTTTCACCACACAAACCAGGTTAGAAACTCAATATTAACAAATCTTTCACACATCGTTCTAGACTTTCACTGAGAATCTGCATTCGCTTCAGGGCTTGCTCTTGGTTTCTTTGCTCATGGCATTTATTTACGCAGACTTACTTCAAAAGGGTGCAAAACATAGAGGTTTTACAACCAGTGCCTTCAATTCCCTGCCTCAAATGCATACTTAAATGAATTTGTCTTTAGAAGCTGAAGCAGAATTGTGTTTTGCGTTGGATAGTTTTTCTAAATCAAATGTAAATCAAAATCTAGTTTTTTTCATTCTGTACATTGATATCACAGGTGGTTAAAATATCACAGCTACTCAACTCAACTGGGCAATATGTGAAAAATAGCTCTTAAAGTACTGGCAGAAATATTTTTATATCACTGGGGCAGAATTGTTTCCTTTCAGCAACATTGGAGGGTTTTCCAGCATGAATGTCCTGTTCAAGTTTAAACCCCAGTATCTTAATCAGATCGAAGTCTGGCCTTTGACTAGGCCATTCTAAAGAATTGCTATTATGCTACAGATCATTGTCCTGCTGCATAATCTAAGTACATTTGAGCTTAAGGTCAAAAACTGATGACCGGACATTCCTCTTCAGGATTTTTGGGCAGAGAGCAGAATTCATAATTCAATCAAATACTACAAGTCATACAGGTCCTGGACCAGCAAAGCAACCAGTGCTTTAGATGTTGGTTTTTTTTTTGGGCCCCCTGGATGAGTCCTCAATGAACTCTTGGAGTAATCTCGGTAGGTCGGCCACTCCGGGAAGGTTCTCCACTGCTCCAGGTTTTCTTTATTTATGGATAATGGCTCTCAGTGCGGTTCTCTGGAGTCCCAAAGCCTTATGCCAGTTTCAATAAGTACCAACTCTACTTGTCAGGTCTACACGGTTTGGTTCATTTTCCATCACAATTGAGTGCCAACTCAATGTGGGCGGGATCATCAATAGCAAGGCGGCCCCACAGTCCTAAAATGTAACGTGATGTGATTTGTACAGACATAAACACAATCCCACCTTGACTGCTGCTCAGTCAATAGCTGCTGTCAGACCCAGAGTGAAAGAAGAGAGCCAGAGGAGCTGGACCACCAATCAGAGCCAAACTTGGGTAAAATCGTAAGATTTTGGCAACCAGCAGGTTTCTCTAAACAGTTTTTAATGTTAATTTTAGGTTTAACAGTTCAACTCGTCCACAGGGCTCATTTCCTTCACATAAACAGTAAATTAAGGTCTCGTGGTCTGGTACAGGGAGTGAAGTAAAAATTTGTCACAAAGTAGCCAAAGTTCCGAAAAGCAGGAGAACTATTGATCTAGAGAACTTCAACAGGTTACAATAAAGTCTGGCTGAATATATGAAGACCTTAGGAATGGCTCAAGACATTTGCACAGTACTTGTACTACAAACAAAGAAATTTGATAGGTTTTGAGAGTAAAAAGTGGAGTTTTCCTAGCAGTATCTCAAGCCCGTTTTCAGAATTTAAGATTTGATTTTTGTTTTGTGTGTTTTTACTGGAACCTTCTGCTCCTGAGTGTAAACCTCTTGGGAAAAATGAACTAGCATATAAAAGTTGCCGCTCTGCAGACGAGTAGGGCAGCTGTCGTTGCAGAAAGCAAGGTGGCATTCCAACAATTTTACAGAAGCTGCCGCAGCGTAACGAGATCTAACGAGGCAGAAGAGGCTTGTGTGTGGTCCTGCGAAGCTGGAGCGGCAGAGCAGAGAGTGGCACCGCTGGGTTGGCACCGCTGAGCTCCCAGAGGAGCTGCCGAAGCTTTACGGTGCTGGTACGGTGAGGCACTTTGGATAAAAGTGATAAATGACGCTGGAGAACAAAGAACAGGAGGAGTCAGACGAAGAACCCATCTGCTGTTTGTAAATGGACTCTCTCTCTCTCTGAATGTAGGTCTCTTATCCCTCATAATCCCCTCCCCAAACACTGATGAGTAACTCCTGACACACTCAGCCATCCCTGCTGGGGATTTTCTACCGAAATAAACACTCACTCACTCGCTCACACACAGAGCCATAATAAACAAATAAGCTGAAGCGATACATTTACAGTCATCTGTTACTAGATCTGGAAAATGATTGCTACTCTGCTTCTGATTTCTAGGAATCTGCTGCAGGATTATAGATTTTGTGATTGCATGCACTGAAGAATGAGAGACAACCTAAAGATTTTGGGACAGCTGGAATTGATCATATCTCTCAACAACATTCTTATAAAGACAGTTGCATTTCAGAACATGAGAAAAGTTTATTTATACCATTAATTTATTTCAGCAATTATACCTCATATACCAATCTATTACATAAAGATGTAGTTCAAGTGTTTAATTCTGTTAACTCACCATCTTTCATGTGCACCTTTGTCTGCAATGATATTTCCTTCCACTAAACCTTCTATTAATATGCTTGGATCCAGCACTGTAAACAACCAGCTTCTATCGCAAAAACCAATGGCTGTCTGCAGGGCAATATTCAAGAAATTGAAATCTGGGTTTATATTAGCAGTGAGCTTGAACATAAAATTAAAGTGAAGGACAAAAACAGTTGATACCATTCAACTCAATTAAAATTATTAGCGTTGCACCAAGACCTTCTCAAGAAACTTTACAGGACAAACAGGTCCAATATATGACCTGAGGACCTCAGCCTATATTAAAGAGATGAAAACTGCACACCTTTCTCTACAAGAGCAGACTCACAACATGAGCATTGATGGTTTATTTAGTTATTGGTTTTCTAATTTTTGTGAATAAGTTAAAGACTAAAAAACTTCTGAAGCAATAACTAGAGGGTTAGTTAGAAAATGCCAATAGTCACGGGAAAAAACTGTTTGCACCCTTGTTGCTGTCTCAATAGGATAGAAAAGGGAAAGCGGCAGCCAGGTGCTGCTGATCAGTTTCACCTGATTAATTGATCATCATTAGTGTCAGCTTCTCTATAAAAGTAGCAGCTTTGGGAATTTGGTGCTCAGGAGAAGACAGGTGTGTGTTCAACACTATCCCAGGGCAGAAAGACATCAGCAAAGACCTCCCAAATGCAGCAGCAAATCTGCAAGAGAATGGCTGAAAAAGAAGTGAATCCATGTGCTTAAATGGCCTAGTCAAAGTCCAGACCTCAACCTGTTTGACTTACTATGGTGGAACCTTAGGAAGGCTGGGAAAACTTCAATGAACTGAAGCAAGACAGGGTGGGACAAACTTCCTCCACAAACAACCAAGAGTTAATGCTCCTAAAGGTGGTTCTACAGGCTGTTGGATCATAGGGTGTACTTAGTTTTTGTCATGATAGTATATTACAGTTAATTTTATCTGGATGCTGCCTTGATATAAAGTTAAGGCTAATCGTATTTAGCTGTGCTTATAGTCATGCCTTTCAATATGAAATATTTCGCTACAAGGATACTGATTTTAAATTACACCCATTATTCCTTTGGATGAAACATCTATTGTCAGAATTTAGCAGGTGGTCCAGGAGATGTCACAATGTAATAATCCTCGGTCCCATTGGAGGTTTTTAGCGGTACATGAGCTCAGTGCTTGTCCAGAGGCTAACATTAATTCTGAGGCCTTACCCGGTTTAAAACAAAGTTAAAATCTCATCTAAGACAATATAAAGTTTTATGTTCCAGCTAATGTGATACACAGAGCTGGAGAGACAAACGGCGCCCGGGGGGTTTAGGTTTCCCTTACAGCCCTGCTTCCATCTCTCTGCTCAGCATCTTCACTCTAATGACCAACGTGCTGCTGGCTGGCACATGGCCAACACCGATCCATAACCCCCCACCTGGCCCTCCTGTGTGAGAGTCAGCGGTGAATCTGTTTCTTGCCTTTCCAACACACCTACTCCACATCCAGCCAGATCCACTGCTCCGGTGCTCAGAGCTCCGCTCAGTGCTGTGCGTTGTTAGCCAGCGTGGCGTTGCTAATCCTCTGCATTCATGGGAGGCAGGGAGTTATTTCATCGCAGTCTATTAGCTTCTGTAAGGAGATGCAGATGTTTCCCACCTACTGATCTGTGTCACAGTGTCAAAGACTCAGAAGTGTTGGACTTTCCCACATCACAACCACAACATTCAATATATTTGATTGGGGTTTCAGGTGATATACCAACACAATGTCGCAAACCTTTAAAGTGGAAGGATTTTAAGTGTAGTGCATTTGTATTCACCCTCCTTTGCTTTGACACCCCTAAATTAAATCAACAGTGACCAACTGACACGCAGATAATCCAAATGGTTGAAGGTCATACAAACACAGGTTACTATTACATCAAGTTATTCACGCAATTAGGATTTCATCTTGAGATAACCTCTTTGTAGAGCAAAGACCACCCTGGAACATGTAGACAACCAGCTTCTCTATACGGTATGCCTGAAATGCCAAGACAGGACATGTGAAAACTACAACTGTAGTGTGACTTTTTTATAAACAAGGAAAAAGTGTAGCTTTCTTGTAGCTTTTTTTTAGCCAGCTGACCAGCTAACACAGCTGCAAGTGGGGGAAGGGCAGCGCTTTATGCACCTGGAGAAAACTTAGAGACAAGCTTTGAAATTGTTACTTTTTAAAGCCTCAATATATGCTGCCTAAATGCAATAGTTACTGCCCATATCCTGAATACATCTCTAGGTGGTGTCTCAGGTCCTGGTCCCCACATTGTGTATCTTTGCCCAACCACAGTTTTTCTTTACACTCAACTTTCTATTAAAATGCTTGGATAAAGTCCTCTATGATGCCAGTGAGTGTCAGCTGTAAAACTGTTAAGGCGGGCAATCCCTTCAATGATTGAGAAAGCAATAAGACAACAAGTATAAACAATTAAAATAAAACTAAATGATTAGTCTCATGTCATGCTGTAATTTTCTGAGAAACCAGCTGTAAACCATACTCATCTAAATTAAGAAAAGCAAAAAAAAAACAAAATACAGGAAAACTTTGCGTGCAATGATTTTATATGAGTTTGCTATGATTGAAATAAAGTACATTTTCAAAGCCATCCGAATTTATTTAGCAGCACCTGTAAAGTGAAATCAGTCCCAGTGAAGCACGTCATCAAGTCTTCCCAACATTCCCAGCAGTAGCTCCATACCTGCAGCTCCTGCAGGTATGGAGCTACCTGCAGCTCCTGCAGCATTCCAAGAAGAAACAGCAGCAGCAAGACAATGAGGCCATAACTCTTCCTCCCTGACAGCATGGTCATTATGACAGCAGGCCCATTAGCTAAATGGAGGACGAGCATGTAGATCATGTGGCTCTGGCTAGATAAATCAGCATCTCTCACCCTGACCTCTAGCAGGCATTTCTTCAGAAGTCAACCTGGGATATCTCCCCAGGATGGCCAGCGCTGGGTCGGGTCATTGTAAATCTCACTCCGATCTGGACCGAGTGACAACTGGAAACGCTCCTGTTCTTCAACTTCAACACACCGTCAGCAGATATGAAAATGTCAAGGACTCTGTTGTGGACAGAAACTGCTTAGCTTTGCAGCCGGTGGTCAGGAAGCGACCCTCGTGTCTTTGCTTTTAGTTTCTCCATTCGGGATATTTATGTGCCTCTCAGTAAGCCTTCAGCAACAAGGGGGAGAGAAGGAAGAATTAAGCGTGCCTAATAGCCATGTTAGCTAACGAGTCACATGTGCTGAGAGGTTACTGAATGACTTCCCCTCCGCGCTTTGAAACAGATGACGGCTGTTACCGCACAGTCGCACAGCTAAACACAGGGCATAAATTACGGCCTCCTCTTGTGGAGGAGTGTTGGGCGAAAATAACAGTCTTATAATCCGATGCTCCAGTGCTCTTCACCCGCCTCTGGTAAACTAAACCGCAAGAATCCTGAAATAATGGCATCAAGACTCATACTAAAGATGTGAGCTGGAAGTAGGCGGACAACCCGCCCCACATCAGAGTGATGATGTGATTCGATTTGTCCAGATTTGTTTACGATTCGGGGGGAAAAAGACACTTCTGACAGCTCGGGCTCTGATGTTTTTCATTTCATTTGGCACACATTGTCTTTGGAAGCTTTTTAACTTAGCAGTTTGCTGTGCACTAAAAAACATCCATTATTTGTAAAGAAGTAATCGTTTACAGAGCTAAGAGTTTTTCTACAGGGGCAGAACCAAGGGGTGGCCAAGGGGCGGCCATGAGCAACTCCTGTGTAACACTTTATTTGTACACTACTTTCAATAGCAGCACACAATATGTTGAAGTAAATAAAAATAAAAAAATTAACAAGTAAAATAAAAGGATCCACAAAAGACATGCAAACTGGCTATTGGAAATTTAGATATTCTAAATAATCAATTATATTTGGGGGTTTTTTTATCTTGGTTTTTGAGTGTCGGAGAGAAGAGGGGTACAAAACATTGAAAGTCCTCAATCAAAATCCGAATCTTAAACCAACCATCTGTTAGTTAACCATGTTAGTCACCTATCCTCTGCTAGGCCTATTTACAAAGTTTTGTGAAAATTAAAGATTATACAAAATAAATAAATGTAAAAGGTCTAAATAAAAAAGGTCTAAATAAAAATATTTGAAATATTCTTTAATTTAAAAATAGAGCCTGGTAGGGGTGGACATTTATTATGTCATTTATCATTTTCGTGAAAACTTTGTTAGCATGACTGTTGACTTGACAACAATAAATTGCTAATTATTGATGTCTGAAAAACCCCAAAACTGACTGGATTGTCGAGCTTGTTTTACTATTTCTCCACTGTTGGTTCCAAGAAAGCAGCAAAAATATATAAAAAAAATCTAATTTAAACCACTTACTGTGTGCAGTTTAGTGATAAAAATCACACTTCCTTTTGTAACTGTAACGACGAAGCCTATTTCAAAATGTGCATCATTTTTAACAGCTGTATTTGTGTTTGTGGGCTTTTGACTTTAGTGACACTTTACTCTTTTCATCGTAACTTTTATCATAATCACAATATATGCCATAAAAAATCCTGATAAAAGTTTATAACTCCTAGAGCGTGGGCAGTTTCTTTTGTTCATATATTTTAAAATCTTGAAGTTCTCCAGAGGGTAAACATGCCAAATTTTAGCTACCATACACATTTATTAAAATGAAGAAAAACTGAAATTAATTCATATTTAGATAGAAAACTATAAAAAAAAAGTATCATAGAAACATTGAATTCAAAAAATCATAGAAAGTGGGAAAGAACATGAAAAGAAATTAAAAATGTACATTAAACTTCCTAATTAAAACAAGAAACAGATTACCAGGTTTATTGCAACGTTGCTTACCAACATGAAAAATTTTGCTTCCAATGGGGAAAAAATTTACAGCAGGAAAAAAAGAAAAAAGCAGCAGACCAATATAGCATGTTTTTATTCTTCTGTGCTGTCAGAGGTGAGTAAAAGTAATATAACTATTACTTCATCAAGTTTTTTTTTAAACTACTACAAACAAAAGCCATGCAAAGTAAAATAAATATTTTTAGTGCTGTGGTAGAAAAGCAAAGTAGATCCGGATAACCCAGCTAGGATTCAAACCAGAAACCTTTTAGCCCCAAGGTAACGGTGCTTCATGATGGGGCACTGCAAGACTCATCACCAAAATATTTGTACCAAAGGGGGAAGAACAACAAAACAATGAGCTGACGAAATAAAAACTTAAAAGTACTGCAGACCAAAAACAAGCATAAAAAAATTCAAGTTAGAAAAAATCCACAAACTTGCTAAAATTTAAGTCTTCGACCTTTTGGTGGTAAGGCAGCGATAGGTACCACTGTTCCATGATGACACCAGCGGGGGTACTGGAGGTAAACTATGCATCGCAGTAAAGATTCAAACCAGCAGCTTTCTAGCTGTAAGTGTCAGACACCAAAAAACTAAAATAAAAATACAGAGATACACCAATGCTCAATACAATATACCATAGACCTGGTATGATACTGCCCTCTCATAGGAATGCAAAATTAAGTATCTAATCACTAATTGTCATTAATCTAAACACTAAAACCCGTAAAAAAGAACTTCCATAGTAGTTCCATGACATAAATCTATGAAAAATGCACTTAATTGTGACTTTGTCTTAATTTTTTACTATATGGCGGCCCTCAGATGGACTTTGTGTGACCCAAGACAGCAGCCTGAGAATGGTACAAATTTGGTCTGCTAGGTAATGATCCCGATGGAGACTTTAAAAAGTGTTTAAAGCAATTTTCACTGACAAATTCAAATCTTAAAATGAACATTTTTAGAGCCAACATAATGAATTCATCTTTATTAACCACACCTTTTAGCTTAATTTTATAGTAAACAGGACCACAAACATCCAGGGGCTTTACCCCAAAGCCGATTTTATTTAATCCATTTATTAAAATTAAAATGTAGCGGGCATTTTAGAAGAAACAGTGATCCAAATCCAATTGTTGTTGCTGATAATAAACATGTTTTCTAGACCAACAAGAGAAAACTGTTGGCCCGAAATGTTTAGGACATTGTATGCCTTTCTTCTAATTAGGCAAAGGTGCAAGACACTTTGTAATGTTTCAGTACTACTTCACTGCAAAAATCTGACTACTGTGTTCGTTTCATTAAAATATTGTGTGTTTACTTTATTGTTAAGCAGATAAATATAAAATTAATTAATTAAATATTTAGCATTTTGAATGAAAGCAGCTTCTGCTTCCTGTATTTACATTTGGTTCTCCCTCTTCGGACACATCCGACCAATAAACAGACTAAATGTTCTCAAGTGGTTTGTAGTGACAGGTTCTGGTTCGAAGTTTTCCGTGTGTGAAAATAAATCCGAACCATCATGAAAAGCTATAAGTTAACAAACTCATTAAATGATACGGACCAAAGGAAATTGACTCTAGGTGTGAAAATGCCCTAAATAAAGCTCCTGAAACCTAGAAAAAAACAACAATGCGTAATCAGGTTTTGCGCAGCTCCAAGGAGACCCAAGCAGAGTAAAGATCTTTTAGATAATCCAAAAACAGTCTGTAGATCAGTTCAACCGATTTCCTTTCATTAATGCTCAAAAATTAGATTTTTTTAAACAATTCATGTGTTTGGCATTACACATTTAATCAGGAAGAGTCCGTGGTTTCAGAGAGAAGTTCCTCATGTTCCTCATCCAAACACCGTTTATGCTGGCAGATTAAATCTGCCTCATCTTTACTCAATATTAACACAATGTTTGCAGCATGTCAGAAGAGGTCACTTGGATTATGCTGCTTATACACATTTTTGATCAATAAGATATGAATTCCAATAAGGAAAATCAAAGTGGGCTGACTCTCAGTGTTTTTATGGGTCTGTGCCGGTTTACATAAATCAAAGAGGAAGAAAATCCATGCCCACTGTTGCTTCCCTCTTTCTAAGTGACCACATGTCGATGATGGGACCATCCAGCTGCCTCCACTCCATCGGCTTCCATCGTTTCATCGATATCTGCTTTCTGAACGCACCACCCCACATCGGCAGGAGTCCCGTCTTTTTAAAGAGCGTTGCTGACTGCCGTATCGAGCTGTTTTAGAGGATTTCCTCTGATCCACTTTGTTTGGGTTTGCGTGTGTGTTTATATTGACGATCTGCAGAGCAGAAAGGAAGGACATGGTGTGAGAGGAGGAAGAGGAGCTGTGATAAGGTCAGGGCCCCTTACATCTCTGCTGATAAAGCAGGACACACTCTGGCAGCCACAACAGGACATCAAAGACTGATAACACCTCGCTGTTATCTTCCTGTGGCTTTGTCTCAGACAAGCCAAATCTGTCTGTGGCTGTTTAGACTGCATCAAATTCACACTTTATTTTGATGAAACAGCTTCCTGGAAATCAAGTTTTAATCAACTGAATGAATCAATACAGACAGCAAAGAAAGCTTTAATGTAGAACCTCGAGAGATTAGAGGTCTAATTTCCAGGGTTCCTTCAGTTTTTCCGTTTCAAAATTCCAGTTTCTTTATCCTTCCTTCTAAATGATAAAATACTAAAGTGCACTAAAAATGTAAGGTAGATATTGCTACAGTTCAGGATTTAGATGTAAACCAGGGAAAAGCAGAAGCAGGAAGGAAGGAAGGAAGGAAAGAAGGAAGGAAGGAAGGGCACGGGGGAGTAAAGAAGAAGGAAGAAAGGACTGAAGGAGAGGACGTGGGATACAACAAAGTACAGACACAAGGATGTCTGTTTGAAACATACTTTAATGTAATACTAGTTTCTGGATCAAAACTGACCAGCAGTCGCTACCGGAGTTCAGAACAGAACATTGACTGTTTGGTCTGTCAGTTCATTTCCTCAGGGAGGAAATTAACTGGAAGGGAGTTAGGGCAAAAAATAGGAAGGGAGGACATAATGAATGAGAGAAGCAAAGAAGGAAGGTTACAAGGAAGAAAAGAAGGAAAGACAGAAGGAAGGAAGGAAGGACACAGGAAGGAAAAGAGACGGGACACAAGGAAGAAAAGAAATAAAGAACGACACACCTAAAGAAGAAAGCATATGGAAAGAGGGACACAAGGAAGGACAGAGAAAAGAAATACAAGAAAGGAAGGACACATGGAAGGAAGGAAGGAATCACACAAAGAAGGGAGGACACAACAAGGAAAGAAGGTAGGACACAAGGGACAAAAGAAAGGGAAGAAAAAAGGAAGGAACAATTGAAGGAATCACACAAAGAAGGAGGTAGGACACAAGAAAGAGAAGAAAACAATTAAGAAAGATTGGAAAGTGTAAATTGGGGCTATATTAATTGTATTGTGTTGAAAGATCACAGCACACAAGAAAAGGAGACACTGACAGAAGGAAGAAAGGCAGCACTTAGGAAGGAATGAATGACCAACAGAAGGAAAGAACAAAAGAAAGAAAAGGAGATGATGGAGGAAGAAGGTGACAAAGGAGAATATGAGAAAGGAATGAAGGAAGGAAGGATGTAAGAAAGGACACAACATTTAGACATCGTGATAAGGAAATACAAGGTCCATATGTATCGAGACCTGAAAAAATACTAAAATCTAATTCCAAACTTTTCCAGAGTGGGGAAACCCTCACATTCAGATAGTTTACAGGTAACCACACCCTCATCGACAAAGACACAGACTCAGTTGTTGCAGCACATAAAGTAAACAGCCCATCTGAACCTGACTCCTCTTGGTCTCTGGCTGGCACTCCGGCTGGCATCGCCACCTGATCCCGGAGCCGTGTGGGCGCTGCCGCCGTAAATCAAGACGCATCCGAGACGCTGAGCTCGCAGATGACACGAAAACGAGACCGCAACCAGACAGACAGGAACGCTGATGTGCTGCTCTGATATCACACACACACAGATCTACATATCCCCTCGGTGTTCCCACTCAGCTCACAATGGAGCTCCACACAACAGACGAACAAGAGGAGATCACAGGGTGGCTGACATAGTTGTGTACACACTAATTAGGCACACTGGCTCAGCCACAATGGGCTTTTTCATGGCCTGCATGAACAAATCATGCACTCTTTCTCATGCACACAGTAACAGAAGCTGGGTGTCAGGACTGGGATCACCGCCATGTTTTCTATGATACCCTCTTTGATCCAGGGTGAGAAGTTCCCTGCCCCCGATGATAAAAACAAAAAAAGAGAGAGAGGAGCTTTTGAGAAGCTCTTGTTGGACTGTTTGACAGTCGCAGTGTGAATGGAGGATGCTGCGTTTTGTTCCGGCTCTTTATGAACAGCCATTTTGTTTGCCAGATGACATCTAGACAATGGCTGCAGGACGGGTATGGAGGGGGTGTCGGTGGCGGCCACCGTACCAAGCTTTTGTGGGCGCTTGAATAACATAGGGTCAGCAGGTCGAGACCGGTCGACCTTTGCTGACATAAAGCCACCGAAATAACACTGAGAGAGGAACCAATAAAGCCTTGATGTTGTTTTTTCCACTTAAAAGCTGTACGATTTGACATCAACGCCATGTTGCCATCAATCAGATTTCCTGCTGTCGCTGCGGCTCTTTCCACCAGCAGCCACACTACTGGGACGTGTCATCTGGTTTAAGGCAGCTTAGGCTCCCTGGAGATCTGACTGCATCTGAACTTTGAGTCGTTTCCAGTGAAACATCTGAAACGTGAAGGAAAACTGATTTATTCTAAAAATTGTTTTTTATAAACTGAGGAATGAAGGAGTAGTACAACGAAAAGAAAATCGATCAGGCTTTTTCTGGCAGATACTGAACTCTGAATCTATGAGAGAAAAAGGCCTTTTCCTATTAGAGGTCCATGTTCAAGAATAAAAGTTTGTGTTAAACCAAACTATTCAAATCTGTGCTTAAAATTGATCTCTTTGGCTTTAAAACAGTTAATCAAATCAAATATATTTTGTAGTGTTTTCATTTTATTCTAAGATTTAATCATATCTAGCTGTAATTCACGCAAACAAGTACTGAGAGAATAGAAATTAACGTACTTTTCAGAAGACAGAACTTTCGGTTTAAAATATAGTTTTTTTTTGATCTTGTGTAATTTTCAAGTTTTCGGAAAAACCGAATTTTGGATTTTCAATATTAGCCTCTATAATCATCACAATTACAAGAAATAAAGGCTTGAAATATTTCACTCTATGTGTAATGAATGCTTCAGTTTCTGAAGCGAGTAACAAAGAATACTGAACACTTTAACAATGTTCACTTTTTTTTATCTGAATTTCTGTTCATATCTAGCTGCTCAATGAAGCTGCAGTTAACCGGCATTAACTGGTTATTTTTAAATGCGCCATCAAAATAAACTCACATCCATGAACATCCAATAGATCCAACAGCTGTTGCATATTTTTTGTAAGTTCATTTGGTCTTGAAGTCATCAAGTATCGTATTTAAAGGATTTTAAAATAAATATTCTTTGTATTTGATGTGGCCAAATACAACATCAATTAAACTTTTTAAAATCACTGTTAGACCAGGCGAAGAAGAAGCTCACAGCATTTCTATATATAATAACACATGTGTGCAAAATTGAGTTTTTTACAGTTTTTATGAAAACGGAACCTAGATCATAATTGGAACAGAGCTTCTAATGTGAGTTGTGATGATGGTTCTGAAGATCATTACCACTAATTAAATAGAACAAAAAATAACTACTATAATTTTTGTCATAGTTGTAAAATGACCTAAAGCCTTTGGTCATAAATCTATAAAAATCATTAGAGTCACAAATAAACATGAAATTGCAATAACTGAATACCGGTAAAAATAGGAAATAAATAAAAGAGTATTTCAGATTTGGTTATTTTTTACTATATTTGCTGTGGATAAAAAAACTGAGATAACATTACTGTATGATGGTAGCTCCTTAGCAAGACAGCAAAACACAGAAGACCCCGCAGGATGTTTAATAATGTGATTAGGAGCGAAATCATTTGGCGGAAGAGTTAAACTAAAACAGAAATGGTGCAATCTAAAGATTACTGAAGTAAAAGCACTTAATGTGAAACATTTAAACCTGTGTCACTTACCTGCCTGCATGAGACCGTTCAATTCAGTGGTGAAAACTGTACATTTTGTAGGTCTGTTTTAAAACATTACTTTAAACACTGTTATCAGATCAATTCATTTGTTTAAATATTGCCTAATTTTTCTACAAAGCTATGGCTTTCTGTGTGTTTTTATTTTTAAACAACTGGAAACTTTTTTCTCCAAAAATAGAGAAAAATGTTTACAGGGTTTTCCTTTTAGGTCTCATATACACTGAATGCTGACTCCCATTCTATAAACTGGATATATACCGGTACCGTTTGACCCAAATGGTAACATTACTTCACCCTAAAAAGTCCACCCATCCTACCAACCTCGTTTATACCGTCACTGCCTCCAAATATTCACACAAACAGCAATTTTTGACATTAATATACATATTCTGCAGGTAAGGGGGAATAATTTTGTATTGGAAGCTTCCTATATTTCAATCTATCATCTTTTTATTGTGTATAAGTGGTGGAAATTTTATAAATCAGTAGATTTTAAGAGTTGGTTAAATAGTTGGCTGAACACACCCAGTTCCAATTTATTAGTAATTATCAAGTCCCTGCAGAACCTTCCAACATATTGAGGAGGTGATTAAACGATCAACCAACAGGGAAGTATCTAAAACATGCGGCACCAGCCATGAGGGAGTAGAAGAATGAAAACTTTAACCGTCTTAATACCAGAAGTACATCAAGGCCACTTGGATTTATTTGATTCTTATGGTTGAATAATCAGTAAAAAAAATAATGTGCAAGTGTGTAGCTCCTGCACCTTTATCCAAGACAACTTTCATTATCAGTAGATATTCAGTTTTACTGTGTTTTTGACTGACAAACTAAGTACACGCCAAATCCCATCTGTACTGATGGGATGGTAGTAATTCTTTGTGTAAAAACTACATGCAACGTTTTCTTATTTTGTGCACTGAAAACTTCCATTCCCATTGACCATTTACCTGCTGGCTAGAATGGAGACCCAGAAATCTTTGGCATGGCTTCCAGAGGAATGGTTATTAAGCCTGCAGCAGATGGGTTCCCAGATTGTGCTAGGCTAAGCTAACAGGCTGTAGGCAACAATGTTAACTATGCAGAAATAAAAGTGATATGATATAAAGCCTTTAACACATTCAACCAATTAAGTTTTCCTTTAAATTATTTTTTGCCCCCTTTGACTGTATTTCTTTCCTTTTTGTCCTACAATTCTCATCATGCATTGTAACCTCCCCCAATCCTCAGAAACTATCCAGCTAACTCCTTTGTTGCTTACAGCTAATTCCTGCAGCGTTCTTTTCTCTTGAGACGCATACAGGGATCGTCATATTTAGAATTAGCATGTTTGCTTTATCGAAACAAAAAGTTTCTCCTCATCAAAAAGATTTGAGGATTACCACATCTGGTGTGCACAAGCAAATGGAGTCAAAAGAAAAGTGGAATGTGTGCCTGTCTTTACTTATTCACATGTAGCTCTGAGACGTTGCTGTGAATAAATTCTTTGAATTTTTGGAGAACATTGCTGGAGTGAAAAAACACTATTAACCAGCTAGCTTTCAACAGGGAAACAACCAGGAGACGCGATACTCCAAACATCACCACAAACGTGGCATGAAATGCCTTGGATCCCTTCCAGAGAAATTATCTAACCTGTATTGTATCAAACTTGATAAATTGATGATGGAGGTACAAGAGGAAAACTACTCTAAAAGTTGCCAGAAAGAAAGAAAGAAAGCGCTATCTCAGCAATCAGACAACACTTACAGGGCTAATCTTGCCCGGAGAGTGTGATCAAACAAAAACACTGCGAACAGAACTGTCAACAGTCCAAACATCATCTGCTCAACCTGAGATACTGAACGTCTGTGTGCGCGGGAGTCTGTCTCCGGCTGTGAGCGCTGAGTGATTTTCCTGACGACTGGTTGCAGTCTTATCTTTGAGGCCGATCGCTGTGATAAACGCCCAGCCGGCTTCATTACACAGGTGTGGGATAACAGCAGTCAAATCAGTTTTGTTGTGTTGCGGTAAATCGCTGCATGTGGTGACTCGGTTTGGAGCAATATCAGCCCAAGATGCCCGAGCAAGGTGAGTCAAGTGGCAGCAGACATGAGATTAGGTCGCGATTCGGCACACGCAGCAGGACTTCAGCTCATATTCCTTGAGGTTTGAAAAAGAAATGGTGTAACATTTTATGACAAGATGAAATAAAGATACAAAAAGGATTCAATCTGCATTTTCTTTCAGCACTGACCCCCTTTTCTTCTGCTTTTCCCACATTTTGTTCTATTGGAAGTATGTACTTTAATTTAATTTTATTAGATTGACCAAAACAAAGTAGCCAATAATTGTGACGTTAAAGAAAAGTAATGCATTGATTTTAACATTTCCCCAAATTATTATTTAACAACTTTTGGAGTGTATTTGTTTATTCTGTTTTACTCTAAAACCCTGAAATATAATCTCATAAGCCTAGATCACGCCATCATCTCTGTGAAACATGGTGGTGGCAGCATCATGATGTTGGCATGCTTTTTTTTTTCTGCAGAGAGAGGGAAGCTGGCTCAGAGTCAATGTAGAAAAGGAGGGAGCAGCTGCAGAAAATGCGAGACTGGAGTGGAGTTTCACAATCCAGCACGACAACAACCCTAAACATGCAGCCAGAGCTACAATCAAGTTTAGATCAAACTGTTACTGTGTCGATATGGCCTAGTCAAAGTCCAGACCCAAAACCAATTGACAATCTATGGCAAAACTTGAAAATTGACACTCTCCATCTAATCTGAACAATCTTGAAATATTTTGAAAAGAGGAAGAGGCAAAAAGAAAAGTATCCCCACAATATGATGCTGCTTAATTTTTCTTGTGAATCAAAATTTAACACTACTTTGTGTTGGTCTAGCACATAAAGTCCCAATAAAATTAAGGTTAGTGGCTGTGACATGACAAAATGCAAGGGACCATGTTTCCCTTCTCTTAAAAGTACCTAAACGTGCCAAAGCAGTGCTATTATAAATTAAAACATATCAATAATATCCATTTTACCTTTTAAGTTAAAGAACAACACTATGAATGTGCTTCAAGGAGTAGAAATACACTGCATCAATGAAAAGAGTTTTCTTCTCTTTGCTTTCTTTTATTCCTACAACATCTTTCCCAAATCAAACCAGGTCCATCAAGATCACAGGCCATCAATTCACCTTAAATTTATCTCCCTGATTCAAGCACCTCATCAAGCCGGCCTTACAAGTCTTCCCAAAATAGCCGCTTTCCATATATAGTAAATAAAAAAAACATTTGTCTCTGCTTCTGCACTGAGAACTTTCTGGCCCATCAGCTGTTCAAGGGCTGTGGTAAAGGAGAATCACATGTTTGGCTTGACATGAGAAAACTCTGTCAGATGAGAGAAGAGGGAGAAATGCAGAAATAAGTGTAAGAAGAGGAGTGACTGGTTTTACTGGTTGCCTTCCAGCCCGACTCCTAGCTCCCAGCTCTGACCAGCTTCGGGAGGTAAAGAGAAACAGATTTTTATGGAAGCTTTTACAGGGTGTAAAATATTGGGTGTTGATAAGGTGCTGTGGGGTTGCAAACTCGAGGGAAGATCAGAAAAGAGCCCTGTTTTTTCTGTTTGGGGTTAGTTTTACCATCAGTTTAATCTCATATACTTTAAAAGCTCCATTAAGGCGAGTTGAGCAGACATCCGTCACCTCCAGTCCTTCAGAAACCGGTAATGCACACCTAAAAAGAAAGCTCGTAAAAGAAGAAAGTGGGTGAAAGCGCCCTCTTTAGTTTCCAATCCTATCAGTGTCAGAAAGGTTACGCTCCTTCAAGATAACCCGTGGAGATTGCTCTGTGCTCCGGACTGTTTTCCCCCTCTCCACTCTTTTTTGTGATTATGTGTCAGCAGAATTTCCTTGGTGCACAGACGACGCCTTTCAAGTCAAGGGTTTCTCATGGTCTTATGGCCTATAGGGCCGCCCATTCAGACAGGTTCCAAAGCAAGTTTCACAATGTCTGTTTGTAGTCTGGACACACAAGCAAGTGTCCATATTTATCTCTAAAAATTCACTACTGCACTTTCCAATGTTGGCTGGCAGCATGAAACTGTCCCTTTCTTTTCTTTTTAAATGCTGTTAAGTCTGGAGCCCAACATGGTTAAAAAGGTCAAGGAAACTGCTTTTACAACAGTAATGCAGCTCCCTTGCAGAAAGCTTTTTTCTTAAAGGCCTAAAATTAAGCTCACTCAGGCCTTCAAAAGTCTGAACACCGTTAACATATCGGCATATTTCTGCTGCGAGGAATGCAGCAGGAAAACCTTGAGTAGACGCAGATGTGGCAGCACTGGTACCAGAGACCATAGCAGTGATTTTTCCTTTTTCTGCAACCACTTAGCTAGACCATGGTTTGGTTGGTATTTTTTTACATAAATTGTCACTTACTACATCATATATCCAGAAAAGTCCCCTATTGTTCCCCATCAGTCTATGTGCACTCAAAGTCTGTTGTGTTGTTTGAAAGGCATTGACAACCATTCCTCAAAATGAACAAATAATAATAAAAGTGACTTCTAGGGTAATGAAAACAGAGACACAGACACACGAACATAAAGAAAATCTGCCAATTTCTATATATGGAAGGGGGAAAAAATTATCTTTCTGCCAAGATTTAAATTTCTTAATTTCTATGACTACAATTTAAAGGGACAAAAACCATAACTTTGTTGTAACACAAACTGTCACATTACCTTATCTGCATTGCGGCCAACTACTGTGTAAATATATAATATAAATATAAATACTGTGTAAATGTAAATATGAATGTAATTCACCATGGGAACTTTAAACTGTGACTGATCAGTCTGTTACAGCTGGCAACATTTTGCATTAGCATCTCAGCATAGGAAAAAGCCCGTTAGCTCAGTTAGCCTCCAACTTTCCAAGCTAAAGGAGAGGACTCAAAAATACACTTCTATTTCAGCGACTGTTTTAGGAAATGTTTTAAGAATAATTCACATTTCCTAGTTGAGTCATTGTTAGGTCAGTGACTGAATTTCCAAAAGACGTAATGAAATTTGTCTATGATAGTTAGCTACGTCTAGCTAATTTAAGTCAATTTAGCTGAAAATAAAGGCATTTCTTTTTTTTCTTTTTCAAAATAAAGATCCAGCCTTAATGCATTTGTAAAGTACAGTATATTATTGTGTATTTCTGGTTGGATTTGAATACTCCAGGAGCAATAAGAACATGGGGACAAACCACTATGAATTTGAGGAATCTTTTTGGGGGCCAGAAAACAAGTTTTCCCATCAACTTTGCTTTATTCTTACCTAATTTAGCCAAAGGTAAAGAAAGTTTTCAAACCAATATGCTGCCTCAATGCATTATAAATATTTGCAAAGTATATTTTGTATACTTTCTAGTTAAATGTAAATCCTCTGGTAGCTACGGCAACATCAGAGAAGACCTTTATGGTTTTTTAATGGAGTTTCGTGTTGGGGGCCAGAACCCAAACTGTCCCTTAATGTTTGTAGCATTCTGGCCAGGCACCGCGTATGTAAATGCGAATGTGATTTACCATGGGAACTTCGCTGCATTCCTCTTGTTTTGTATAGCTGTGAAAAGAGCCGGACTCGAGCCAGCTGAGAGAAACAGAGGTCCAACAGCCAACAATCGGCTGCACTCAAGCTAAATTGAGAACAACATATAAATCTTGGGGTTTTTAGAGACATGCAATCACTCACACGTGTGTGAATACGCACATGCTCTGCAGCTCTGCAGTGACGCTCTACAGGAGTAATAGTGGAAGAAGTTCATCCCGAGCCTGTTAAGTAGCATCTAAAAAGCTTGAGCTGTAATGATGGTTAGCCCCCTCAAAAAAAGCAACTTGGCAAACGAGGACAGTGGTGAAACACTAAAAAGGTGTCCTGTAGCTACACACCAGCATGCCAGTCAGTCTGTGTGAAATAGGGAAAAGAGACAGTTGGTGGTAGGAAGCAGGAAAAAATCAAAGAGAGAGAGCAGTAAAAAGTGACAAATCCACACAGCCATCGAGGCACTAATGCTCACCGTAGGAAGAGATGTCAGGAGAAAAACTGGGAGGAAGGAATGAGATATGTGGGACAGTGTTAGGAACAGTGAAAATGGACTACAGTAAGGTGTATGGACTTCACTGGTAGTGACAGGAAGGAGCAGCTTCTTCAGTGGCTGGAGGAGAGTGGAGCAATGGATGCAATTAGAGAGAATAAGATAATACATAACCCCTTGGAATAACAGATTCATTGTGCTCATATGAAGCTGTTTCCTACATAATACTGATACTAATGCTAATGCTTTTTGTGTGTAGGGTTCCTATACAGTCATGAATTTTAAACAATAGGCCAGTTTCTGCTTCTGAAACTGGTATCATGCATGTTTGGGTAAATGCAATAAGTGTTAACTCATATTCAAGAGTCGCAATGCTGATAAGGTTTTGTTAAAGTTTACTTAATTTATGTAAGTCTTGAATTTAAATAATGGTGTTTGTCTAAGTGTGAAACTGAACTTGCTAAAACTCAGAGACATCTTTCTTCAACAATAGAAGTTGAGGAAATGTTTTCTCAACTTCCATTAAAAGGAGTTTAAAAATTATGAAAAGATAAACTCTGCGAACCAACAAGCTCAGCTATAAAATGCTGTTTAATGGAGCTGATTATTTTTATAAAGAATAGCTTGTTTTTCAAACTTAAAATCAATAAAACTTACATATGTACAATGTTATCTGCATAAAGGTCTCTAAATGTTAAATTGCTTATTTGCAGTTTTATTCATAGGCGGGACCAAGCGGTGTTCCAGAAAAACGTTTACAAGATGAATCACCAGAAATCCCCAAAAGAACAAAATTCTTCTTCTTTTTTTTTCCTTTTCAAACTCTTGACACTTGACTGTCTGTGTGAAATAAGGATACCTCTAAACAGTATTTAAATACACACAATGAGACAAAAACACCAGGAACCACCAATCCACTCAGGATATTTATGTCTGTTTTGTCCCTTTTTTAAAGTTTTCCGCAGCTATGTCTGAATCCGTGATTGACCTTTTAATCCCTCTAATCTTAATTACCTAAACTGTAAAGAAAAAACACATTGTTGGGGGTGATGTAGATAAACATCTTGGGAACTGGATATCAATTTGTGAATTATATTGTCAAGGCGCTGGTTTAAACTGTTTTTTAACTACAATGTAGAATCTGACTTGAAAGAAAGAACCATGTGTAAAGGTACATTCTGGTATATGTACTGTTTAAAAGATACAAATTCCCAATCTGCTTTTCTGTCTGTAGCTTTGGGAGTCCAACAAAGTACTCTGAAATCACAATATAAATAACAGGAACAAAAATACTCAAAAGGACCAAATTCATGCACTCCAAGATATCTGTTTCCTTTTCAGATTTGCTTTGGCTGTTCACCGTCATGGAATCATTAATAGTTTTCCCATCTCGTCTCTCCAAACAGTATTCTAAAAGAACCTATCTGAGGAAAAATAATAAGACAAATATATCAGGAACCACTTTTCCAAATCACACTACAAAACTATCGCTTTACCAGGAAGGAGGAGGAAAACTTTCATTCTGGTCCATATATTCTACAAATACAAAAATGGTTCTGGATGCAAAATTCCTGATCCGCAGGTCAATTAATAACAGTGGGAGCCTATGAAGACAGTCCAATATAATGTCACAAAATGATTAACAGAGCATAGAAACTTCTAATGGACCACATTAATTTCTTCCAATTTTTTCCCCTTTTCATATTCTGTCCAAGAAAATGTATCAGAAACCACATTTTCACTGATATTTTGACCAAATATGTTAACAGTGTATATTTTCCATAAGTGGTCATTTGAGCAAATCCTCAAGATTGAAGAGCATATAAACCACAACATATAAGCTTACGAGAAATAAACTCTCATCATGCTCTATATATACTATAAGTAATAGAAATGCAGTGATCAGGCTTTAATTGGCCAATACCAATAAAATGAAAAATAAATCAAGGAATTAGAATATTATCACCATGAAGTCATAAGAGCATATGTTCTTAACCTTTGATTTTGTCCTAAACTTAAACAAAGTGCTTGATGATCCATTTAAAAAACAAGAAAGGTAGGACTTTTTGCATTACATAATGACAGATCTTATGGTGCATTGACTGTATATTTTTCAGTTTTCCGTCTGAACAGTTGTACTTATATCCCCACCCTATATAGATTTACATAAAAATCTTTGTGAATGTTCTTTGCAAAGACAACGCAAATTTCTGAACTCATTTATAAACACCGACAAGATTTCTGAACACTAGTAGGATTTGGAAGCAGCAGCAGAATTTATGAGCTCCCGCTGCAATTATAAATACCAGCTGGATGTCTCAGTGGGAGCTGGATTTATAAACATCAGCAGGATTTAAAAGCCCCAAATGGATTAATAAAAACCCAACAGATTTATAAATGGCACCAAATTTATACACACCATCTGGATTTATAAGTATAAACAGGATTTATAAACACGATTAAATTTATCAACTTTCTCAGATTCTCTGCCCTCTTATCTGTCATAAAATAGTAATTTACCCCTTTAATCATGCTAATCGATATCAAAAGCAAAATAACTGAAAGGAAAAATAATACTGAGATCTGTTTTCTGCTTGGAAATTTTAAGGTAGTGACAGAAAACAAACTTGTAAAACTCTGCTGCCACTTGTTTTCTTTATGTCCTGCTGTGGGTTTTCCCTTCCTTCTCCATCAGCACAACCAAACTGCAGGCCGAGGCCAAACACCCGCAGGGATTAACCCGCCATCCTACGACACTTCCGCCTTACACGGGACGCGGCCTGCTACTCCACCCTCACCACATGCAGGAATATGCTTCCTGCTACCCAAATCCACAAAGTAGACCAAATAAACAGGCAGAGCTGAGTAGGAATTGTGGATAAATTGTGAGATGTAGAGTTAAAAAAAAAACTTGCATGGAAGTTGAAGCCAAGCAGACTGAAGCAATGCTGGCGAAACACCAACATGCACACACACACACACATTCTGGGGTATGCAGCGAAGCGAGGTGTCAGAGCCCGTTACAGGCCGTTGGCTGGACGCAGCCCCAGAACAAGCGGGACAAAAGCGCTGCCTGTCTCCCCTCATTAAGTGATTTAAGATCCCATGTTCCCCTTAGTCCTTTCATCGCCATCCAAAGTGAACACACTTAAAAAGCCTAACAAGAATGCCAGGGCCTGCTGACATGAATGGGGTAAAGAAAGCCAAGTTCATGGCAGAGGACAAGGGTCTAAAGCTGAGCTACACTAGCCATGCCTATTAGCCTTTCGGCAGATGGAGAAGGGGGGTGTAGTCAAGCCTGAATGCACCAAGGTACGATCCCCGGGTGGGAAACAGCGAACACTTAATCCATTAACAGTTCTTCCTCCACGGAAGGAGCAACGCTTTTCTCATGAAGTTTAGCAGAAATGGGCTGTTTCCACATTCCTGGCTAACAAGGTAGTGCTATCCAGCAGGGAGGTGGTTGGAGATGGAAAGATGCAGGAGCTACAAGAGTCACTCCAATTCCAAAATCAACCTCGTGAGTTCGGCTCTGTGGTTGAACACTACGGACAGTTAAAGTTGAGTAACGTACATCACACCACGATTTTACATGTAAACTTCGTTATGGCCTGGTACTGTGTTTGGGTCTGGATTTATCTAGACATAGCAAAGCTGCAAAAGTAGCAACTTAGCAGCTACATAAATACATTTTAAAAGCCAAAAATCAGATTTTTGTCAAATGACATAGTAATGGCCAACATATCTAAGGATTTAAGCAGGAAAATAAATGCCAGTAGCTGCTGATCACATAAATTAACTGATCATCATCAGTGTGAACAACTATAAAATAAGGTGTTTGGGCCGTTTGCTGCACAGGGGACTACAGGTGTACATTTTCATAATGCCAAGATGAAAAGACATAAGTGACGACCTTAGAGAGACAACCCTTGCTGACCAACTTCCTTACAATTGGGCAATTCATTATTTCTTAATTCAGGCAACTTCTAAACTATTTTAAGTCCATCATGTGTTGGACAGCTGCCGATCTTTCCAGGAGTGGGCGTCCCAGCAAGTTCAGACCAATATCAGGGTTTGCATTGTTCAGATATCTTGAGAAAAACCCAAGAGCTGCCTCTCAGACTTTACAGGTAGGATATTAAAAGTTGAGGTTTTTGACAAGACAACTGGAGAAAGACTAGTTTGTTCGGAATGGTTGAAGGAGAACCACAGCAGTTCTGGGGCAATCCCCTTTGGACAGATCAGACCAAAGTAGACATGCTTGGCCATGATTCACAGAACCATGTAGCATAAAACCTAACACAACACATCAGCACAAATGGCTCATATGAACTGCCAAGCCTTGCAATGAAGGCACAGGATCTGTGCCCCTTCAAATTACAGAGTCGACCATGAACGCCTCTGTATTTGTGAGTTAAATGTGAGAACATGTCAGGCAACTGAAGTTTACCCAAACTGGGTCATCAACAAGACAATGATCTCAAACACAGCAGAACATGTACAGCAGAATGACAGAAGAACTTAAAACATAAGGTGTTGCATTGGCCCAGTCAAAGTTCAGGGCTCACCTTCATTGAAATTATGTTGTTAGACTGTAATAAGGTTTTACTAGACTGGGGTCACTGGGGTGGAGATTCAGCATACAGCCAGGGGTACAATGGAGCACTTTAGATGAAAAGCACAGTCATTTGTTAGAACGGCCCAGTCAAAGTCCACACCCAAATCCAATTTAGAAGCTAAGGGAAGACTTGTGATGTTCGCAGTCCAATCTGACTCATCTTGAGCTGTTTTTCAAAAAGATTTAGGTCTCAGGCCTCCCATAGCAAAAAAATCAGAAGTTTTTATTTTTAGTCACAGGGCTGCAAATTTATTCTTGATGTATCAGACAGAAAAACTCATGCCTCTAAAATCACAGATATTCAGAAACGTAGATTTATCTCTCATCTGATGGTCCATAAGTGAAACATACTCAACCTGTTAAAAGAGTGAGCTAAACTGGAAAGCCGAAGTGGGTTTTACTGTAGACAGAAAATACAAAAAATGCACTTTTTTGGATTTGTAGAAAAGCTGGTGTGAGTCAGCCAAGGTCCAATTAGTGGTGGTATACCATGTGGGATCCAAACATTTGTTTACAAGGAGGCCTTTTTTCTCCTCCTGCAGCTCTCTCCTGCAGGAATGAAGGTCCCTGGTCAGATTCCATGGCGGCGCTTCAACAGAGTAGGTGTGGCCTCACCGCACAAACCTCGCAATGCCACGCAACCATGATGTCAGAGGAAGGCTCTTTCTTCCTCGACACAAAGGAGTGATTTTTCACTCGCCCCGTGAGAACACTGGCAAATAATGGACTCTCGGGCCCCTGGTACCACGTTTGGTTTCACACGCGTCAAATCCATTCTGGGGCCAGACAAAAGGGGGCAGGAGGAGAGACATTTGCGGGGAGGGACCGGTGTGCCCAGGACATGCCATGCAGAGTGGGTCGGATGCATTTCAATGCCAGTGGTAGTCACATGATTAGGAGGGGATTGTTTCAAAGAGAGCAGGAATTTTTAGCCAAATGTGAGCTGCACAAGCTGAAATACATGCAAAGCAGTTATCAAATGTGCTGCTTTGAAGAAATTAAGGTGTTCAAACTGTGATCTAAAGCTACAACAAGTTAAAATCTGAGGAAAAATCATCTCTTATCACACAGTTTGTTCCAGAGCATCTAAACTTTACAGCTTTTGAGTCAAAACCCCTTAATGTTAAACAAAAACGTTTGACTTTTGAGGACAAATTTTAATTTCAAAACAGAACTACGGTGGATCTAAGAAAGCCACGCATCCCAGACTGATGATTAATAATTTTAAAGCATTTTCAATTCGCTTCTTCCACAGTGGGTCGCAGGGAAACTGGTGCCTATCTCCAGCAGTCTAAATAAATTAAATTGAATCATACAGATTTCAAGTCAGGTTCATCCATTCCAATTAATCCTAACTATTAAACAGTGTAGTCAGATTCGGCTAATTATTCAAATTGGTTAAAAAGTTTTTCTATCTAAGGAAACCCAGTAGATTGCATCCAGTCAGTGACTTGCAGCATTCACTCCTCCTGAATGAGTTTGTAGTGACAGTGGACACAGTGGACACAGTGGTCACCGGCGTTGACTTTGCAGCAATCACTCATACTGAGCATGCATGTAGCAACAGTGGAGATGACTTGTAAAGTGACATAAACCATACAGCCAAAAGTATTGGGTCACATCACCAAGTCAATCATTTCTGGTGTTGCAGTCACTTTAATTGCTGCAGGTGTGGTTTTCTCATCTAACTATGAACATACTCTAAACCTTGTGGAAGATGTTTACAGAATAGTTAAAGTTGTTGTTGCTGGCAACGGTGGGTCTATCAACAATCTGGACCTTATAGATTAAGAATCAAAGTTCATGTACATGTAGAAGTAGAAGTAGACAGACAAATACTTTTGGCAATATATTGTATACCCTGTTCAGCCTAACTGAAAAAAATAAACAAATCTGTTTGATGGAAAGTGGGACAATTAAGAAATCTGCAACAACCTGGTTGCATACGTGTGCACACCTTTAATCTAATACTTTGTTGTAGCAACTTTTGATTGAATTTCAACATTCAGGCATCTTTGTTAGGAGCCCATCAGCGTTCCACATCTTGACCTGGTAATATTTGCATGCTATGCCTTGCCAAAATCCTTCAAATCCACCAGATTTGAGGAGACCACTTGTCCGAAGCCATTTTTAGGTGACCCCCACAGATTTTCTTTCAGATATAGTTCTAGATTCTGGCTCGGCACAGTCCAAACGTTTGTTCTGATGTAGCAATTCTTAATGATCTGGACAAACCAGAGCTGGAAAAAAATGGTATTGCTCTTCATCTCTAGCTTCATCTCAGCAGACACCTGGAGATTTTGCCTCAAAGCTGACTGATATTTGGAATTGCTCATAATTTCATTAAAAAAGGGATCCCTCAGCATGATGCTGCCACCACCACCTTTTACAGTGGGTATGGTGTTTTTTGGCTGTTGCTCACTTTTGTACCATTTAAAACTGTTTAGGTTTAGGATTAGGTTTGGCTTATTTAAAAATAAAGTGTTCTCTAAAAAGGTTTTGGGTAATTTTAGAGTTTTGTTTTTGGAAGAAATTCTCCTTAAAATGTAGATCCCTTGTCACCTCTCTACAAACTCTAGCTTTAGCTAAACAATGCAAATTAGCAAATGTGAGGATAATACATTTTATTTCAGGTAAATCAAATTATCTTTAAATGAATCAAAAGGTGTTGTAACAGAGCATTAGTTCGAGGAACAAGGTTTTAACCTTTTTGTTCCTCTAGTTGAATTTCACAGGATAAAAGTGAGACTAACAGTGGGAAAAATGTTGGTCTCATTTTTTTTCATCAAAAAAAGATGTTTCAACTTTTTATATCCACTGTACATGATTGGCATTGTTTTATTCAACATGTGGGAAAAGGATAATCATATCATCGCAAGAACCTCACCAAACACATTGACTGTTTAAGGATTTTCTAAATTATTGTCCAAATAAAGTTTGCAAGTGGAAATCTGTTGTAAAACAGTGAAAGTGGGCCCAGATCTGCAGTCATGAACAATTAAAGCAAACAAAATAAGGATTCTTTCACTACAAGAAATGATCCTGAACAAACGACAAAACAAAGCAACTGTTGACAGATGCAAGTTTTAAAGTACAGCATAAAGGCTGGAAGAGGTGCTCTGTGTGTTTATCAGGTGTAATTCCACTCCTATTCTCTCTTGCAAAGCTATTCATACTGTTTTTCCATTTTTGGCTTTCTTTACAGTTCAGGTCTGGACTAGGCCATTGTAACACATGAGTATGCTTTGATCTAAACCAGGGGAATGCAAACCTTTGAAATCCAAAGAGCCTACTAGATATATTTTCTTCCATGGTATGCTGATGTTTGTGGAAAATGATTCAAAATAAAAGTATCAAGTTTCTAGCCTAATGATGTAGCATGGCGCGCACGGACGCAGTGCCTTAGACCATCACCTCATGGCCCAAAGACTCTCTTCTCCAGCTTAAAGAGTTTTTCGCCCATGCTGGTTGGAGAGTCTTTGAGCCCTAGGACCTGGCTATACACACAGCTGTGTTTTCCTACATCAAGTTCTGCATTGGGAATGTTACAATGGATAAACACATCAAAATATTCCCCAACAAGAAGCCCCAGATACCCAATCAGGTCACGATGTTCCCCAAGAAGCATAACACCACCTTCAGGTCAGACGTTTCTGAGCTGACCTTAAAAGAGGAATCAGAAAAGCCAATCTAGATTCTCCCACCTGAGCTGTGGATCTCTCCAGCTCCTCCAGAGATACCATGGGTCTCTTGACTCCTTCTCGGACTTATGATCCACTGGCATATGCATGCCACACGTTAAACATTTCTATTTCTAAAACAAAAGATCTGGAAATCCTCGCACGTCAGTACTGTTTACGTTATGTTGGTCTGTCACATAAAACACATCGATGTTTGAGGCGTCACAAAATATGAGGAAGTTCAATAGGTATAGATACCTTTGCAAGGCACTGTACTTTGTAGACATCTCAGATGCGCTTTATCTGGATTTATTGCAGCATTTCTTCCCCTTACTGACATTAAGGCTGTTCAGAAACTAAAATATTAACAAACAACAAATCCCCCCAAGGCTAGCATATATTCTGCAGTAAAACCTGTGACTTCAATGATACTAAAGTCCACATGGACCAGCAGCTCAGTCGCCTTGCTCTGTGTCATGAAGGGCTTGAAGAAAGGCTAGACGGATTAGGCTGCAGCTCCACTGACATGAAAAGCTGCACTTAATTCAAAAGCTCTCACGGCTGATTAATCACAAATTATGATCAAACAGCTGACTTACAGGATAAACATACGACAGACACCCCGCTCACGAGTCTGCATGTGTGTGCAGGCATGCATAGCCCCCCGTGCTCCGTGGGAGATCACACCGTCTCCCCAAAGTCTGCAGACTCACTTTCCACAGGCGGATTAAATGCGCGTCTGCGGCCACAGAGCCCAGCAGTAAATTAAAGCCTCCAACGGACACATTTCAGGCTTTACTCTGCAAGCGCAAGATCTCACAAAAAGTGGGTCAAATTTAGGATCAGACTTAGGCCGAGTGTGATGACCGCTGAGGTCTTCTGGGTCGGTGCTGCACACACATGTAGGAGTTTGTAGTTCAGTCGAGGCTGACAGAAGGGAATGAGCTCAGTAAAGGTGCATTTCAGAATAAAACGATAGTGCTGAGTGTATTTTTTTCATCCTCGTCTCATCTGGAAACCTGCATCAGATAAGCTGAACGGAAAGTTTAAGTTACATTTTTAAGGGTTTACATTAAATCCATTTTACAATAAAATACATCAGTTTAAAACGTCTCATCTTTTTACAGATGCTTTTTTTTAAACTGGAAAATATTGGAAAATTTAAACACTGAGCATTTTTGTAGATACAGAAAATGTTAGGTTAGCAGTATAAAACTATCTAAAAAAGAAACTATCTAAAAAAATATTTTAAACTTATTTGCACATTTTTTAAAGAAATCATATCTAATTGCAAACTCAAAATAAAAATAAAAAATCTGCCGCAATTTTTGTAAAAATTTGCTGCTTTTACAAATTTCACGTGCAGAAAAAAGCCTTAATTACCTTGACATTAAGACTTCAGGAGCATCCGAGAAAACTTTTACCGGAAAAATATTTTGTAATTTTGCAAATAATTCTAAAACTTGAACTCAGAATAATAAAAAAAAATGTATAATAAACTTCACAATGATCTTACTTTAAATTTTTCTGAAAATTTTGATCTGCATTTAGTCAATTCTCTATTGGAATTATAGAAATTAATAAAGTATAACTATTTTTGGATTTTATAATATAAAACATACTTTGTGTATTTAGATTTGCAATTCAACAAAAGTTTGTACCATTTGCACAAGCTAATTTCACTTTAATGCAATGTTCTTGTTTGTTTATTTTAATAAATCATAAATGTGCACATAAAGCAGAATTAAAAAGAAAGTTGAACAATTTCTGTCACAAAATTGATATTTAAGATTTCCTGTGCAGTACAAAACCTTAAAGATACATTTTGCACAGATTAGGCAATTGTTAGCAACAGACAAAATGTGTTATTTTCAGAAAGATTAGAACGTTTTATTGCTAATTATAAAATATGTCGCCATCCAGATTACGACTGAAAAGTTTAGACAAATTGTGAGAGTCAGGTGCTACAATCAATCAACAAACTCACCGTGTATTCCCTGAAAAATTATTAGTAATTCATAAACCCCTAGCTTTAAAAAGCCCAAAGAGCATGGCTGCATTACCTTGGAGAAATAAAGGTTCCTAGATAAACTTATAGCAGCAGAAGTTTATGTTTCTGCAACAGTCATGCGAAAAAGTGTTTTTAAGCTGTCTGCTTAGTTTTCTTGCACATCAGCCAGGTGTATACATGTGTGTAGGTGCTTTTAATTGCAAATATTTAATATACTCGACAGGTATCCTGCAGGAAAATGACAGGAGCGTGAGGTGCAAATGAACCAAGATTTGTTCGTTCTCGTCAGAGCTCATAGTGACCCAACCGATCCCTGCTTCCATGTCAGGTTCCTGCAGAAAGCATCATCCTGCATTATACGTTGCATTATACCATCCTCGCCTCCTTCAGGCAACAACCATTATTATTTCCACTCTGGCGTTTCTGGTGCAGTTTTGGTTATCTGGGCTCTCAGGGGCCAATCAAGGCACAGCTGCTTCACGCCTCATTGGCTGTCAAGTGCCTAGTAGTGCATCCTGATTGGTTGGTTTCCCACACAAGATTCCCCGTTTTATTTTTGAAGTTGGGGGGGGGGGGTTGGATTAAATTAGCATATTTTCATTGTCAGTGGAAGATTTTAACCTGGTTTTTGGATATTTTCCTAAAATGTGACATGACCTTATGTTAGAGAGGGCTCAGAGTTGGAGCCTCTAAAGTTTCTTCAAATTAATACCTGCAATCGTGACTATACCCATTTGACCAACAAGTTTCAGGTGGAGGAGCAGAATAAAAAGCATGTCAACCATCAGGGCTGCACGCACCACAGTTCGTCTCCCAGCATGCTGCTGGGTTGCTGGGCAAAGTTTGGAGCGGGCAGCCTCCATACAGGAGTGACGTGTTTGAATGGTAAACGTGCGTGACGTGTCATGGCGGGCGTGTTCCTCCAACCCCCCCGTGTATCGCGTGTCTAGAGCTCGACAGCACTACTTCTGGAGGAAGACCACGTGACCCTGAGGAGCGGTTTCAGGGTTTCAGCATCTTCAGCCTGATGGCCTCGTTTTTTTTTCTTCTTCGATCAGATCTTCAGCAACACGCTGGGAGACGTGAAACTGAGGAAAAGTGACAGAAGAAGGCGATCTTACAGCAGACATGAGCTTGGCTAAAGCTAACTGGAATAAAACATTTATTTGACTCCTTAATGTGGGTCAATAGCACAAGCATTAAATATCTAATGAACTTTAAAGAAATAAATGAAAGTGTTACAGCAAAAAATAAAAAACAGCACAAAATTTCTAACATTTTTAATATTTTATTCAATAAATGAAATTGAGGTATATTTTAAAAGTTATATTGATTTAACTATTTTAATTTAAAGTTGTTGATTTTATTGTAAAAACTTTTCTAAAAATTAATCTAGATGAGAAATGTCAATCTAAAGAGGTTTTAATATCTTTAACTTTGCACAATTTAGAGGAATATCAAAAATAATAAATATAATAACAATCTCGGTTTATAGCTTGAGACGTTAACACCCCATGAAGTTTAACAATATAAATAATGAAATAAAATACTTACAAATAACGCCCTAGTGAAAAATAGAACAAAATTAGCAGTTTGGTAGCATTATTTATATTAATTTTCTTAGTTTCTGCCATATCCTTAATTAAATTTTGGTTATTTATTTGATTTATTCTTAAAGTTTTAATTATGATAACATTTTATTATTTTATAGTAAAAAAAACCTTTGATTTGATGTTTTTACTCAGTACTGAACATGTTTGATGAAAATGTAAGTGAAAATATAATTTATAATATGGGATGAACCTTTAAAGAGTATTTTATTATTTTTGATTTATGTAATGAAAAAGGATGCGATTTTTAAAATATTAAATTCTAATTTTAAATATATTTTTTAGGTTAAATATAGATTATTAGCTAGAATGCCAGATATCTTTATGCCACGAGACATTTCTAAGAAATAATTTACAATATATTTTTCAACATGTTTACTATACATTACTGACTTCTATACTTTGTTTTCAATCGTAATATTTGTCTATCAGACTCTTTATATCTCCGGCCATAAAATAAATCCTAATCTTACCAATAGTCATTTAACAAGCATTATACTGCAGTTATAAGAGTCCATTTAGGAAGAAAAAGTGATTAGTGAACTTTCTGTGACCAGACTTTTGCTACTTACAGAAGTCCACTAAAACTTAATGTTCACCTCTGTCCAGAGACAGAAATATGAGCAGTGAGCCATAAAGGTTTCTGATGGAAACCTAAGCAGCCGGCACACTCAGGAAACAAATAAAACATCTTTATGAGCTGGATTTTATGATCTTAATAGGCATACTCCCGGTCCAGCAGCCTCTAAGTGCTCCGCTCGGACAGCTCTGAGCTTCCGAGGCGACTTCAGCTACCGTCTGCAGAGAGCACGCTCTCCCCAACTTACTGTTTTCATTACGCAGAGCTGTGCACAATTCAAACTTTCTCTGCCTGTACTAAATTCTCATTAGACCAAAGCAGGTTAGGGCATTAAAGTGAGGAAGGAAACTCATTGGTGCAAAATACACACAACAAGGATGAAAAAACTAGAAACAAGTTTTCTAATTGATTCTTCACAGCAAACTTTTAGTTAAAATAAAAGGTGATAATTAAACTAAAATTATCTCCATAGTTTCAAGTTTGCCTTTTATTTTTAAAAGATTTTATTATATATATATATATATATATATATATATATATATATATATATATATATATATTATATAATATACATATTATATATGTTTATATAATAAAATATTTTAAAATAATTCGAAAATTAGTAACTCGATGTGATAATTTAGCAATAAATACAATAACGAAATTATTTGGAAAATATTACAGTTATTAAAAAGAAATAATTCGCTTAAAATATGAAAATAAACCTGGATCAGAATATTTGTATCTGTGTAACTATATAAAAAATAAAAATAGTAAGAGTTTAAAAAATAAAAACAATCATTTAAAAAAAAACATTAAATACTTTAAATATTTTTAAAAGTCAAAAATAGTCAGATTGTTTAAAAAATATTAAAATGGTTTAAAACTGTTGAAAGTTATGTGAACACTCAAAGAAATGAAAAAAATATAAAATTTAAAAAAAATTAAAAAAAATCTTGAAAAACAATTAGTGAAAATCTTATTTTAAAAATCAATTATAGTAACACAATAAGCAATGAAAGGCAATTAAAAAAAATAATGCAGTGCAATGATTTATAAAAAGATGAACAATTGTTTTATTAAATGTATTTAAAAAAATAAATAAGTTTACTCATTTTTTACCCATTTGATTTTTTTTATATAAAGAATTATGTAAAAAAAAAATCTGTGGTTTAAGTTAAATGAGCCAGTTTGTGATTGTTGGACATAAAAACTTACTAAAGAAACCCAGGAACTTGTTTTTTAAACCAGTAAATGATCTTGTTTTGTGAAATCTTTGGGCTGAGACAGGAGCCGAGCTTTTCTTCTCGTTTGAATTCTTCTCTGCCGAGGTGCTGGGTGTCTTTGAAGCCACAGAGGCAGGTTATCTGACCTCTTCTCTTTTGTTAAACAGACAATACGAGCTTGTCGGACCATTAGTTTCTCTTTGTAGATGCTCCTCTAGGTGTGATATCCACCCTGTTCAGGAAAATAACACAAAGCCGACCTAAAGAATTCAGAACCATAGAAAAACAAAGCTTTGTGAGACCATTAAGCCCCTCTGGGATGATTCATATCACTCATCTGCAGTCAGAGCGGAACCAGAACTCAGATGATCTGAACTTTGTGTGAGATTCAAAACCACATATAAGGAGCATAAAGGCACTAAAGACAATCTGTGGTCTGATTCATGAGGATGTAGTACTCTGCTCCTGTGGAGACGCCTCATTGGCTGAGGACAGGAGAGCCGTGATTGGCTGAAGTGACTGACGAGTCAGTGCTGGGACCTGTTACGCCAGATGCCCTCCTCTCGTCCCCTGCAATGTTTGCAGGCCGCCGCACGCGATCCCTCGCTCCGCTTGGCTGCACCCTCTCATCGCATTACTTCTGCTATTCTAACTCCTCCATCAATTATGCACTAGAATAACTCCGGGCCCTGATGGAGCCAAGACATGAAAGGGGGATCATCAGCGCTTGCACCATCCGCCCGCTTGTTCCCACCGTGCCGCCTGCGATCTGAGCGCCACTGTACCAGCAGCTTGCGCAGGGCATCAGTGCTGGCATGCACCGACGGAGCCGTGCACCACACCAACATCACCATCAATGTGTTAGTAGGTCATGACTGGGAACTGTGGAAACCAGGAATTCAACAAAGCTGAAGAGCTTTACTGTGGCACCAGCAAAACCTGCTCTGATTGTTCAGATGATCTCACCTTAACTAGAGTTCAGCTTATGGAAACTGATGAAATATCCACGAGTTAAATTTAGGGAAAAATATGCAGAATATCTTTGTGTTTTTGCTGAGTGAACTTTTTGTTGGTGTTTTATCAGTACTTCATTTTGATCACTCACAAATTCCACCTTTCTTTTTTGAACAGCTCTAAATATCTGCAGACAAACGTCCCTAAATTCTGCATTTAAAAAGTAGGCTTGTCATTGTTTACACAACAGAGAACTGTGTCGCTTTGCCACAAAATGTAAAAAACCTCTAGTTCCTTAAACATTTAGGCGGCTGCGGAAGTAGCTGGAACTTTGTTATTGTCAGCAAAACAAATTCAATTTGTGTCAACGGGTTTATTCCAGTATGTTTCAGGGCTTTGACACAAACTTTACTTTATTCAAAAACTTTAATTTACCAGTTTAACAAAATTTAACATCTGAGTCGGTAAAAGTACAGTGATTATTTAATGTTATTGTAACAGTAGTATTTTTTACTTCGGACAAATGAAACAGCTTGAAAGGGAACAAGTTTCCAAATTCCACCAAAAAGTTTCAAATCATTTGAGACTATAGGAGAAATTATGCTTGAGAAACGTTCCCAAATTGCACACTTAGGCGTTTCCATAAGTGATTCAAAGACTGTTACCTTTAGACGAAAAAGTTAGAATTTGTTTAAAAAGATCTATTTCTTTGCAGGAGTTAAGTCCAGATTTTTCAGCAGATTTCGCCAAATCTTCACATTGAAATACGTTTAAATGTGTAATCAACTGTACATAATTTAACAGACGAATGTAAGAATTGCATTCTTTACTTTGAATTGTTAAACTTTAGACAAATGAAAAAGCTGGAACTAAAACGGCAACAAATTTGAAGATTATAGCAAAATTCTGCCAAAAATTTCCAAATTTAGCACTAAAGAAGAAACCTCCCCAGATTCCCCACATTTGTATTATTGTAGGGTTTAATACCAATATTTCAGTTTGTATATAAGTTTTTGTTTTTAGAATTATTACAATTTGCTTGTATTTATATTTACATTTTAGCACAATCTTGTGTCTAATTTGTTGTTTGTTACACCTTTTTATTCAAGTTTGTTAAACACTGTCCTAAATTTTCCTGTTTTGTGTTTTTGCCACAAATTTAATCCTAATTTCATTACACATGTTACATTAAACTGGCTCTAAAACAAACTCTAACCACTGATACTTTTTGTATAATTTTTCAACTTAATTGTAAAACTAAGTGTTCTTAAACAACATTCCCAAGTAAATGATGATAATTTCACCCAAAAGTTTACTAAAATAATTTACTAAAAAGTTTACTAAAATAATCTGAGCATTACAGCGTTACTTGATTTTGATTGGTATGAAATCATCTTAAACCAGAGTTAGGAAATCAAGCATTATAACTTGAAGGAAAATCTTTTAATTTGTAGCAAAATCTTCTTTCATTTTTTTTTATAAATTCTGCATAAGTTAAAACCATATTTTTCAGGTTTTGTCACAAAATCTAAATTTTTCAAAAAATTGCTTCAAATTTGCAAATTTTACATAAAGAAAAACAGGCATTAATTTCATCACTTTTAAAAGTAGTATGATAAGTAGTATGATATGATGTCTCTATAAACCTGAATAATCTTCAGCCAGAATATAACATTTGGCACAAACAGAACTCTCAACAAAAAGTTTAAAATTCATTCGAGAAATGAGAACTAGAAATGTTGCTCAAGGAACATTCCGGTTTTAAAGTTCAGTGATGGTAAATTTTACTACTTTCCTTCAGCATTTTATCATCAGTTTTAGAGTTAGCAATTTGTTTCTTATTTTTTTGGGAAAAAAAAATTTCCATTAAATTCCACTGAATTTTAAATGAAATTGGTGACAAAGTCAGATAAATTGTTTCTACTAAAAAGAAAAATGATTTTCTCCAGTCGACTTATAAAAATCATTCAGAAAATAATTTTATTTGTAAATACTAATATTGTAGGCAGAATTTCCGCACTCGTTTTAATTCAGTTTGACTTTAACGACTCCTTAACCATCACAAAAGACGTAACGGATATAGGAGGGTTTTTCCTTTTCTTTCATGGGTTTAGTGTCAGATCAGAGAAGATTGGGAACTGCTCATGTGGGATCTCGGGATTCTTAACCTACTTTTATTCCCTGAAACAAGATGGAGTCGACTTAGGAAAATGGCTGCCTGCGCTCCTCCACACAATGCTGAGGAAAGGGAGAAGATGGGGAGAAGAAGTTTGCCTTGGTTTGGGAAAGGTGCAGAATTTATTAGTCAGAGATTTCAATTAATAACCCTTAACCTCAAGTTGCACGGTGCTAAAATACATTTAAATAATTGTTTGCTCTCAGTAATTCATCAGCAAAATTTTACTGGCGAGGAGAGGAAAGAGCAAGTAAAAAAAAAAGGAAAAGTCGACCTCTCTGTTAAAGCCGTGGCGTTCCTGACCTGGATTTCTCCTGGTTGCGTGTGAAGGTTTGTCCAAGCTCTATCGTGAGATCACAAACAGCTTTTTTTAATATTTCATGGGTCGCAGAGCACAAAGTGAGCAGAAACCCAACAGGAGGAAAGACATTTGACTTTCAACAGGCCGCAGATCCACACGAAAGGTCCTGCACAGTCACACCAAGTTCAGGCTTGGGGCCATAAATCAGATTTGCTTTATCAGTCTGAAAACAGCAAAAAATTGCTTCATACCTGAAGAATTACACAAGACTGGGAAATCAAAACTAATAAGCACCATAGATGCTTCATCTGAGGGGTTTTGGTTTGTGTTTGAGTCGTCCGACAGCTTTGTCACCCTGAATCACATGATTCATTGGAAAAGTCATGCACTCCCACATCAACTTTCCCTGATTCCCTCCAAGAAAAACAAAAACCCACAAGTCAGCAGCCATTAAACATCAGGAAATATCGTCCCAGCGAGGAGGTCTGCATGCTTTTAGTTTCAGGCGTTTGTCCAAAGCCGCACTGACAAACACAGAGTTCCAGAAAACTTTCACTTTTTCAGACTTGGGCCCAAGCTGTCAAAATGATCACGATTTTACTTTTTAATCTAGCTGTAATTGTGAACAATGTGGCCCTACTGGCGGGAAAGTTTATTCTCATTACCTCCATTTTACTTGAACCAGATGAGACAGCAAAGATTTTCCCTGTCAGAGTGAAAAACAGTGACAAATTGGACACAGAAACTGTTAGATTTGACCATTTCAGGTCCGAATTAGACTCAGTGATCACTGAAAGAGAGCAACTGTGTTCTGAATCCTTCAAACTATAAAAAAATATACAATTTAATTACACACACTTTGAGAGAGGCTGTCGGTCATTTCACTCCTTGCCAATTTACTGCGTTTCTGTATTTTCAAGAATTATGGAGATAAACTGTGACAAAATCACTAAAATCTCACCTATAACTTAGCTGCATATTGTTTTCTGAAAACCATGGATTACACCCCCTTCTATTGATTGTGGTTCTGATCCCGATAAGAAATTACAGATTAGGACCCCTAATAACTCTAAACGACTCATTGCTCGTACACATAATTTATTAGTCATAAAACTACATTTTCTTACAACAGACTGTAAGCGGATCATAAAAACTTAATTTAATTTAAATTTAATTGGTAATTTCCAAGCCAGTGCAAAACATTCCTGAAGTGGGTAAGAACTGACCTATGACCGATCCTTTCTGTACTCTAAATAAGTGAGTAAATGGTAAATGGGCTGAACTTCTACAGCGCCTTCCCAGTCATACCGACCCGTCAAAGCACTTGGAGCCACATTCACCTAATTGCACTCAAAGATGCACACACATTCATACACCGATACGCAGATCTGTAGGCAACTTGAGGTTAAGTGCCTTTCCCAGGGGCACATGGACACGTGGCAGGAGGAAGTTGGAATCCAACCCACAACTTTCGGATTGCAAGACAACTCCTCTTCGCACTCAGACACAGTAAGAAATTCATAGTTCTATTCACCAATTCATACTCACTTTGAGTAAGTTTAGAAAGCTATATTAAACTGTAGAATATCAAAACAGGTACATATCTGCCAATACATAACTCATCTCAAATAAAATAATTGGCGGTTGTCAAAACAGGTACGAACCCCCTCCAGCCCAATCCCCCCCAACCATAGGTGGAAACTGAAGTATTGTCAGTAACAACTGCCCCATAACACATTGGGCCTTTTTGTACCTAATGTTGACCGTATTTATTTTTGCAGATTCCTGAAACGATATGATATTGTCCCCCAGATGGGTAAGAACTGACGCATAGTCGGTTCAAAATGTCCTGTCGCCTGCTAAAAGAAGGTATTTATAAGAGCAAAATAACCTTGTTTTCTTACAGTAGGCTATCGTAAAATATCAAAATTTACTTTAAATTGTTGGTTGTCAAAACCAAGGGTCCTAATAGATAAAAGGGAACTTTCTTGAGGTACTGAAAGTGTCATTTTGGGTCACCAACCAAAAAAGACACTTTCTTTATGCATATCCTTATAGCTCAGTTATGTAAAAGGACACCTTCTTGATGCATTGAAGGTGTCCTCATAGCTCAGTTACCTGTAAAAACACCTGCATCGATCAAGGAGGTCCAAAGAGTCTCAGCTCAAGTTTTAGATTAGATTTAGAGGGCATTAAAAAGGAGTTGTTAGGGTGGATGAGTCCCCAGTCGCCTATCTTTGATGCTTAGTGATGCCCTGCAAACAGCATCAGCTGTGGCCAGTCTGTTAGCAGCTTAGTGGCTCTTTAGGACCTTTTTGGAAGCACTTTTCAGAGGTTTTCCTGCAGTCATTAGGAGCTAAGGCTGATTAATGTGAATGGTCAGGCAGGGCTTGGCTTTCTGAGTGAGGAACAGAGAGGGGTGAAGGGTCCCACAGGAAGTGTTTTGTGTCTCCACACAAAGGGAAGCCTGACCTCTTAAGCCCCTTAGAGCCTCTTTGCTAATACCCTCACCGGTGCCTACAAAGACACAGGGGATGCCATTTCACCATTGCTTTTAACAGGGTACACACACACACAAAGAAGCCCCCACTAAGATTAAAAAAGCAGAAAAAAGTGAAGCTCTGTGCAGCAGGGTGAGACTGGCAGAGATTAGACCTGAAGAAGCCAAACTGTTTCACATCTGGACACAATGGATCACATCGAGGCATTGTTTTCTGAATTCAAACACTTTCCAGCTCACTGTTGAATCCTCTTTACAAATTCCAAAAATCTAATTCAAACGTGGCATTCAAAACAAATCAGTACAACAGATGCTCTTGAATGCAGTGATTTAATTTTCCCCCCTGAAATTTAAAGTACAATTTAAAGGCATTCTGTCCTAAATGTACAGTCCCTGTTACAAGTTTCAGATAAGGGTACTGGTCATTTCGGCCCGTTTTACTTATTGTAAGTTGTAGTTTAGGATGTTCTGTACCTGACTTCTTTTGGTACAAAAAGAAGCCGTAATTAAACTTAAAAAAAAGATTTAGTCATTTTATATATTCGTTTCATAGTCCACTGTAAGAAAATCTGGTTATATGGCTCTAATAATTAATATATATGAGTAGGAGCTCACTTAGTTATTTTGGTTTGTTCAGGCATCAAAATATCTCAGATTTTGAGTCAACTGGTCAAATGCGAATCCTAACCACAATCAAAGGAAACGGGGGAAAATATAGTCTTGAGAGAAAAATACAAAAGTAAATGAAATTTGAGCATTTATTCTTATTCATCTCCTTCGTTTATCAAAATGAATAAAAAATACAGGCAAATTGACCCGAAGCCTCTGATAAGTTTGAGCAAAAAGATTAAATAAATGACGTTATAATCGAATAGTAACCCTTATACCAGCTACAATGCCTTCATAGTTTGGTTATATTACTGTTAGCTCTGGTAACTTTCACAAACTGGTAATTTTTTATTTCAGTTTTTGAAGGCAATGCTTGGAGCTGAAGTTAGATAGTTATGCAGGTAAATGTTGTACCTGTCCCATTTTCACCTTCAGAAGGCTGTTTATACTACTGTCAGCCACAGAAACAGTTAAAACTTAAGTTTCTACAGTAAACTGTAGAGTTCATGTTAGTTAGGTAGTTAAAGTAAACAGGTTAGCTGCTCCACTAAAAATCCAGCAGCAGGCTAATTGTATTAAAACTGGCTACTGTAAATCTCGTACGCTAATCACTTGTTTTAGTTAACATTCAGAGATGATGTTAGATAGTTAATTCAACACATGAGCATTATTTTTATGTTAACTATGTTAACTGATGCTTTGTTTAATGTTAGCAGCTGCTGTAAGCTTTGTTGGTTAACATTTATCGATGATGTTAGGTAGTTATTCAACACATTAGCATTATTTTAATGTTAACTATGTTAAGTAATGCTTATTTTAATGTTGGCTGTGTTAGCCCTTGTAAGCTGGTAAATGCTTTGTTAGTTAACATTAGGCACTAACGCTTGGTAGTTTAAATTAACAGCTAGCCATCGTAATTGTCGTAAGCTGGTTAAGGCTCTACTCAGCTTTATTTATTGTTTAGATCACAAGATAGGCAATTAATTAATTGTTGCTGCAGCAATCTATTTATTTTAACATTAGCCATGCTAGCACTCATTGGTTTTCTGGTTTTTCTTAACTTTAACATTTTGAGCTGATGCTTGACAGTTACATATGTTTGCTGCTCTGGTACAAAAAAATAAATAAAATGACTGCTGACCATGGTAACTCTTTAACTTGGTAATTGCTTTTCTTAACATGGTTATTTGATGTGTAAAGTTTATGCTAGCAACCATGCTAGTTGCCCTGGTTGAAATCCCTTTAACTATTAGCTAACTGCTACATAGATAACATGTACAGCTAACTCTTGGTAGTACCTGCAAATACACATGCTAGCTCCTGTGTTAGCTCTGTTTCCCAACCTTGACAACAGTACAATCTTTTCTTTCTTTTAAGGGAAAAGCTTTATGTAAATCTACTCGTGGCTTTTTGAAGGAACGGTATTCATGACAAATGTTCATAGTTTTGAAACAATGACTATTTAAAAACTTTGGTGCTAGACACATGTATGTATTGTCATGTAAGTAATGCAAAATCACATCTAGAATAACCTTCTTGATGAGCATTATTCTTTCTCCCAGTTTGAGTAATTTTTTGGCCATAAAAATAAATATATAAATTTATCTAGAAACATAATATGCTTTTGCTGGAGAAATGTCCAAAGTATTCATAAAACACATTTAAAAAACAGCAATTTTGCCCAGAAACTCATGTTTTTGTAAAAACGTGCAAGATTAAGGTAGAATCAAGGGACCACGGCCTCCCCAGGTCCAACCTGTTTTATTGCTTGTTTTATTTCTATTCACTTATATATAAAATAATCAGGGCTAGGTTGATTTAAAAAGAAGTAACTAAAATGGTGCAGCAATTCTTAACCCTTTGCATTTTAAAAGGTCTGAAAACAGTTTTTTTTATCGTAAAGTATTTTTTATTATTGCATCTGGTTTGAATGTCTTGACAATGTACAGTCAGGTAATGTTGGGTTTAGTTTAAAGAACTCATAAATCATCTAAAAGGATTAGCATCCTTGATGTTGATGTAGTTCATTTGTATCTACTTGCAATGTACTTCTTTTTCTTATGTATTATCGAAACTCAGTTTTAGACTAAAATATCCTGCCTCATAGTCATATTTGATCACTTGTAAGTATTTCATTTGTATTTTATCCTCTCTCACAGAGTCCTCGGTAAATAAACTGACTTCTCTTATAAAGTTAGAATTCTTTTGATTCTATTTTTGATGAATATAAAAACTTTTTGAGTGTAAAACATCTTAAAAGAGCAATAAAATGGAATGAAAAGAAGTTGTTTTGGTTGTTAATGTGTCCACAGTGCCTTTTCTGTGCCACAACATGAGGGAAAATTTACTAAAGCAATAAAAGCTGCCATTCTTATTGGTAGTCAGTAGTTTCTGTCAATCACTCCCTGGTAGCCTGGGGCCCTTCGCTTTATTAGTCAGAGCATGAAGGGTGTGGGGAGGTCGGGGGGTGGGGGAGGTCGCGGGTAGCTCCCTTCTGCTAGGATGGGGGGTGTTGGGTGTCACCCTATGACGACTGCCTCCCCTCTTCCTCTGATGCAGAAAGCTAAGTGTGAAATTCACAGCTTACCTGACCAGAAAGTTCAGTCTCTGAGTGGATTATGTCAGGTAAAACTGATCAGCAACATCAGGGGGGGCGGCGACAACTGAATGCGGCAGATTGTCTTCCTGAGATTTTTTCATTTTCCAGAAGTGCTGTGTGGAGCCTTAATGTTGCAGGCTTCTGTAATAAAATGGAAGATAAGATGGCTCTCTGACTCTGTTTATTGATAGTTTGTGAAGCCCTCTGTGCAGGAAATCACATTCACTCTGCTCCCTTTGATGCTTCTGGAGTTTGACACATCCTGCGGGTGGAAACATGGATTCTGACCCCACCTTAAGACTCCTCAGCATGGATGCCTCGGGTTCCAGTCTCCTTGTCCCATGTTAGATACAGAGCCTTTCACGTTGCAACCAAAGATGTTGTTGTGTTTTTTTGGGGATTTTATGTTGTAGACCTTCATTAAGTACTGGATAGTTCTTCTAATACATGAATACCTTAAAAGTGTGGTATGCATTTGTATTTACCCCCCTGAGTCAATACTTAGTAGAACCACAATTTACTTCAGTTACAGCTGGAAGTCTTGGGTAAGTCTCTACATGCTTTGCACATCCATTCTTCTTTGCAAAATAGCTCAAGCTCAATCAGACTTGATTGAGAGTGTCTGTGAACATCAATTTTCAGGTCTTGCCACAGGTTCTCAGTTAGATTTAGACCTTGACCTTGACTATATGATTCAAATTCAAAAATATGGGTTGATCTGAACCATTTCAATGAAGACAAACCTCTGCCCTGGTCTTAACACTGCAGCTTCTAGGGTTTCTTCCAGGATTGCCCTTATTTAGCTCCATCTATCTACTCATCAACTCTGACCCTGCTAGAAATGGGCAGCCCTATACTATAATGCTGCCACCACCATGTTCCACTGCAGGAATGGTGTGTTTAGGGTGATGTGCAGTGTTAGTTTTTTAGAACACAATGTTCATGTTCATGTCCATGTAGGTTTGCGATGGGACATCCAGCTCCTTTCAGGGATTCATGTGTTTTGGCTTTTACAGTTCCCAAAATGCTCTTTGTTCAATATCACACTGAGCCTTCTTTTGTAACATAATTTAGCGATTATGATTGGCTTGGGGCCGCATGGTGGCACAGTTGGTAGCACTGTTGCCCTGCAGCAAGGTGGTCCTGGGGTCTTTCTGCAAGGAATTTGCATGTTCTCCTCGTGCATGCATGGTTTTTCTCTGGGTACTCCAGCATGTTCCCACATTCCAAAAACATGACTGTTAGGTTAAATGGCTGCTCTACATTGCCTTTAGGTATGTGTGTGTGTGTACATGGCTGCTTGTCTTGTGTTTCTCTGTGTTGCCCTGTGATGGACTGGCGAGCTGTCAAGGATGTAACCTAATGTCCGATGGAGACAGCCACAAGCTCCCCGGCAACCCAGCAAGGACAAGCAGGTATAGAAAATGAATAGATGCATGACGGGTTTGTGTTGGTACACACATTTTTGTTCTGTGTTTTCATAAATGCCTTATTTTTATCTTTGTCAGTTTTTCAGTAATTTCTTTACTTATTCCCAATCAAACTTGCATCATAAACTGGTTCCTCTTTCTCTGTCACTTTCTTCCCTTAACAGAATGATCCTAGGATATCTTTGCATGCGATTGGGCTTATGGTATGCTCATCAAAATGAAGTCCCACCCCAGTCTGCATGGATTCTTAGAAGAGCTGAGCAGTAACAGCTGAAGATTTGGCTCTTCCTGTTCACTATATACAGTCATGTAGGCCAAAAAGTTTCCTCCACATGTTTCCTGTTTCTGTTCTGACAGATTCAATTGATTCTCTCACCTCAGCTTTGGATCTCTGCAGCTCCTCCACAGTAACCGTGGGCCTCTTGGCTGCTTCTTTGATTAATGCTCTCCTTTCCTGGCCAGTCAGTTCAGGCGGACGGCCAATAAGTCTGCAGTTGTGTCATATTATAGCCTAACCCTGTTTTAAACTTCTCCTCGACATGCAGCCTCCACTCACCACCTCTCCTCCTTCTCTCTGCCTGAAAGGCGTCCATGGGCCACCGACTACAAGCTGAACAATTGCGGGCTTTCAGCCTGTCCACGCAGGCCTTGGGAGAAGGCTCGTAGTTCCGAGACCCAGTCAATATTTGGACGTGGTCCCCTTTTTTTCCCCTTTTTTGTGTCCGTTTCTTAATCCAAGCGGAACCGAGCGGCGGGGAGCCAGGAAAAGGCTGAGAGGGGAAAGCGAGGGTAAACACTGGGAACAATGCAAATGGGGCTACTCACAATGCCACTGGGAAACTATCACAACATCAGCTCACAACCAAGTGCAAAAACCGAGCATTGTGTCCTAAAGTGGAGATTAAAAAGAGAGCAGAGTAGGAAAAGCAAAGGAGCGGAGGACAATCTGGGAAAGATTTGGATTATCTGAAAGGACTTTCTAGGTGAAAACAGAAACCAAACATGAAAATAGGAACCTGAGAAGATTCTTTAATTGTCTTAAGAAAAATATGTTGCATCTGCTACGGGAAGCTTTGGTTGGGAATTATCAGGGGTTAAAGGAGACCCCTGGGGTGAAGCCGCTCTCCCTGAATGCAGGAATCCCTCTCTACCCAGCTGTCAGGTCCTTAGTCCCACCCAATGAGGTTCTTTGATGACAAACGGGGTATCAGTTTCCATGGCTTCGGAGACACAAACAGCCAGCAAGATTAGGGAAAGAACTCGGCCCCGATTCTCCGCTGATCCCGCCTATCAGCGACAAATAAACACCTTGGGCAACAGGAAGCGGCTGCATGCGAACCATATGGACCCGGGTGGGCTCTAATGAAGCAGCTAAAGAGCTGGTGAGCAGGGAATTCACTAATGGCTGCTCGTCAGAGCAGCAGTAAATACTCAACTCTTACACTTTATTCCATCGTTTGGTTACTAACACAGCCGGCGCGGCTGACAGGGAACATATGGGGCTCATTTTACTTTCCACCAGGAAAAAGCTACACTTTGTGTATTTCCTGGTTTGGATTTCTTGGGATAATTTCTTTCTGGTGCCACTTTTCCAGCTGAGCCTATTTAGAGTCGGATTTGTAATTTGTCCCTCAGCTGTTAGAAATAATCTACCGATTAAAGGCAACATACTTCAACACTGTTTGCCAATATGGACGTTTTAAAGTTGGAGCTTAGTGAAGTAAGTTCAATACAGTTTATCAATATTATGTCATTATGTCAGTTCACCAGAAAAACAGTTCTAATTGTATAAAAACCCATTCGGTCCAGATTCTATTCCAATTCATTCCGGTGCAATCTAAACATTAGTAATATTTTTAAAAAGCTCAACACAGCAGTGAGATGTATAAACACACCAGAACCTATAAGCACAGACAGGATTTATGAACGTCAGCTGGATTTATAAACACTGACATGATTTAGAAACATCACTTTGGAAGCACCAACACAGTTGTAAACAATACCTGGACTTATAAACGCATGCTGGATATATAAACAACTGCTGGATTTACAAACACAAACAACACTTATAAAAGCCTGCTGAATTTACATATATATATATATAGATATATATATATATCTATATATATATATCTATATATATACAGTATATGGACAGTATATGGATTAACAATTAAGCTCAGCTCGTGACAAAAGCAATTCTTTCCTTAAGCCCAGAAAAGAGTTGATAAGGGCATTAACAGAATAAAAACCAGACAGAACTGATAGTAACCAAGTCACCATCGTCAGTTTAGTTAAAAAACTTTCTTTATCCACAAATTTTCAACTGGCTCCAAGAGGATATGTGATCCTGTTTAACTGATGTTGGCACATTTTTCGAAACACAAGAAAAAGTTTTTGCAAAAGTATATTTGCAGCACGGAGCACAAGAGGAGGAGGGCGACTCCCTTTAAACAGATTTAGCATCAAAGAAAGGTTGAAAATTTTATTGACAAAGGACAAGCTGCCGACCTAAAGATAGGGAGACCCATCACGCTTTATTTAAACAACAAAATGATCTCAGATAAAACAAATTTCCAACTTTTTAATACATCTTTTTAACTGATATTCACATTTACACACTCTTTAAATGAGCAGAGCAACCTTATGCTCACTACTGTCATGTTAATGTAGTAACTCTGACCAGCATCGTAAATGCTGAAGATTTTTGCCTCAAACTGTTAGAAGTGCAGCTTCTCACAGCAAATCCTTCCCATTCGAGCCTCTCCATCACCGAGCATCAGCGCGGGAACGTTCTATCTCTCAGATCAAAGATTTGCAAACGAGAGCTCATGTTTATCTAAATTACAGAAGGAATCCTTTCAGTTTCTTTTAAACAATGGGGGGGGGGCAAGAAAATGTCAATGCATTTCCATTTTTCACGACTCAGTTCCCATTTCAATTCCAGAGCTCCTGTAGGGGGATTTCATGAATGGCTGAGTGTGGACTCCAGCTCCGGATGCTGGTTCTCCTTTGCTACAGAGATGAAGATGAGGGGGAGGAGGGTAAGGCAGCTCATCTGGAAACACCGCGGCAGGTTCCTACAGCAAGTATGGTTACACTGAACAGCGGGGAACCTGAGGGCCCGTGGAATACTGTGAGATTCTGCTGCAGGTCAGAGGGCCCCTTCATGCTTTCAGCATGGCCCTCGTTTACATCATACAGGTTTAAAGTCATGAATGAGAAAGAGAGAAAGTCATTTAGAGTTACTCATTTATTTGGCCTCCATTCTGAAGTAACAAAGACTAGGCGGGGTGCCGCGCCGGGGCCGTCACCGGGCCCCTGCGGCCAGTGCTACTGCCCCGTTTTTGACCCTGACAACGGTGCTCCCTCTGCGCTGCTTAACCCGCGCCTTGCCTGGTTACTGTTGAGTGTGTGACCCCGGCATGTGTGAAACTCTCACAGGGCCGTGAAGCCCGCTGAGCCCTGGCTGCTCCGGCAGGACCCCCCGCCCACCTCTTTATGGTCCCCCAGCATGGGCTGGGAGAAGGTGGGGGAACGTTTGGACGTGAGAGCATGGCAACCGAGAAACAAGACTTGGAAGCTGGGAAGTGTTTCAAGGCCAGGAAAACTAGAGAAACAAAACGAAAGCACAGGCAGGCTGGGAGCACCGTTTTCAGACTCGGATATCTGCGAGCGGAGCAGGGTACATCAACATCTCTGAGTGTAACACCAACATCAGTGCAACTGACAGGGTCACCATCACAGAGACACCCGAAAGCCTTGGTGGCTGTTTGGCATCTAACGACCAACAAACAGGTTTGTTATCCTGAAGCAAAAAATGCTGATATGACATCAAATCCTGCAGAAACAAACTGACACACACTCTCACGGTCACACAGACACTGTGTTGGTTTGGTTGAACGCCAAACATGTGGCACTGACTCATGAGGGGAGGCGCCCTGCACACACAGAGGACCAGAAATGTCCCCCCAACACACAATCCTAAGCTTTCAGTCACCAACAGAGAGGAAAACTCACAAACCGAAACAGACTTTTAACAATAAACAAAGTAAACTCTGAATCTAAACTCTGACAGGATCAGACTCTTTAGAGCACGAACGATTACACTGGAAACATCCCAACACGCTACAGAAGCAGGCAATGGTTTGTCAGCGCAGACCATCAGCGATGGTGGAAATTATCCACCAACATGAAATCCTGACAGAACGCTCAGTTAACTGACTGGAAACACCCTGGAATATCACACTGCTGCAACCTGCAGCTCCAGTAAAAAATATAAAACACTTAAACTGGTCGAAAGTTGACTGATCAGTTGTAGAATTATTACAGATTCTTTAGAAGCACAGTTTTTATTCCGTGAACCATTTGTTTTATGAGTAAAATGCAAAACTATACATTTTAATGCTTATTTGGCACTAGAACCGCTGCAGTATTTAGACTTGTCAAACCTGCACTGATTGGTTATGCACATACTACAGATTATATAAAACACAATTTATAATCTGTAACATGTTTACTCTGTAGACTAAAGCACAAAGTGGCACATTTCAATGATAGTTTTGCATCAGGAAAACTTAGACTGAGATTGAGTTATAAAACCTATGGGATGATCAAGGTGAGAACAGGCTCTAGTTCATGATATTTCCCCCCCTTTTCACACCTTAGCTTGCGTCCAGATTGAATATCTAAACACTTCTTCTACCTTCTACTTTCTACTGTGACTACATATGTTTTACAGCAGAGTAAATCTTATGTATGATCTGTTAAATGTTTATTATATAAGTAAAAAACAGAAGAAGTTCAATATTATTTTTATTCTTGGGCATTTACACAACATTACAGGTCAAATTTGGACAAATTTACTCCGGAGGTGAGATGAACCAGTCGGCCAGAGATCAAAATGCTGATCAGCAGGTGAGTTACAGAATATATCATGTTTTTCTTCTTTTGCTATTGATTAAATGCATCTAAATTACAAACTTCCATCATTTTCAGAATATAAACGCATGAACCAACAGCTCATAGTTTAACAAAAACATAATCTAATAAAGATTTTAACTCGGTTTTCTGCTTTGGTTCCAAACCACTACCTCTGTGAAAGAAACTGCAGCCAATTTTTCTCTTTTATGAATTATAGTCCAGCAGTAAAATACTGGAGACCTGGAAATTGGTATCAACCGGGAAATCCTGATCGGTTCAAATCTACTTCAACCAGATTCACTGTGATCAGTGCAGAACAATTTGGTCTTAAGCGGGACCCCATCCAGTCTGGTGTAAATGTTGTTGAAATTGTCCTTTCTGAGTTTTCCCAACAGGAATAAAAGCTTCACTGATCAGAAATTGAATTTTTTTACATCACAGAATCCAGGCCAGGTTTGACTTGTTTGGGTGCTGCTAGTTTCAGGCTTAACATCATCTACGGAGGCTTAAATGTCTGAAAGCATCGTGTTTTCACATTTCACTAATCACAAACTGGGTTTTATAGAATCTGACTTTGGTGCAGAAGAATTTGGTCCAGGTTTGACCCGTTCATATGTCGGGCTTTTGCCAGTTGCTGCAATCCAAAGTGGTTTTCAGGTTAAATATAAAAACGTTGCAAATACTCTATTTTTCTGTTTTTACAAAGAGAACAAAAGTTTCCCAAATCTGTGTTATAAACAGTCTGCAAAACAGTTCAGTCCAAGTTCAAAACCATCTAAGTTGGTGTGGAAGACGAAAAGCCCTAATTTTCACCTTTTTGTGGTTTTCCTATAGTAAAGGTTTTACAGATTATGAACTGTGTTTTCAGGGTCTTTACAATAATTCAGCACCAGTTTAACCAGTGTAAGTATTTTGATTTCCAAGCTATTCCCCATCTAAGGTGGTGTAAAAGGTTGAAAACTATTTAATTTTGTCCTTTTTAGGTTTTTCCTTATTGATAAAATAATCCATAAGTCACAAACAGACTCTTAAAGACTCTTAATAAAGAGAGAAATAATTCAGTCCAGGTTTGACAGTCTAAGGTTAGGGTTGCAAAACCACCACTGAAACCGGTTTATTTTTTACAAATGAAATAAAGGTCCAATAAATCTTAAAATGTGTTTTAAGGAATCTGTAATCAGTGTAAAATAATCCAGTCCAGGTCTGATCAGTCACAGTATTTCAGATCCCGAACTGGAGCTGATCAAACTAGTTGGTGAGTCCAGTAAATGTGGGGGAATAGCCCTTTAATGAAAGTTGAGCGCAGCGCAGCGCCGGGGACTCCCTGCAGAACAGCCGGGGGTTCGGGACACTTACCTTGGGTTGGTCCGGTTCCAGAAGACAGCGTAGCGGTCGGACACCACCTTGGACGCCGGGTCCTGGCCGAACACACACATCCCAATAATGAGGATGAGGAACAGGATCATTTCCACCTGCGGCATGTCTGAGCTGAGCTGAGGTCCGGTTCTGGTTCTGCGTGTAGTGCGGAGCTGTGAGACAGCCTTCCTCTGTGTTTATCTGAATATTTTATGGTAACGCAGCAGATCTCAGATCAGTTCCTCTCGGTTTTACTCCGCATGCAGTTGTCCAAGCGACGAGGCGCACATGGAGCGGCGCTTCTCCCTGTTCCTCTGTGCGGAGGCTCGAAACCGAAGAAAACCAGCGGAGGATCAGCTTTCTGCGGCTCCGGGATGAACTCAGAGCCGTTCCCGTCCTGTTAGACACGCAGAGTGAAGCGAAGCAGAAAAATGACGCACAGTGTCTCCTCTGCGGGTCTGCACCAGGAGCGCACAGGACGCGGTTGTTTTCGGGGGTCTAACTGAAGGAGGACCAAGTCAGCAGCGCTGTGGCTCCAACTGCCATGCTCTCTCCCGGACCAGCCCCCTCCTCTCTCCCTCTCTCTCTCCCTTCCTCCCTCCTATTGTGCCAGCCGCCGCACGCTGGAAAAAATGTTCTTCTTCAAAGCGCCAGCTTCTCTCTTGGAAACTGTCGGATCTTCAGGCTCCTTTTCTAGAGGAACTGAGGACAAATCCATCCATCCGTTTTCTTTATACCAGCTTTCCTGCAGACATCAGGACAAATATTGCAGGAATCAACCACTGGGACACGAGAATGAATATAAATATAACCAGACAGACACTAAAAAAACAGACACTTTTCACACATTCTGGCATTATTTAGATTATCCTTCCTGTTTCAGCTCAGTCAGGATTATCACATGTTTCTATTTGCTAAATCCTACAATATTATTTTTCTAACGTTTAACGTTTGGCCAAAGTCATTTAGAATCACTGTGGAGGACCCCAAGGGCTGCATGTGGCTCCGGAGCTGCAGGTTCACTATTATATCGACTCTGTTGGAAAAAAAAAAACCTCAACAAAAATCAATGAAAGTTTTGAGGAAATGAAAAAAAAAACATTTCTTCTGAATGTAAATTCTGTTCTGATGCCTTTAATTGGAAACGTATCAATAAAACTACAGATAGATGTGAAGAGTGACCAATAAGAAATGATTTTCACAAGAAAAAAGAAATTAATTAAATTGGAGATTTGAGGTTTTTGCACAATATAAACAGCTTGGACATGTCCACCCATTATGCTGTTCAGGAAGGAGATGGGTTCTGTGTCCCAGGACCAGAACGCTGAAGACCTTGTAAAGATGCTGGCTGAAGCTGGTTATAAAGTCATTAAAACCACAGTGGAACAACTCCTGTACCGCGAAGCTGAAAAGCCACTCAGAGGAAGAGGTCATTACCCCAAAGGACACATAAAGAGCCAGATTACAGTTTGCAAAATGCATAAAATTTTTGGAGACATGTCCTGTGGTCTGATGAAACTAAATTTACATTTTCGTCCACGATGACCACCCTTTCATTTGGAGGAAAAAGAGAGGAAGCCTGCAAGCCTGAGAACACCGTCCCAAGTGAGGTACGGTGGTGGTGGCATCATGTTGAGGACAGGTGCATTTCATACAACAGTATGTGGACATATTTGTATACTTATTTAGTCTTTTTATTCCTTTATATTTTGCTTTCTTAGGGACATTTCACACCCAGTTTGATAACCAATTATTTTAAGAAATATTCTTCATTTTATGTAAAATGGGATGAACCCAAGTACGACTTTCATATCTGGACACTGAGTACGAGAAGGAGCTGTCTGCCAAAGGACATTTCATCCCACCCATGCATCCATTCTAAGATGTCATACCCGATTTGTAAAGAAAAATGTTGAGTAATTTTCTAGACCTTTCTGGAAATGGGCTAAAAAATGTGTGAATGCAAATTTTGTACCAAACTACTTCAGGTATGAAAAGTAGCCGTCTGCCAAGGGATGTTTCACACCAACAATGTGTCAATTTGCAACCAAGAGGGAGGGATATTTCTCAATCAGCATTTTAAGTAATTTTCTGTGTTTTACTTGGACTGGGTTATTGATTGGCGAATTGCACCCTACTACTGAGGTAAGAAAATAATTAATCTGAACTGTTTTATTCTATAATGAACAAAGATTGTTTAAAACACAATTTGATTTTGATGAAACCTTTATTCTTTTCCAAAGAGCATTTTTAGTGTTTTTTTGTTTTTAGCATGAGGGTCACCTTAGAGAAGAAAGAATATACAGCAAGGTCAAACCTGCATTGATAGCTCTACAGTGAATAGAGATTCTGTTTATATGATTAAACATAGCTCTCCTCCCCCTGGATGAGTGTTTGTTTGTGTGTGGTTCACAGGATGCAGGCGGTAGTAGGGGGCCTAATAAGAGGGGCTCACCCAGGGCCCCATTCTTGCTAGAACCGCCCCTCCCTCACACAGATAAAGTCTGAATCTGATATCAGCTGCTGCAGCCCTGCTCTGCTCTGTTTGTTGTTGCAGACATTTCTTACAGCGTTGAGTTTCAGGCTGCTCACCTTATTGGCTTTGGGATGTTTGAATGACGGCGGCTTGGCTTACTAAACCAATATCCCTCCTCTCCCTGCAGCATTCCCAGACCTGGAGACCGACCCAGGATCCGCTCATATAGCCCCATATCACTTTATTATCTTATTAGACATTATCTTGGTCTGTCGGTTTCATTTATTTTGTCAAAACTCACTAAGTTCTGAGATTTTGGTCGTTTGAGTGGACAGATGAAAACAATTCTGGACCAAATGCATCATTAAAGATTAAGTATTTACTTTTATGTTGATTTAAAACCTGATTTTATTTAAATTTTTCCATAAAAAGTCACGTTTCAGTGATGGGTGGACTGTGCTGCTCAGTGCTCATGAACCACAGCGCCCCACTGTGGTCAAACTCTGAAAGCCTTATTAAACTGATAATAAAATGACTTCTTGAGGGTCCCTTGAGTTTGAGCTCCACCTGGGGCTCTTGGACTCACAAAATGCTCTTTTTAAATAAGCTATTGAAACATTATTTGTCTACATATTTTTAATTATTTTCATGAATGTCATGACTAATTACAGTCCTCACCATACTTGACCAATATTCATGTTTTTTGAATACCTGAAATGCAAGTTTTAGTGATTAAAGTCTCATTCCTTTACAAAAACCCAAAGTGCTGAATTCTTTCATGCTATATATGCAAACTGTAATTTCAGGTTGTGTTTCACCTGAGCCTGAGAGCCTCAACAGTTGGTAATAATCCTGTTTCCGGTAAATTTTTAATAATAAATTACTCTAGCTGTGTCTCTTGGACAAAATAAATTGTATTTTAAGGATAGCTATGTATAGTGTATCAGTATGTTTTTCAATTTAAAAATAATTGCTATTATTAGCTCCAGTCCTCAACTCACATAAATGCTGATACATTTTTAATCCTTAAAATGCCAGTTTAAAAAATAAAGTCTCTTTTCTTTTAGAAAAGCAGATTTTCCCCATTCCATTTCATTTTTATACAAAGTTCCTAAAAAGTCATCAGAACGTTTATACTTCTCTCTATAAATTAATATCTTTATCTTGTGAAAAACAATAAAACATGACATTTTGAAGGGATTTTAACATCAGTGAATCAATAATCAAGCTGCAATGGAAGGTTTAAAAAAAAATGTAGTTTGAATGGGAGTCAAGTTGATCTGTTTAGGTTAAACTTCATTTTGAAAGATCTCAGTAAAACATGAAAAATATTCCTTCTCTCTAAATGTGTATGTCATTTGCATCAAAACAGCCACAGTTGTGCAAAAATAAAATAAATGCAGAATAAATGTGGAGGGGCCCATGAGGGTTAATAATGAAAGAGAAGATAAGGAAAATGTCTGCAGGATTAATTAAGTTATGCAGAACAAACAGGATTAAACTGGTTATTTAAAGCTGGTTGCCATTCATAAAACCAGTCAAAGTCACATCAGATGTGGTTTGTCAACCATAAATCAAGATGTTAAGATCCGTTTGTTTTTTTTTGGTTTTGTAGTAAGAGTAAGCTCCCATGTGCCTCTGATGACATCACAAAAGGCATAAGGCGACTGGCCAAAGTTCGTAGGTTCCTTGTTTTTATCTTCTTTATTCTCATGATTCTAATCAAATTCCCGCTTTGAAGGTGTTTCCTTGCGTTCTGTGGATGCAGTAAAACGTTTGGGCCGTCTGTGGAAACACTGCTTTGAAGGTCTGGAACATCTGGCAACACATGGAGGTTTTTGAATAAGAGTGAGGCTGACTGAAATTCACAGATTTATTTACGAGACAAGTCCTTACAAAAACCACACATTTGGTCGCTGTGTCTGTCATAATGCTGGTTCAGACTCTGATACACACAACCACGAGAGGCAAAGAGAAAGTTTTGAAAACAATTTATTTTCACACTGTTGAAGCTAAGATGAATGAGAACCAGGTACTGGGTAAGCGGGTCAATTCCGGAGTTATCTGGACGGGCACAAAAAACAAGTTTAGCGGGGTCCAGACTCAGGGGGAAAAAACAGAAGATCTTGCTGATGGTGATTAGTTTGATGGACTTACTGAGTGAGAGGCTGGATAAGGAGGTAAGGGGATAAAGTCCTTCCCCACAGCGTCTGTGGTTGGCAGGCAGTGAGCCACCTGGTACCTGTGATCTCCAGTTAGAAAAAACTGTCCTTTCTTCTGCGGGGAAAAGGCGAACGATGGAGGGTGGACGGGCAGGTGAATGTTCCCCTGAGTTGAGTCCGACGGTTCTTCTTGAGAGGATGGGTTTGGAGGTAGTGAGCAGGGACCATGAGTCAGAGAGGCGTCACGTTTCTGAGTTTCCACTCTCCTTAAAAAATGTGATTCAGGGATAAGCAGGCGCAGGTTACTTCATGAGAACCCCGACTGGGCAGGATCTGTTGGACAGGGAAAGACAATGAAACGATTAGTTTCCTGGGAAAAACCAAACTGCATTAGAGCAGGGGTCTAGCCTTTTACCACTGAGTGAACACAACGGGCTGACGCCTTCCCTAGGTCCTCCACTCCTTAAAAACCCAGCTCATTGCTGTCAGGATGAGGAAAACCTGTGCAGAAGCACCTGCCCGTCACACCCTAAAGGAAAAAAAAGAAAAAGCAAAAAGCACAGCAAGGCCCAGCACAGCACATAACCTGCACACAAACACTCTGGTGGTTGACCGTGTCCTAATAAGATGATTCTGAATTCCTAACAATGTCTCCTGAAGAACTGCTGCATCAGCTGCTGCTGCTGAAAATAGTTGGCTTAAAGACCTGTAATCAGACGTGGTGAATATGCATGGTAACCGATTAGATGGAAAAATTCAAACAGGGATATGAACACATCGATTCCATTAAAGTTCATAAGACAATAATTCTTGCTTCAGTTTCAGTTTATTGTGTAGCGTCAATTCACAACCCATGTCGTCTCAAGGGACTTTATTAAGCCAATCAAATCAAATCATACAGAATTCTAAGTCAAGTACATAAATCTTCATTGATCCTAATTAAGTTCAGTTCCGTAAATTTTAGTTTATTATTCAAATTGGTTAAAAAGTTTTTCTGTCTAAGGAAACCCAGCAGATTGCATCCAGTCAGTGACTTGCAGCATTCCCTCCTCCTGGATGAGCATATAGAGACGGTGGACAGTCACTGGCTTTGACTTTGCAGCAATCCCTCATACTGAGCATGTATGTAGCGACAGTGGAGAGGAAAAACTCCCTTTTAACAGGAAGAAACCTCCAGCAGAACCAGGACCAGGCTCAGTGTGAGCGGCCATCTGCCACGACTCACTGGGGGTTTGAGAGAACAGAGCAGAAACAGAAAAACAATAGAGAAGCACTGATTTAGGAGTACTTTCTATGGGACAAAAAGTAAAACATTAAAGATAGTAGCTCCTTAAGAGGCTTCAAATAGGAGAGCTAGGACATAGGAAATAGGACAGCTAAGCAGATTAACTCTGAGCCAGTTGTCAAGTCTAGAGTATGAAAGAGAGCACATAGAGTTAGTCACAGTAGAAGCTCAGCCAGTTGCTATGTCTAGGAGAGATTAAGGGTTAAACACTGAAAGACAGGGCCAGGCCATGTGGATCATCTGCTTTACCATCCACAGCAGGATCCATCATGGCCTGTGGGTTGTCAGAGTCAAACTCCTGCTCAGACACATACGCGTATAGCCTCTGCAACTGTAGTAACTATCAACTACTCCAGATCTGTAATATCAAGAAATCACTTTAATTGTACCTGCTTGACAACATCAAGTAGGCTAAAAGATCTCAAAAGCACCACATCATGCCTCAATATAAAGAAATTCCAGAACAGAAGAAAAACTAATTTGTAAGAGTTGAGGGAATCACAGTGAGAACCAAAGCATGGAACAGTGGGTACCTTCCCAGGAGGGCTTTTTATTATCAGTGTCCATTTTCAGTCAAAGAAAAAGAGAAGGCTGGATAGTTTCTTAAAACAGCAACAGCAGCTTGTCTGAGACCTGAACAGAAACGACTAAAACCTCACTGAAAACCTGAGCAGTAACTGCTGCTTCTTTTCACAAACAGCCTTATTTCTTCCACCTAAAAAGGTCTGCTGAACTCCATCCAACCCACTTCAGTCTCCCCCTCCATCTGTTGCCCTCCGTGTGACCACACATTTGTGTAAAATGTGTTTCGAAACTGCAGCTTTCTCAGAGCACCGTGCTTCTGTTGCACAGGAGTTAAACATACGGGAAATGCAACGGCAAAACAAACATTTTTTGGGAAGAAATGTTTGAATATCTGCTTCAGAAAAGCTGCACACAACAAGTTCTCCCTGTGCACGTCCCTCCTCACTGTGCCTGCTAACAACATATGTCTAGTTTTGCACAGTTTCAATTTTTTTCAGTAATCGCTGTGACTGTAGATATGAGCTGGCGCGAGTGATTTCCATTTACTCTTATGAAGATCAACACAGATCTTCCTCATTGGAATTGCATGTTCCCTTGTCTTTGCCACATTGAAAGCGGCTGAAAGAAAAAGACATTTGTGTCACGTCATATTGCTACCCCAGGAAAACAGGAAGTCATTAATTATTAATTAAACGTTTCTGGTAACCTGGATCAACTAAAGAAGTGAATATAACTTTAATTAAAGTTTAAGAAAGAATAATTTTACTAATTGTAGCTATGATATTTAAAAACAACAGAAACTACAGCTGAGTAAATGTAAAATTAGGGAAAGCATTAATCAGAGAAGCAGTCAAGAGGCGTAACTCTGAAGGAGCTGCAGAAATCTACAGCTCAGGTGGGAGAATCTGTTCACTGGACAGCTATCAGTTGTGGACGCCATAAATATTTCCTTTAAGGAAGAATGGTAAGAAACTGGTTGTCGAAAAAAAGCCATAATATGTCACTTTTTTGCCACAAGACTTGTAGAGGACACAGCAAATATGCTGGGGCCCTGGTGCTCTAGTCTGATGAATCTAAAGTTTTGGCCTAACAACCTGAACACATCTACCCTGAAAGATGGCAGTGGCAGGGTCATGGTGTGGGATACTTATCTTCAGCAGGGACAGCGAAGCTCTTTGGAGTTTATTTGAAGATGGATGGAGCTAGATACAGGACATTCCTGGAAGAAAACCTGTTAGAAGCTGTAAAAGACTTGAGACTATGGTGGAGGTTTAGTTTCCAGCAGGACAACAGCCCCAAATAAACAGCCAGAACAGGAATGCAGTGGTTTAGCAGAAGGCATATTCAATGGCTCAGTCAAAGTCCAGATTTAAATCGAATCGAGAATCTGTGGCAAGACTTGAAAACTAATGTTCACAGATACTCTATATCCAGTCTGAGGTCTTTTGCAAAGGAAAAAGTTCAAAAACGTCAGTCTCTAGATGTGCAAAGCTGGTAGAGACATGCCCAAAATTATCTCAGGGGGCTGAATAAAAATGCACACATTTTTCAGATGTTTTCTCTTGAAAAAAAATTTAAAACTATGTAAAATTGTGTTTCCAATTCACTATTATGGTTTACCTTGTGTTGGTCTGTCACATAAAAAAACAATTAAAAGTCCATGGGCTGCATTCATGTCACTGTAGCACCTCAGATTTAACAGGCACCGCTGCATTCAAGAAGACAGTTTACACTATTTGCAGAGTGAAAAACTGTGCAAACATTTCAAACTCAGCTCCAACTACAGCAAATAAACCACACTTTAGTACATGACTTCAGAAACCATGACAAATTTACAGCAGAACACAGGAACCCACAGAGCATGACAGCTCCAGCTGCAGAACCAGCAGCCTGAAACTGAACAAGCACACCTGAGTGATGCGCACCTGTTCGAAAGGATGAATCCTCAGCTCACCGAAGAGCAGGCTGAACCCAGCAAAGCATGCTGAAGTGAGGTCGCTGGGTACATTTATGTGTTTGTGTATGCAAGCATGCATCTTGTAAATTCATCAGGGTTTTAATGGACATACACAAACCAGCAGGTCAAGGGATTTGCATGCATCCTCTGCAGCTTGTATGTGTGAGTGTGTGTGTGCATCAAGGCGATGATCCACCTCACCCAGGCAAGACTAATCCGTGAGCTATAATCACCTCATCTCCCCTGCTAAAGTGCCTGTCCTACTTCATTTACGCCTGATAGACGTCTGTGTTCCCCAAGACAATGGAGTCATTATAAATTAGGGTCTGCCAGAACAACACGCAGCAGCCTGGTATTTCTCATGGCCTCATGAGTCAACTGTCTCTCTCTCACACACATAAACACACGTACACACACACTTTGCAGAATATGATTTCTTTTGAATGTATTAATCACATATATCAAAGCTCTGCAGTAAAGAAGCCCCATCAAATAGGCTATGAGTGTTTATGTTTGTGCTGCAGCCCTCTTCCATTAGCAGCTGGTAAACAGTCTGTAATCACGTTCTGCTCTGTAAAGAAAAATCCATTTCAATAATCTTGAAACTGAAGAACTGCACAATCAGCCTCTTTTCATCACAAATCAAATGTGTGCTATTAACATTTGGCTTGTCTATGTTTTGATGATTAATTTGGCCTTTGTGAGGATTTCACTGAAGATCTTTCAGGGAAGCATTAAGGAAGTGCTGCAGAGGATTCGTAGAAAAGCATTCAGAGGTTTAATTTTCTTCTAAATGAATTAAAAACATCTCAACAGCCAGCTGTTTTATCAATATATTACCCTCTATGAAATACAGATAAGAGCTGCTCTGCCTGTTCTGTGTTGGTGCACGTCTACAGCTAATAAAAAAATACTATAATATCCTGAAAGTTTCTCCGAAAATTTGAATATTACATATTTCAGTTTCAGTTTTTGGATAATTGACGCTCTAGGTGAGAGCCTTAAAGATTTTTTGAAAATTTAACAATTTTATCAAATTTTAACATCTTAAAGGGCTTGGGCTGGATGTGTAGCCATTCTCTACAGAGATAAACCCAGTTAAGAACCAGTACCAAGCACCAGTCCTGTAGTGTACGGTCCAGTACTGGACCACTAACTAACTGTATCTCCATGTCTACATTCACTGGTCATATCTTCTATTCAAATACATGTAATGCATCAGACAGTGAATTAATTATGTTTGAGCCCTTATTTAAATCTAAATGTCAGGTCTCAGCGTTGGAGCCACGTGCAGCTGCAGCATGGACATTTAGCAGCCAAGTGTACAATTACAGCAGAACCCTGGCAGTTTACTTAACATTGCACATAAAGGGCTCCAACTGAGGGTGATGAGAAACACAACCTAGAGAACAATGATTACAGCTTAGACTGCTCATCTGCCACTGGGTCTACAAATACTGACCGCTCAGAGAGGAAAAGTTATTCAGGAATTTTTATTGTGTAAAGTTCTGGATCCATGCAGAACCACCTGTGGTGACATGGTTTAATCTATAAGGAGGCAGGTGTGTCTTCAGAGCTACTCTGCTCTCATTAGTGTCTGCAGTTCCCAGCTGATCACAGTTTGATTTTCCTGTCTGTCCAGAAACTGACCACAGGTACTCGTACTCGTACTCGTCGTCTTCCGCTTTATCCGGGACCGGGTCGTGGGGGCAGCAGACTCAGCAGAGACACCCAGACGTCCCTCTCCCCAGACACCTCCTCCAGCTCCTCCGAGGGGAGCCCAAGGCGTTCCCAGGCCAGCCGAGAGACACAGTCCCTCCAGCGTGTCCTGGGCGGTCCCCTGGGCCTCCTCCCGGTGGGACGTGCCTGGAACACCTCCCGAGGAAGGCGTCCAGGAGGCATCCAGAATAGATGCCCGAGCCACCTCAACTGGCTCCTTTCGATGTGGAGGAGCAGCGGCTCTACTCCGAGCCCCTCCCGAATGGTCGAGCTCCTCACCCTATCTCTAAGGGAGTGCCCGGCCACCCTACGGAGGAAGCTCATTTCAGCCGCTTGTATTCGGGATCTCGTTCTTTCGGTCATGACCCAAAGTTCATGGCCATAGGTGAGGGTATGAACGTAGACCAACCGGTAAATCAAGAGCTTCGCTTTTCGGCTCAGCTCTCTCTTCACCACAACGGACCGGCACAGCGCCCCCATTACTGCGGCAGCCACACCGATCAGTCTGTCGATCTCCCGCTCCATTCTTCCCTCACTCGTGAACAAGACCCCGAGATACTTGAACTCCTCCACTTGAGGCAGGAACTCCCCTCCAACCTGAAGAGGACAAGCCACCCTTTTCCGGTTGAGTACCATGGCCTCTGACTTGGAGGAGCTGATCCTCATCCCAGCCGCTTCACACTCGGCTGCGAACTGCCCCAGCGCATGCTGTAGGTCTTGGCTAGAGGGGGCCAGCAGGACCACGTCATCTGCAAAAAGAAGAGGCGAAATCTACTGGTCCCCAAACCAGACCCCCTCCGGCCCTTGGCTGCGTCTAGAAATCCTGTCCATAAAAGAATGCTCCAGCCACAGGCCCAAAATGCTATGTTCTGATCATCGAGACTTTTTGTTATAATTTTTGTCTTGTGACATGTTGCTCCATCATGGAAAAAAAAACCTCAGAGATCATCACCCAACTGTTCCTAAATTGTTGGAAGAAGTTAGTCTTGATCTTTGGTGATGGATACGTTCTTGGCCTGATTTGGAGGACTGGAGAACAGACCACTCCATTGGATAAGAAGGAACCAAAGCGCGTTTGGCACCACACTGATGGTAGCTCTCAACTTTTATTGTAGAAGGGTTCATCAGAGGAAAGGTCTCTGCTCCAGTCTTCTGCTCACCATCCTGGTACCTCTTAGAATTATTTTTTAATGTTAGTTATATTTAACCCTCATAATGATCTTAGTCCCAAGGCCTTTTTGTTTTGTTTTTCCCTGACCTGTCTGCTGTGCTCCTTGGTTTTCATGATGCTGGTTGTTCTCTAATGTTCTCTAACAAACCTCTGAGACCTTCAAAGAACAGCTGCATCTATACTCAGGTTAAATTACTCACAGCTGGACTCTGTATACTACTCATTACTCACAGGCACTAGATTTTATTTAGGGGTATCCGAGTAAACGGAGCTGATGTATGCATGCTTCAAATCTTTATCAATAAAAGATGTTGAAAACCATTTATTATTTTCCCACCACTTTACAATCATGGTCTATGACTGTATCAGCCTCTGCAGCACAGCTGGGGGTGGTTACAGTCACTTAATCGTCAACAAGCTTTGCTCTGCTGGTTTCCAGTATGGTATTTAGAAAAAAGCAGACATGTAGACCAGTGTTATTGAAATAAATGATGCGTAAGAAACAGACTGAAGAGTCACTGACTTCCTATTTCCTTATGAATGCTGTTCTCATCTTTTCATAGAAAAGTAAATGTTTGGATTTCTCCCAGAGGAGCCCTAAATATTCCTGGTGCTCCCCATCTTCCTCGCTCCAGGTCCAAAACTACAGCGTGACCCTTCCCAGCTGGCTCCAAACAGCCTCAGGACGCTCACCTTAGAAGAAGTCATAAAAGATTTGCCGGGTGTTGAAAAATATACAAATGAAGGTGAAATAGGAGTCGAAGTGACGGGGTCGGTGGGGTGTGAGGAAGATGCATGATGACAGGCTGACTCAGACCCAGAGAGACGTGGGAGGTCCAAGTTATTCCTGTTCATTCTGCACTTGCCGGTCTGTGTGTGGCACCTAGTTAAACTCTTTTGTATATGTGACCTCTGAGAAGACAAATACACGAACTCACACCAGCACAAACAAAAACCTGAGCCTGTGTTAAAGTAGACAAACGCACACCTCAGGCTTTTATGGAGGGAAGAAGTCAGAGCTGCACAGCGTCCATGTTTTCACAGTGATGTTTCCCTGCATGTAGGTAAGTAATGTCTGTGACCCGTGGAGCCGGCGCTGCTTAGAATCACTGAGACTGAGGCGCTGTTGACAGTGGAATGTGAGCTATGTTAGAAACGGGTAGGGGTGGGGGGTTCTGTATTATACCGAAACTCTGCATGAGATGGGGCTGACCGTCAGTATGGAAAACATTAGGACACCCTATGAGTTTAGACATATGGATCTTTAATATCAATTGTAACAATACTGAAAAAGTAAAAACATATATATATAACCAAACAAAAAGATCTTTTAAAAGTTTTGGTAAAAAGAAAAAAAAATCAATATCTGTTGAGGAATAATTTACAACAGCCCTACATTTGTTCTTAGTTTAAATGATTAAAATCACATAAAATCACAAGAATATAACAATAAGTTGAAGGAGGTTGTCCCTGTTTAAACATCATATGTAGTTTGGTGCTCCTGACTGTTGAATTGAGATTGATTCTGGTAAGGGCTTTAAAGAGGTCTCAAAAGGGTTTGATTGGTTTATGTGTATGAACACATGTGGGTCTTTTTAACCTTCAACAGAACATCTGCCTTTGAGAGCAGCCATTGTAACGTTCATGTAAGGTAATACCAGCCGGCGAGACGTGGTCCTTTACTGAAAATCAGCTTCGCTTCAGTTGCTAGTCAAGGGCGGGACTCAGGTAACGTTGCTAGGTGCCAGTGTAATTACGATGTCACAAATACACAGCTTTTGAAACGCACGTTTTCTACAAAAAATAAAACATCATTTATAGCCAAAAAACGACTAAATGGAGTTTTTTTGTGTTTGGACTGTTTGCAGAAGCATTAGAGACCCAAAAAGAAGTTTTAAAAAATAATCAAAAAGTTAATTTTGCATAATAGGTCTCCTTTAAATGGAATGTCCTAGGCCTAGTCAAAGCCCAGATCTTGATCTCGGTGAAATGCTGTGTGGGGGATTTGGATCGGGCTGAATATACAAGAAACCCCTCAAACATTTTATAGCTGAAAGTGAGGAGTGGAGCAAACCTTACTCAGACTGATGTCAGGAACTGGTAGATGGATACAAAAAGTTATTTCAACCAAATGGGATAACTCTACCTATTGGGGGTTAGGGTGTCCTAAATTTTTCTCAGATTCCCAATTTTTATTTGAATACATTTTGTTTATTAAGTAAAACAATGTTAATTTATGTTGTCTGGGCACAAATAAATCACTTTTCTTTTCCAGAAATAAAAAACAGATCTGAGATCGTCATGTGTTCTTGACTAAGGATTGAATACATTATGTGGTAATTCTCATTTTTTCACATCAATGTACATGTAAGGAGATACATTTGAAATTCCTAAAAAGATTTTGGCCAGAATCTTGAAAGAAGAAGAGAGGAGACATTTCTACTATCCCAGTAGCACTTTGAATTCAGCTGGATTCAACCTAACAACGGAAATATAATATTCCAAGTTTAAATGAATCATAAAAGGCCTGCACTTGTGTAGCGCTCTATCAAGTCCCCAGAGAGCCCAAAGCGCTTTACACTATAATCAGTCATCCACCCCTTCATCCAACAGTCACACACTGACAGTGGTAAACTGTAGCCACAGCTGCCCTGGGTCAGACTGACAGAAGCCAGGCTGCCATACAATCAGCACCACCGGGTCCTCTGACCATCAACGGCTGAGACAGAAAGCGCAGGGGTTCGAACCGGCAACCCACCGGTTACAGAACGAACCTCTACCACTGCCGCCAGTGTTGAAGATAAAATTAAAACATGACAATGTTGTATTTAAGACTACTAATGCATGCATGATACCACGCGAAAACAATTGAGATGCTATAAATGTCATGACAGGGAAGCACCAGTAGGGGATCCAATGTTATAAACCTTTATGGACATATTAGACAGGTCAAACAGAGTCCAAATTAATTGAAAACTAGATTAATCAGATATTACACATCAGTAGTTCCCTATTCCACTGTAAACCTGGCCTTTGGGGGTTCTGCTGCTCACTTCTTTGAAAGTGATGGCTGGCTGTTCTTTGCTTCCGTACTGCACTTTAAATAAGTGAAAAAGCACCAGGGTCTAAAGCAAATATGGAAGACCTTCAGAAAGTCTAAACAACAATTGATCAAGACTACTTTAAAGATTATGAGAAAGTTTGGCAACCTCAGAAGAAAGTAAGAAGAAATAAGAGATGACACAATGTTCCAAACAACAAACGATGCTAACATCCAAACATGACTTTAAAACTTCAGTTGTGAGGCACTAAACATAAATGACCTCCTTCCGCTTTGTCTTTTGCATACATCAATCAATATATCAAGATGTTACACTGCGGCAACTCCTGCACAGCATCTTGGTCAACCAGCAAAAAATGGAGAAACTCACAAATAACCAACATGAAGCAGCAGCTGGATGTAGCATTGGTGGCATGACTGATATGGACATGTAAGACCAGCAGGTGGCCAGTGCAAACAGTCCAAACATCAGCTGAACCTCTCCACCACATTTATTTACATTATAGTGGAAAGGTAAAGAACAGCTGAGATGTTTTTCTGAATAAACTTCAGATTTAACGTCTTTTTCACACATTCTCTCAGTGATCTGAAGTAAGGCTGCTTCATGTTGGGAGCCTAACCTGGAATGTGGGTGTTATTTTATAACACTAGAGCTGCGTCACGTCTCTGTGCTTCCACTAATTAGCGACAGCCTGTGGAGAAGCGTGGGGCTGAGGTGACTCTGCATCGGCTCGTAATGATGGATCACAGAAACCGATGCCAGCCCAGCAGAGCCTGGATTCTGTGCAGCGAGGAGGGCTGTAAAATATCTGCATTTTAGATGCTAATTCCTGCATGTAGTGAGTTATTTGATGAAACAATGTAAAATTCAAGTGTTTCTACTTGATTCTTTATTAAATGTTGTTTATAATAAAATGAACAGATATAATGGTTAATGGTGCGGTAAATTGGGCTTAAGATGGAGGACTTTTAATTCTTTATTATTCCTGGGATCCCATTAAAAGGAAAACTAAGTTGGGTGATGCAAATTTCTCTTCTTTATCACTTTATAAAGCTTTTTAGGAATTGGTACTTTTGAATGAAGAAAGGTAGATGAAGGTGAGGGCTGCAAAGGCATGCAATATGTGAACTGAAAGACGCCTGTGCACTTGACCTTTGGGTCTTTGTAAGGTCAGCAGTTTGGACAGCAAACAAGACACACCCATACAGATAGACTTCACAGAGATAACATGTTTAATAAAGGATTTGGCACTTTTTACCAAACTGGGGTTGAATCATCAAAACTGTTGCTTTTAATGAACATGTGTCTTATTATTTGCCTTAAAAATCACAGCTCCAAGCAAAAGGTTTTGCTTTGCATAAAATCATAGTGACTTTTAAATAACCTGCTAGCATTCTTAGAGACAACTTAACTTAGAAATTCTTAAGAAAGTCTTAAGAAATTAACACAATATTTTCAAGATGTACTGTATGCTTGTACCATGAGATCCAATCTCCAAGCTCTGCAGAAGTGTAATTTGTTGACTCTTCCCAACTGGGCTGGGCTTAAAAAATTTGAACAGGGCTCTTAAACACATTTGCAGAGCAAAGAAACAATGCCCTTACACTGTTTGCATTATGCCTTGCCACTTCCCTCCTCATCATTTCATATTTTGCTGGTTAATACTTTTTTTGCTGGTTAATGTTTTGTATATGAAAAATAACCATCTGCTACTAGATTTGCAAAAGTGGCAACGTAGTCTGTACCAGTCTGGACGATGTTTTGTACCTTTTAGATAATCTACTTATATTATAACTCTACAGTTACAGTAGAGTATTTAAATCCAATAAATATCTATCGTCATGATGTCACTCAAGGATTTGTTGTTTTGCGTAGGGGTATGTTATATGTCATAAGATGATTGATCCAAGCAAAGAAAAGAATCACAATTAAGTTAAATGAGATTCGGAATTAAGTCTTTAGTAAATAGTTAATATTAAATTAGATCATATGAGGGATTTCTCACTTCTTACACTTTGATTATTCTCTCTAGGCTTGGCACAACCACAATTCATAAGAAATAAGAATAGGTATAAAATGAAATAGCTAAATAGAGTTCATAGGAGAGAAAGCAGATAAGTAAATACATAAGTGACAGGACAGTTAATATACTAGAAAGGGAAAGTTAGCCAGCTTGCAAAGAAGAAATCTATCATACTAGCATACTAGCAAGAACTCTATCATTAGCTTTAATTCTCACTTGGTTACTATCTTGAAAGCAAGCTAGCTAGGTAATTACAAACTTATCTTTATAGCTTCCTAAAGCAATACAGCAAGAGAGCTAGCATGTTGACCAATACTTAGCTAGCTTTCTAGTTACCTCTGAAAAGCTACATCACAAGATAGCTAATTTGCTAACTAGAAAAGTAGCTAAAACCTCATTAGCTAAATAACCCCCTTACCTGGCTAATAAGCTTACAACCTAGCTTCTAGAAAGTTTGTGGCAACCCAGGTTAGCGCCCTATCTAACCAATTTTACCCAATAGTTTAAATCAATAATGTTAAAACTGCCAATATTATTACATGTTATTTAATATTTTCTGTCCCTAAAGAGAAACACACACTTGGAGAACAGTGGTGTGTCACATCGATCAACGTGCATCAATCAGTGCCTTTAACACATACTGTGCTCTTCAGCAGTGGATAGTTTGACCAGAGTTGTAAATGCTGCTAAACAGAACAGGTAAGAAAGTGATCGCTTGATGCTATGCCTCAGATTTGGGTCATAGTTTACTAAAAGAGCTGTTGGTACTTGCTGCCTTTCTCTAAGAGTAACCTGACTGGACAGAGGAAACAAGTAATAAATGCCTTGGAGTCCACAGTCAAACCCTAGACAGCTGCATCCACTGAACCCAGTAGTACCCCTATGCTTTACTTTTTAAGTGAAGTATAGTATAGGGATGTCTACAAACTTTTGCCTTAACTACTTGCCTTTCCTTACCCACAATGACAGTCAGCGCAGTATTAAAAAAGTTTAAAACAACGGGTTGAATGAGGAGCCTGGTCACCGCTGCACAGAGTAAGGAGGATGGTAAGGAGGTAAAGAAATCTGCAATGGTCGCTGTTGAAGAAATACAGTGAAAAGTGGCATCTTGACATAGTGAAGTCTCCCTACAACCATTTATGTTAAGGCTTTTGTGCAGATATTTAGTAGATGTACTAATAATTGTAGGGAGAGCTATATTAAGAACAAACACAACCACATTCTTTCACTCCCACCATGCAGCGTATACCATAAAATAAAATTAAAACTCCCCCATTAAAGTCCCACGGTATCCCATCAGTATATAAACATAAAAATCAGTGAGGCACAAAAGATTTATACGTGGGAGGAAGTCTCAGCAAACAGTAGAAACTCCCGAGGGCATCTTTCGTGTGTCTGTTTAAAACATAAAGCAACCAACTGTGTAGCAATGGGACCTAAGCTGATGGGAATCTGAAAACGAATCAAGAACAGAATAGCATTGTGTTGTTTTAGCCCTGCACTGATGGCGCAGCCAAACAGCCAAAACTTAAAGCCAAAAATAGACGTCAATTCACGGGATGTTTGGAGCAATTTACAGAACATGTCTGGTTAGGATGATAATCTTTAATTTCAGTTTAAGGTTTCCATCAGAGGGCCTTCACAGAGTCCCTGAGAACATGTTAGGAAGCTGTGCAACCAATTTGAAAATTAGATCACAATAATAGTAATTCAAGGTTGACCAAACCAAAAGGCGAGAACCTCATATCTGCCAGATCCATGGTGGCCTAGTATACAGTCATACTGCAAAACCCAAAGGAAGTAATCACATAAAAATAATAGATAAAACTCATACTCCGTTCATCAGTTAATTCTGGTCTTTATTATAAGTTTAATGGTACAGTCCATTGAAAATCATAAAGGCCACCAACACACAGTTTTGAATACCCACCGGGTAGGTGCTAAAGGAAGAAAATTTAGTGGGACTAAATTCCTGACTTATATCTGCTCTGTGTCTCACTGTGGATGGAGCAGGAGTGATTTATCGAGGGGTTGAGTGGGAGGTGGCCGTGATAACTCAAGGTAATCAGTGTTTAGCAGTAATAGGGAGCCTGGTTATTGTAACTGTCATGGAAAAAACTAAAGTTTCACAGGATGAAGTCAACTGATCTGAGGTTCAAAGGAAACTACTCAGTATACGTCATTATCAAAAATCCCTGTTAGTCAGAGAATAGGGTGGAGTTGCTTTAGGCATTGATGCTTTTCTAGTCACATAATCAAGGTATTGATGTTTTATTTTAACAAAATAAACATCAACCAAATTATTGAGATGTATTGAAAGTGTTTTGGTCACAGATATGTTTATGTAATTGTCCATGGCAAACTAATCTGGAGAACACAATTCAGTGAAATCACCATGGATGGATGGATGGACGGACGGATGGACGGATGAATGGACCTTTAGGGTTGATAACCAGCTTCATGGGGCCACCAAGAATGATCTCCATAGTTGGGATTAGTAAATCCATTGTTTTGGGACCACTGGGCTGAGTGGAAGGCAGCATAGATTCACAGCCACCAGTCAAAAACTAAAAAATAAGGTCCTAATTCAAGCATTTTCAGTTGTAGAAAGGTGGGAGAAGGTCATGAAGATAGGGGAAAATTGAAGATTTTGTAAAACAAGTCGGGCTAGAAGAGAAAACGCAAGCATTTTCGAAATCTGCATGCAAGGTGAGCATGTAGAGTGAAAGGTGGCTAGCGTCAAGCAGCTGGGCTGCAGTGGAGGAGCTAAGGAGGCGCAGGCCCCATGGAGTTGGAGTAGTAGCTAAAAAAATCATCAGGGTGGAAACGAACGAGCGCCAAGAACTTATAAGTGAGGTTATAAGCTGCTGAACACAATGAAAACCAATGCAGACAGAAAATCAGGGACTAAATGGTTGTTACTTTATTGTCTAAAATGTTATGATTGATTGGAAACGTGGGGTGCCTGGTGGGTTATTAGAAACCTAGGCTGGATCCCACAGAGGCCCCTATTGTCAATGAATGTCAGTGGAATGAATAACACAACTAAGTAAGGTGATACTTACAATGAGGAAGCTAAATGCCAATATAATATATTTACACAAAACACATCTGTTACAGGTAGAGCCTGAAAAATCATTTGGGTTTAGAAACTCATACTGCAGTACATGTAAGAAAGGCCATAAAAGGGTAAATTCTATTCATTTTGAATGCTTGAAAGAAGTTCATGATAGTGAGGGACGTTACATTATTGAAAGAGAAAAACTAGAAGGGGAGGTGGTTATGTTAATTAGGGCCCTACTTGGTCGGAAGGGGAGTTTCATCCCCACGAACCGGCTGCGAAGCCGACTGCATTTGAAACCTGCTCCCAGAGTGGGAAGGTTTGAAGCCACCCCCCGTAGCGGCTCAGTGTGGACACCGCTTAACCGGCTAAAAGCTGGCGAGCTTCCCTCCCATCTCCCTCAACACGCATGCGCTGACTAGCCAAAAACAACAACATCAACAGTGGAATTCAAAACAAATGAAATACCTTGGAGTAACTGTGACTACACAATTAAATGGTCTTTATGAATCTATTTGTGTTGGAACGAGCATCCAAATTAGGCATGAGCTAAACCGATGGGCAACACTTACACTAGACTTAAGGTCAAACATCCCAACAATAGAAATGACCATCCTCCCATGGCTATTGTACCTTTTCCAGTCCCTGCCAGTTAAAATCCCAGTGGAAAAATGTAAGAGCTGGGAAAAACTTATCTCTAGATTTGTATGGAACAGTGAAAAGCCAAGAATAAAATGTTGCAATTGTTCAATGTTGCAATTGTCTAAAGAGCCTAATGGAGTGAGACTCTAACATGAAAGACTACGATAGCAGTATACTGTGCAGCACAAATCAGGCCAGTGATAAAGAGAGAAAGGTTAAGATGTTGAGCTGCTTTGCTTATGATGATAGTTTTATACCAAGTGCACACCATTCAGGATTTAGGAAGTGGGAACAAAAAGAATGATTAAAGATGGCCATCTGATGTGTTTCCAAGATTTAAAAGATCAGTATAGTTTGGAGAAAACTCACTTCTTCTCGGACCTGCAAATCAGAGACGACTTTTCAAAGGAAATACAAAGTTCACTAACATCTTACGGCTTGCTGGATTGTAGATTAAACATGTAGAGGGGATTACAATTCAAATAATTTTTGGGACTATATAAAATCCTGAGAGAAAGCACGTCAACATCAACTGAATATATAAAAAATAAATGGGATAAGGAGATAAGAACTGATATTTCAACCAAAGAATGGGCAGCTGTGTGCAAAACCCAGAACACAACCAACTCCAGAGGCTGGAGAGAATACGAGTAGAAACATCTTGCCTGATTCTTTATTACACCAAAAATTAAAAATAAGCAGGCTCAAGGTAATCTGCCATGTTGGAGAAATAAGGAAGCACACCATACATTTTTGTGTCGGAATCTGCAACAATTTTAGAAAAATGTGAACCTTGTAGTAAGAAATACTTTGGACTACCAAGTACGGCATAGTTTTAAATCTATGTCTCTTGGGAACATTAAAAATTGTATAGTGTATTATGACCTGTACTTGACAAAAATTTTATTGACTGCTGCAAAGAAAGCTACAACAACAAACTGGTATGAATTGGATGCACCATCTTTAAAAGAGCCACTCAGTCAGCCATTTTCTACCGCTTCTTCCATAGTGGGTCGCGGGGGAGCTGGTGCCTATCTCCAGCAGTCAATGGGCGAGAGGCAGGGTACACCATGAACAGGTCGCCAGTCCATTGCAGGGCAACACACAAACAACCATGCACACACTCATTCATACACCTAAGGGTATTAACCTAACAGGCATGCCTTTGGACTGTGGGAGGAAGCTGGAGTACCCGGTGAGAACCCACACATGCACAGGGAGAACATGCAAACATCGGCCGGGAATCGAACCCAGGACCTTCTTGCTGCAAGGCAACAGTGCTAGCAACTGCCCACCGTGCAGCCCATACCTTTATCTTTAAAAGAATGGCTGAATATTATTGGTGAATGCAGTGGAAACAAACTTTTATTCTCAGAGTGAAAGACTATATTTCTGTTGATAGGTGGGGCACCAAGGACCAAGGAAAAAGCATGATCGAGTAAAAATATAAATGGACTGTATGTATATACTATAAACATATATGAATACATTTATGCAAGTATCTGTTGGAACCCACACTTTTCTAACCATTTCTCTCTTCATTTTCTGTTTGTTACCTGTAATTTAGTTGAGGTTAATATCAAACTGTGAACAAAACCTTCAACAAAAATCACAGTATCAAAAAACCAGCTCTGGCTAGTTTATATCGGCTTCATCGTTCAGGCCTAAGAGATGATAATATGAACACTGTACTTAGATTCATGTACAGGTGGTGATTATCCAGTTGACGAACACCTTACAGTAAGAATAAATACAAAAGTCCCAAATCGTTTTTTAATTTAATTTCTAACAACATTTTTCTTTTCTCTCCATTCCTGTTTTTACTCTAAAACCTACAACCAGAACAACCAGCTTTTTATTGGACTTTTACATCTTCTTCTCAATTTGACAGTTTGATCAATGAATAAAATTACAATAAGCAGTTTGGTCTCTGCTTGCTGACAAACTGTGATGGTACCCAGATGCCGTGAACCTCATCAGGGTGCATAATGATAATAAAATGCAGCAGCGGCGTGTTTTCAATATGAAGGAGCAGTCATAAATACAAAAAAAAAAGTGTTTTCTTATGATAATTTGGCCATTACATCTCCCGATTCCTCTGTGTGTTCACAGATTCATTTCACAGCTGATGGTAATGGTGATCTCAGAATGGTGCTTTGGGAACTTGTTGACCAACATGGGTTTATGTTTGCAGGTCAGCAGCTAAGAATAAGATGCAATCTAGAAGGTTCTGTCCAAGTGTTGTCTTTTTAAAAGGAAGCTGTGCCAAGGGTTTCAAGGTGATGGAAGGGCCTCCTGGGCTTCAAAATAATGGATCTGGTCACCTTGCTTTTCCTGAATAGACCATGATCTGTACAGTCGTATGTCAGCCCATCTATCTGAGAGCATGACTGCACGACTTTACAATCAGTCATGCTTGGATTGGGTCTCCTTCAGATATACAGTCATGTGTAAAAATTAGATTGAATATTTTGTTATTTCAATAGAAATGTTCAAATATGGATGTCTAATTTCTTTTTTTCTCTGGAAAAGATGGACATTTCATTACAGATAAACACAAAGCCATCTACCAAACTCAGAATCAGTGTGTGAAAAGTTTGCCCAACTCCTCCTCAGCTGTGAGATGTTGGAAGGATTTCCTGCATGTTCGGCTCAATCTCAGTAAGATAAAAATCTTGGCTTTGACTAGGCCCAGGACTTTCCAGTTTTAATTCTCAGCAGCTCCCTGGTGGACTTCCTGGTGCGTTGTGGGTCATTGTCAAACTGCAGGGTCCAGTTCTGCTACCGTTCCTTTCCTTGAATTTGTCTGTGCCACATAATAATTGGATATTAGACTCCTCTGTCCAAAGAGCATTGAACCAGGAGCCCTGGTCCACATTCTTTCTGGCAAACTTCAATCTGGCCTTCATGTTCTTCTTAGAAACAACGGATTACCTTCTTTCACACCTCCCATGAAAGTTGAACTGGTTCATTCTCTTTTAGGTTATAGAGGCATGCATTGTTAAATCAACAAAAAGAGCCTGTTGATGACATTTTAGGGTTTATGGAGACTTCTTTTAGCATCTTGCGGTCTGCTCTTAGGGTAAACTTGCTTTGACGGTCAGACCTTGACATGCTGGCAGTTGTTTTTAAGACACTTTACCTGTGGAATATTTTTGGTACAGTGGAACGGCTGATTTCAAACCCTTTTCAGAAGTCTTTAAACCCCTTACAGGACTCATTTAACTGCTATCATCTTCTCTCCGAAGGCCTCAGACAGGCCTTCGGAGAGATCATCATGGTGTTCAGCAGTCAGGAGCACCAAACAGGGCAAACCACCTTGGAAAAGCTGAGTAATAATGTTACAATCATGTGATACAACTGTGTCATTTTAGCCATTATCAAGTGAAAACAAATGTGTGGGTGTCCCTATTTATTCTCCACCAGAAATGTCAACTTTTGTTACATTTTACATAAATGTGTAAAAGATTTTCCGCTTTTATTGCTTACTTATATAACTTCTGTATGTTGTTCAAACTGATATTAAATGTGTCAGAATATGTCTCGTAGGGTGTCCTTACTTTTTCACGACTGTATACAACCTGAATTATCACCAACATGCTTCCACAACCAGGTATTAGCATGCCATCCAATTATCTGCTGCTTCAAAGCAACAAAGGGTGTAAAAAATAAAACAAGAAGCTGCCGGTTCAGACATGAATCACCCAATCGGGTTTTTTATTTTCAGTGCTCTGTCAGGCGTTATATGCGGCCACCTTATCCTCAACCGTCTTCCTGTGTGTGGCTGAGGGGAGCAGATGAAAGATGATGATGATGAAAATAATACGCCTCTTGTCATGGTGCAGAAAGCTCACTGAAGAGGCCCCCTCTTCCAGACGGTCGATACCTCCTCTGCGTTAAAAATGAAAAGTATCGATCTTGTTTTACCTCAAGCTGCTCAGCTGATTGAGCCTGAGAAAATCTGTATCAGCGGTCAGCCCTTTGCATGAGGAGGAGAACCAGACATGACGCCTCGGTGTACATCTGAGGCAGCGGCGTTTCCTCTCGATGTGATTTCTGGGAGGGCGGCTCAGCCCTGATAACAGCTTGATCTCTCAGACAACACCACCCTCCAACACATCTGGACATCTTCCAGGTTTCAAACAGAGGATCATCTCTCCAGGCAACCAGACGTGACCTTCTGTTTACACCTCGGTGCAGGTGAGGTGTCTGAATGGAAGCTCGTCACCACAGTGACAGAACAAGCCCGGTTTGGAAACTCCACCAACCACTCAGCTCAGTGTGACCTGCAATCAAATCACAGAATCCGGTGACAATCCGCACATGGGATCACATGCACATGCTGATGCATGTGGTTCAGGATCAGGGTCTTCCCAGGACAGTGTCCACATGTGTTTCCAGGAATATGACATAGTGATACAAAGAGGCAGAGGTCATCTACCCGTGCTGATGAGGAACACCGATTCGGATTGGGTTCTTGGTTTGTTTCTGGATTGGAATGTTTAAACAGGCCAGTAGGTTTGCTAACTGTTGAGTCATCTGGAAGTTCATCTATCTTCCTGCACCATCATTCACCCTGCCCAGTTCCTACACAGTCTGGAAAAGTCTAGAATTTCATTTCAATATTTTCCAGGTATGTATAAGTATGGAAAAGTAAAATAAGTAGGGAAAAATACTTGTATATCTAGTCTTGCCCGCCTTCTTTTCATCCCTTGTGTCCTACCTGCCTTTCCTCTATCCATCCTGCCTTCCTTGGGTTTTTTTTTCCTTTATTTGCTGTCTTTTCTTCCTTCTGTCCTCAGTTCATTGTGGCTGTCCTTCCTCCCTGGTATCTTTCCCTCCTTCCATATGCCATTCTTTCCTTTCTTCCATTCTCTCTTCCTTTCTTGTGTCCTTCCTTCTTTAGTTACTTGTGTCCTACTTACTGTTCCTCTTTCCATCCCTCCTTCCTTCGTCTCTCATGTCCTTTCCTTCTGGCACTTCTTCCTTTCTTTGTCTTTTGTGTCCTTCCTTCTGTTTACCCTAAATTCCTCCCTCCTTTCTTCTGTCCCTCTTTCCTTCCTTGTGTCCATCCTGCCTCACTTGTGCAATTCCTTTCTTTTTGTCTCGTGTCCTTCTCTCTTTAACTCATTGTGTCCTTTCTCCCTTTCTTCTGGTCTTCCCTCCTTCTTTTCACGTGTCCTACCTTCCTTCTTTTCTCCCTCCTTTGTCACTTACCTTCCTTCTCTCTGTCCTTAGATACTTCCTTCTGTCCTTAGATACTTGTTACCTTCCTTTCTCTTCTTCCACGTGTCCTACCTCCCTTCTTTCCTGGTCTTTCCAGGTTCCATATTTAAAGCCTGCCAACTGTAGAAACATCATAGTGAACTTTAGTATTTTACATTTTAAAATGAATGTGAAGGGCTGAGAACTCTGGAAAGTTGAGTTTCGCAAAATCTGGAATATTTTAAAACGAGAAATGTTTAGAAACCTTATCCATGGAAAACCTTGGTGGGAATTCCTTAAAATCCTGGATAAGCTTGCAAGGTCACATGCTTTTCAGTAGGCTGAGATTTCTGGATCAAAAAACTGAATGTTGGGTTTTCATTAGCAGTAAATTACCGAAAATAAATGCTTGAAATATATCACTCTATGGGGAATTAATCTATATGATACAAGACTCAGTTTTAAACCCATTGGTTGAGATGAATAAACATTCCAAAGACAGTGTAACTGATTGAGATGTTTGCAGTAATGTAAATGTCTGATTATTATGTTTTACAAGTTATGCTGTTTCCAACAATAAAAAAGTTTGAGATGTTTTAGTGAATATATGGTTTGACAGAGACACTGAATTTCCTAAGATCCTTCCTAATGCCTGGTTGACATGGGGGGATTTTTATGCCGATTTTTGACCCAATCTTCCCCTTCCAACATGCCCTGATTATCGTGATGATTTAATGAGATATTCCTGCTATGTGTGGTGTGTTAAGAGCGATCTAGTCTGCTCGGGACCGCTCCCACCTCAAATCGGGGATATTCAACATGTCGGATGGTCTTGGCCCGATGTCCTACCATGTGGGATGTTCCCCGAGGACAAAAGAGCCTGTTGAACGTGACGTGTAGCCAATCAGAGAGCGAGGTGACAGAAACAAGGGGGGAAATTACTCTGAACTCACGTTTGATCTCAAGAGGGTTTCCTGTCGGAAATCTCTCAGGTTTTAAAAATCAAGCAACAATTTTAAAACCTTGCTGTGTGAACCAGGCATTACCTGAAACCCGTTTCTTCTTTTTAGCTTTTATTCAAAAGATAATATGAGTAATTTCTTTTCTTAAGATTTTGTGGCTCCAGCGCCCTTAATTCACAGTAATGGGACCCGACTCCTTACTGTTGACTTAGATCCAGGCATTACCCCTAACTCTGATGCCATTAAACTGGGATTTTATGATGAAAATAAAAACATACTAAAAAAAAAACAGCAAACAATGTCAAATAAAAAAGATTCAATGCATTTGTTAGAAAAAGACCAGAAGAGGCCAGAAGGGGAAGAGAAATATTAACCAATACATCACAGAGTTTAATGTGCCTCCGTATTCACAGATCTGTCTTTGTTAGAGCATTTGTTTCACCTGAGAATTTAAACCTAGAAAGCCATTTTATTTCTTTTATTGTTGTTTGGAAAATTGTCATATTGGAAAAGAAAAAAAGAGGGATGTTTTATACCTTACTGGTTCATGATTTCCATCAGAGCTGTGTGAAAAAGTATTTGCCCTCGTAGAGATTTCTACTGTTTGCTTTGTTGTCCCACTGAAAATCTATCGGACAAAGATAACCTGAGTTAGTACAAAAAACTGTTTTCAGATAATTGTTTCATTTATGAAAGAAAAAAATAAACTATCCAAACCAGCCTGGTCCAACATGAAAAATGACTTAAATAATTAATTAACTTTAATTAACCACATTTTTGGTTTAAAGACAGAATTAATTGTGGTTACAGCCAGTCCTGCAGACACAAGAAATCAATTAAATATAACCCGTCTGACAACATGAAGTAGGCTAAAAGATCTCAAAGAGCAACTCATTAAGTCCTGATCTAAAGAAATTGAATCAGAGATGAGAAACAAAGTCACTGACTTCTATCAGTCTGGGAGAGCTCCAAAGACATTTCCAAGGCTTTGGGACTCCAGAGAACCACAATGAGAACCATTATCCACACATGGAAAAACATGGAACAGTGGAGAATCTCTCCAGGAACGGCCGACCTACCAGAATTACAACAAGGGTGTGTCAACCACTCATCCAGGAGGTCACAGAAGGATCCAGAACAACAGTTAAAGCTCTGCAGGCCTCACTGCCTCAGTTAAGGTCAGAGTTCATGATTCAACAATAATGGCCTCCATCAGGGAATTCCAAGGCCAGAACCACTGCTGATCCAAAAGAACACAAAGACCTGACTAACATTTTACAAAAGCATCTTGATGATCCTCAAGAGGAAGATTGTCTGTGGACTACGTGGACTACGACTTTCTGTACCTGATGAAACCATGAATTCTGCTCGGTACCAGAAAGTCCTGAAGGAGAATGTCCGGTCATCAGTTTGTGACCTTAAACCCAAGTCCACTTGGATATTTCAGAATAGTAATCCAAATCACACCAGCAATGTTAGACTGGCATCTTCTCTTCCTGTGCTTAAGTCGCCCATAAAAAACCTTTGTTTCCAAATGACCTTTGACCCAGTGTGATTTGACAAGCTCCTTTTATGTTTAAATATTTGTTTTATTTCTAGTTTTTCATGTCTTTTATTTTTCTAATTTTTGTAAACTTTGTCACTTTGTGTAAACTTGCTGTTTTTTTTAAATGTGCTTTATAAATAAATTGGACTCGGACTTCTTGTCTTTCCCATTTTGAAGAGTGGTTAAGATAAATACCCCTTTGTGTCCCAATATATTTCTACCCCAGGAAAACAAGAAGTCATGGATTATAAATAAAAATATCCTAAACACTCTAATAAACTGTTAAAAGTAAAGTACAAATTACAAAAAGTATTCAGTTACATTTATTTTATAGGAATTATTAGCGGTAGTCATAATTGTGACACTGATGATTTAAAAAAACAACAAGAAAGCAACAAATAACAAACAAATTATTTGTTTTTTTAAGACAAAGGAAACAAGGGGAAACGGTTTTTTGATTTTAAAATTTTGTCCACCAAATAAATTAGGTCACATTAAAGACTTATTAATTTATTTACTCAGGAAAAGATTTATGTTGGCATAATGCTGCTGCGATTTATTTTGGGGGATATAGTCACAAGTAATTTAAAAAATACTTTTATTATTTATAAAAATGAATAATGGGAATTTAGAATAACAAAAACCTTTTATTTCACCGTGTAGTTTTGATCTAAAGGTTTTAAGACTTTTTAAAGCCAAAAGTCGTTTATTTATCACATTATTACTTAGAGATCTGCCATTATACATAAAATGCAGTTAATTCAACAACAAAAACTCTTTTTTCTGAGTTGCTCTTCAGTCTTTGGCAACACAGGAGCAACAGCTCTACACCAGGTGTTATTCACACAGAGGGTCCCCTCACACAAATTAAAACCAACTCAATCTAGTCTAATTAAGACCCAGAGCCTTATTGAATAGAGCGCTAAATGGAAAATTAGCAGGACTATCACACATGATGGTAATCTGGAACATGCTTAGTAAATGCACCTCTCCTCTCCGCCTCATGCTCTAGTTCTGTTTAAACTGCACAGAGACATGATGCTTCAGTGAGGAGTAATCCATGTTGTCCGATTAGGAACGAGGAGGAGGAGGAGGAGGGTGGAGTGGAGACAAAGGTAATGGAGAGTAGTTTCAAGAGAAAAGAAAGGAGGGAGAAGGATGAGCTAGAAGAGATGAGGAGACAACTGGGAGGTGAATGGAAGGAATCAGGAAAGGAGTTTAATAATCAGTATTTTACTTGCAGTATGTGACAATAAGAGGGGAATTAAGTTTGGAGGCTATAGTAGTTTTTATAGTAAGCTTTTACGGTTTATATAGCTACATAAATGGGTGAGCTAACAGTTACTTAGAGTAAAAACTTTTTTTTTTAAAGTTTTTACTCTAAGTAACTGTATTAGCAGTTCAGGCAGATACTGAATTAGGTATTTTACACCTTGTATAATCTATTTTCAGTAAGAGATTAGCATTTAGACATCTAGATATTAGCTTTCTTCTTTCATTCTTAGTTTCAAAGTAGCTCAAATTATGTCAGATTGGAGAGAAATATTATGTGGAGATCAATTCTGGGTCTTTCCACAGATTTTCAACTAGATTTTGTTCTGGATTTTGACTGGCCCATTCTAACACATGAATATGCTTGGATGTATCCATTCCATTGTAGCTCTGGCCGGATGTTTATCGTCATGGTCCTCCTGGAAGGTGAACATCCATCCCAGTCTCCAGTCTTCTACAGCCTCTATAACAGTTTTGCTTCAAAGAACATCTTGTAATAATCTCCATCCATCTTCCTATCAACTCCAAGTAGCCTCCCCGGTTCCTGCTGAAGTAATCATCCCCACAGCATTATACTGGCACAGTAATGTTTTATCATGGGGATGGCTCATTCACGGTCATTTTTCCATCAAACAAAGTTATATTGTGGACTAATTTGAGAAGAGCACCTTCTTCCAGATGTTTGTTGTGTCCCATGGCTTGTGACAAAATGCAAACAGTACTAATAGTTGCTTGCACATTCCACCACCTGAGCTGTTGATCCCCTGCAGCTCCTCCAGAGTTGCAGTGGGTAAGCATGGGTGCTTCTCTGATTAATGCTCACCTTGCCCAGCCTGTCAGGTAGTTAGATATCTGTATCTTCCCAGGACAAATGCAGGTTGTATTTTAAGTTTCTATCTTATGTCATCACTCAAATTTATGTTATATGGTGTAAATTTGTTCAGGAAATGGCACTGAGATGATGTTAGCTTGACTCAGACATAAAAATTTGCTTCTGACTCTCCAAACTGAGATCATTTGGACTTTTGTCTACTGCGGTTTAGATCCTGGCGGTTTGAAAAGTGTCCTCATGTGGGATGAGAAGTAGGAGATGGAAAAGGAGGAATTTTTAGGCAAACAGGACCAACAAAGAAACATCAATAAGATATTTATTAGTGTAAAGGTGACAAGGAAAAGAAGAAAAGTCAAGAAATTTAAGAAAAACGAGGGAGGAGCCATAAAACAGAGTTGCAGGTAACAGGAAGGAAGGATTAGGAGGAGACGAATGACAAGGAGGGGAATCAAAAGTTCTGCAGGTCAAGGAGGCCACAGCTGAACCTACAGATGCTCTTCAGTCAGGAGGGTCCTGACGGTGACCTCATCTCTGAAAGAGGAGGTGATTCATCACAGAGACCATAAATCAAGAAGTCTGACCTTCCCTGAGCACAGCTCACACCCCCAACTGTTTATCCTGCCAACTCGGCGATCCATTATGTGGCGCAACGGACAGCTGATAAACTGAAGATACGCCGGTCACAGCTGAGCTGCCTGGGAATGGAGATAAATTGCTTGAAAATCTTTGGAGCTGTTCGGAAATTACTTGAGGACTGTCTTATCTGGGAACAAAAATAAAAAGTTACTTTGTTTTTATTAGGGGTGCAACGGTACATGAAAGTCTCGGTTCAGAACGTTTCAATTAAGGAAAATAAATCTAAAGAAACATTTTTTTTATTTCTGTCGACAGTAAACCGGGAATCTTTTATTTGATTTTATTATGCTCTAAAACTTGTGTCCCAGCTGTACCTGAATGCAGCATGTGCAGCTGATTGGATGCTCTGGGCAGCTGGATTGGACCAACACAACCCCACTGGCTGTACTGAGACAAATGATGGTTGAAGAATGGGATGCCATCCTACAGCAGTGTGTGACCACGCTGGGGACCAGCGAGAGAAGGAGGTAGCAGTTTACAGTTCGCCTACCCTCTACTAAGGCTCCTGTTTGTGAAATGCCTATTCTTTTATGCATTTATTCTTATATTGCCAACACGCCTTGTTCCTTCAAATCTCAATCATTCAGTCCAGACTAAGCTGCAGCGTTGAAAGAGAAGAAAGTTTCTCATGGATGCAACCCTCATATTCAGCTCTGCTGCTCAACCCACAGATCTATTTTCCTTAAGCCGAAGCCACACAATATGACTTTTTACCCCCGATTCTCAGTCTAGGAAAGTCTGCATCAGTCTGCTGTAGTTGTGGTCAGTCGGCAGGGCGTCGGGCCAAACACTGTTTTTTGGGGTGAGGTATGACTGGTTCTGGGGGTTTGGTGGGGGGAAACCCAAAACTCCCCCAACCTCGCGGCGTCGATAAAACATGTATAAAATGATCACCGACCCAACTGCTGACAGCCAATGAAAAAGAGAGACTGAGATACGGCATCAGCTGCGAGACGAGTTTTAAAAAAAAGAACATTATTTGTAACTGCAGGGGTTGGACAATGAACCTGAAACACCTGTCATTTTAGTGTGGGAGGTTCCATGGCTAAATTGGACCAGCCTGGTAGCCAGTAAGAGCAGAGTGTGAAGGTTCAATTAGCAGGGTAAGAGCACAGTTTTGCTCAAAATTTTAAAATGACACAACTTTTTGGGTGACACCAGAGTTAAAAAAGAGGACAATTGTTGGTGCAGTTTTGCTGGCACAAGTTTGGGGGCCAAGGAATGCATATCATGGCATTCCCTTGGGCCCAATACTTGTGCTAGATGGCGCGCCTCCAATGCTACCAACCATTTTTGGGGAACCATGTGCATCCAAAGGGTTAAAAATTTTTCCCTAAAGGGGCGTGCGTGTATCAGGATGACAATCCCAAAACACACAGCAAGACTGGGAGAGTTTGGGTTTTGATGAACAGAAAGTGAAGTTAAAACATCTCCCATGGCCTCACAGTCACCAGATCAAATATTATTGAGCCACTTGGAGTTTTTTTGGAGGAGCGAGTCGGGAAAATTTTTTCCTCCTCCAGTATACGTAGTGCCCTGCCCACTACCCTGCAAGAAGAAGGGTTTAAAAAACCCCTTCCAAAAGTGCAGGATTTGTATATGTCTTTCCCAAGACGAATTGAAGCTGTATTGGCCGCAAAAGGAGGCCCTAAACCATAGTAATAAATTATTGTGGTCTAAAACCAGGTGTTTCAGTTTCATTGTCCAACCCCTGTATAATAAATCAGCACAGGGCATAAATACATAAAAAACTAATAAAATCAAATTAAAAACACCTATAAAACAAAGAAGAAAATACTCAAGAGATGCAGTACTCTGAGATTTAAGACTAAAAAATGGGAAATATTAAAGAACCTTATTAAAATTAACCAAACAATTCACATATTGAACATAAAGGTAATGAGACTTCACTTTACAAACTGATATTTCTGAGGGAAAATTTTTCACATACAATAAACCAATTTATCATAGATTCACTTTTGTATATGTGTATATTTGTCACGGTCTGTAGCTGTAGAGGATCAAAATGCAGACAAGCACTGGGCAGCAGCATGATGAGAGCCAGCTTCTTTAAACAATGTTACTTGAAGCTTTACATGAGTTTTCCCACAAGGAAACAAAGCCAGCAGAAAACACAAGAGGGTAGTGAACGGGAGGAACCAGCGACTGGAAATGGAAAACAATGAGCTTTTAAACTGAGGGAAGTGAATGTGGAACAAAGCAAGGAGAGGCAGCCAATTGGTGGGAATAGAATCAGGTGTGGACCAGGTAAGCACACATAAGAACACAAGACTTCAGGAATAATTAAGAAAATAAAACTAACAAAACCCCACAGAACAAAGACGCAAACCAGAACCCAAAATGGCAGATCCTGACAATATTTGTATATGTGTATTTAAGGACATAAAGATCTATGCATAAATATATCTTAGAACGCATAAAAAAAAAAAAAAAAGCCAGAGAGCAAAGTGTACCGGAGTCAGATTCCTTGTTGTATGTACGAACTTGGCAATAAAGCTGATTCCGATTCTGATTCCTAATGTTTATTTGTGTGATCAAACATTTTATTATTATCAGTTTTACAATTATGACAATTATTCCAAAAACCCAACTAACAACCTTAAATAAGTGCTCCAATCTCTAAACATAACAAAGAATACAGTCAGCAGTCATTCAGCGAGAGACGGGGGACACCCTTGACAGGTCGCCAGTCCATCCCAGGACCCCACAGAGACACAAAGGTCAATCATGCATGCATACACTCGTATATATATAAAGACAATTTAGAGTAATCAGTTAACCTAACAGTCGTGTTTTTGGACTGTGGGAGGAAGCCAGGGAGTACCTGGAGAGATTTATGGAGGAGTGTAACAGAAATATAAGTTGTCCAAGGTCTGAGACTATCTTCTATTAGTACCACCTATTGGTATGTTTGTTCCTTGAAACTGTCGCCCCCGCAAGAGTTTCCACAAGAGTTAGATGGGCTAGGTTGGCTTTAGTTGCTCTGATCATTCAATTCAGTTCAATTCAATTCTATTTTATTTATATAGCGCCAATTCACAACTCATCTAAATGCACTTTACAAAGTCAATTTAATCAAATCATATAGATTTCAAGTCAGGTACATACATTCCAATTTATCCTAATTATCAAACAGTGCAGCTAGATTAAATTTATTAATCAAATTGTTTAAAAAGTTTTCTATCTAAGGAAACCCAGCAGATTGCCTCAAGTCAGTATCTACGTTTACATGCACAAAATTTCATGATTCAGATTAAAATGTATTCGGGTTGAAAAACAAATAATAATGGGACATATGGACATAAGTAATGGGAATAAAACGGGCGATCGGACTAAAAATGTGTCACATAAACTTGCAGATCGGAATATTATTTTAGCATCTAGCCAGAGCGACTACACTCAAGGTGGAAATACGTCACGTTGATGCAGGGTGCACATGCGCTCTCATTCAGAATAACTTTAAACTGTTAAGCGTTTACATGCACGCCGATCGGATTGTCAATCGGCATAAACCACCCCCTCATTCAGATTACAATTTCATTCTGATTCTGCCGAATCCGATCAGAATATTCCGACTGGTATGTTTACATGACACATTTTTAGTCCGATCCACCATTTATTCCGATTACTTATTTCCATGTAAATGTAGCTAGTGATTTGCAGCATTCACTCCTCCTGGATGGGCATGTAGAAACAGTAGACATTTGCTTGCATTGACTTTGCAGCAATCCCTCATACTGAGCATGCATGTAGCAACTGTGGAGAGGAAAACTCCCTTTTAACAGGAAGAAACCTCCAGCAGAACCAGGCTCAGTGTGAGCGGCCATCTGCCACGACCGACTGGGGGTTTGAGAGAACAGAGCAGAGACAAAAAAAGAACACAGAAGCACTGATCCAGGAGTACTTTCTATAGGAAAGAAAAGTAAAACATTGATGGTTGTAGCTCCTATGGAGGCTTCATATAGTAGAGAAAGACAGCTGAGCAGATAAACTCTGAGCCAGTTTTCAAGTCTAAAGTATGAAAGAGAGTACATAGAGTTAGTCACAGTAGAAGCTCAGCCAGTAGCTATGTCTAGGAGAGAGAAAGGGTTAAACACTGAAAGACAGGGTCAAGTGAATCTTCGGTAGAGGGTGAGCATTAAGTTGTTGGCAGCAGAAGCTTGGAGGATTCCCCTCTCCAGAAAGGTGTTACAGGTAGACACAGAGTCAGGCCAGGTGTAGCTTTTAGGAAGAGAAAAGAGGGAGAACATAAAGTTAAAAGCTGGAATAACAGCAAATAATACAAAATTGGAGGGTAGTATGAAAATGTAGCAGGGGAACGAAAGTGGTCATTATGTCCTCCAGCAGCCTAAGCCTATAGCAGCATAACTACAGAGATAGCTCAGGATAGCCTAAGCCACTCTAACTATAAGCTTTATCAAAAAGGAAAGTTTTAAGCCTAGCCTTAAAAGTAGACAGGGTGTCCGCCTCACGGACTAAAACTGGGAGCTGGTTCCACAGGAGAGGAGCCTGATAACTAAAGGATCTGCCTCCCATTCTACTTCTAGAGACTCTAGGAACCACCAGTAAACCTGTAGTCTGAGAACGAAGTGCTCTGTTAGGAACATATGGAACAATCAGATCTCTGATGTATGATGGAGCTAAATCATTAAGGGCTTTATATGTGAGGAGGAGAATTTTAAATTCTATTCTGGATTTAACAGGCAGCCAATGAAGGGAAGCTAAAAACCGCTTCACTCGGGTTGTAGAGACAGCGTCTCTGCTGGGGACTTTTCTGGGACACCGTCGCTTCAGCAGGCCTCGGAGAGAAGTTACAGTTCCCCACCCCGGTTGAGCTGGGTCGTAACAACGCAAATTAGAGGTTGGATTTTTCTAAATGTTTTAGTGTAAAATCCTTCCACTGCAGTAACGTATAAATTCATCTTTATTAGGAATGTCAGTAACTATGCAGGGCACTGTCTTTGTATTTGATTTAGGGTCTAAAGCATTAATTGCATTTATTGCTGGGCATATGTAGTAAAAATAATCAGACAACCCAACAACAATTAGTTACTGATTGACTTACTGTAGCTCCTCTTTGACCCCGTCGGCTGTATTGGCAGCAATAATAAAAATCTCCTTCATCTCATCTCTCAGCATGTTGCAAGAATAGCCGATGTTTTCTGCCGTTTCTGTTTCAGACCAATGAGAATAATAATAATCAGTCAGCTTCATACGCTTCAGACATCTAATGAACAAGGTACCAGATACATTGACGGGGAGTAAAATAATTGTGCATCATGTTACATTATTTCTTCTTCAGCTTTTAGCAACACCAACCTTGTTTATCACCAGTCAGCACCCAGATTTTCATGTCAGCTTTGGCCAGCTGCTCAATGGTCTGAGGAACGCCGTCCTGCAACTTGTCCTCTACAGCTGTGGCTCCTAGCAGCTGGAAACCAAAGGTAGCAGCTCAGTGTTAAGTGCTATTCTCAGCCATCTCCTCTTTATAACACAGCATGCATGACAAATAAGCAGCTACTAGTTAAAGCCATGTCTCTCCATCTATGTGCTTTGCAGATGAACTAACCATCATGTCTTTTTCAATGTCTTCATAAAGTTCATTGAGTCCTTCCTCTCGTCCTTCCATGGCTGTGTTCTGGCCTCATGGTGGCGCTCCATCCAGCGCTCCATGTAGCTCTCCTCCAAGTCCTTGTAGGCCAGAGCCAGGGTGCGAAGGCCGTCTCCTGCATATTCCTAGTTTTAACATTTTTAGAGCAGTTAACCCTTTAGAGGTTAATAAAACAGTAGGTAGAAATTCTATAAATCTCTCAGAAGGAAGAGCAAATGTATCTCTCACATCAAGGTGTCCCATGGTAACATCCTTCAGTTTGTTACAGGAGGGGTGTAATCTTTCATAGATGATGGTGTCTGCACCTTTGCAGTACAGGGTCATCTTGCCTTCAGGGTTACGTACTAGAAAATAGAGTTAAAGAGACAACGTTTGAAAAATCTGACATTAGGAATCTGGATCTGTTGTAGAGAACCCACGTATGCACAGGGTGAACATGCAAACTCCATGCAGAAAGACCCCCGGCCGGGAGTCGAACCCAGGATCTTCTTGCTGCCCTCCCCCCATGAAGTTAAACTAAATAAATATTTGTGACGTGATCTTTGAAACCTTATTGTAGGAACACACACTCTGTTTCCTCCCACCTATCACTGACATCCTCTTCCTCACGTTATTGAAGTCCAGAACAGCCAGAAGTTGATATGTAACCTTCTTCCCCATCTCCATGACTGTGATGGTCTCTGGTGTACGTGACCAGAAAACAAACCCAAAGTTCCTCGCTGCGGTCACCAGAGCGCCCTCATCAGGGGACTGAGCCTGATAGTTTAGCTCCCCTGCCAGACGACAGGCAAGAGCAAGACATGGTGTTCATGGAGGCATCAAAGATTAAACATCAAACATTTTAAAATCCTATTCAGCTTTAGTCATTTTAGAAACGAGTCCAGCTCAGGTCTAAGAATCAGATCCAAGCTTCAGTGTCATCAGCCATGCGGTTAAAAGGATTTTATAATACTTCAAGCTTATTTACAGGGGTATGTACAATGTTGAGGTCCACTATATGTGCAATCTCTGCGAAGGAAGAATTTAAAATATATCCTCAGCTTAAACGTTGGTGCTTGTAATAAACAAAAGATCATTGATGGACTCTGACCCTCCTTCTTTTCCTCAGGCATGACGGTGTGGCACAGAGCCAGCAGGCGGAAGAAGGCCTGAGCCTCCAGGTTTCCCTCCTTTACCGTCTTCAACAGGCTGTAATCATGGAAGATGAACTTCGGATCTGCCAGCTGGTTCCAGGAGAAGTCCACTCTCTGCGTTTTCTGCAAAATTTGAATGAATAGACATTCATCTAAATGTTGCCTCAGAGCACTTTAACAAACCCTTAAGAAATATTGCCTGGTGTCCGTTAGGCTGCTTTACCTCTGTTATTTCAATTCTTTGTCCAAAAAAGTCATACAGCTTCCCTGAATAAAAGAGAAATGTTTGTCAGACTCAAGCATTCAACTCTCATTTTATGGTTGAATCGTTTAAACAAAATGTCATCCAGAGCAAAACATGCTACATTAAACCCATGTAGTGGTCTGGCTAATCAGGCAAGTGACTATATTGGTTCACTTCCCAAAATATATTTACTGATGCCATGACAGCTCAGTTTGTAGAACCGGGTCAATAAGCAGAGATCCAGCCACCGTAACGTTTGACAAAGCAGCGGGGTTCTGTGATGTGTGTCTGGATCCTGAAAATGGAGTCTTCCTGCTTGGTTCTCCCCACACTTCCTGTTTAAGTGTTGGTGGGGACCCAAATGCAGAGACGAGGAACATAGAGAAGAACACAACTTAATGGAACGAATGTCGGGGAAAAACAGGGTAAGGACAACAGAGAATCTGACATGGAGTAACTTAATCAAGGAGTATTTATAAGGAGGACTTTGATAACCAGTAGAGGGGAAGATTGATGACTGGGCACAAAATAGATCATAAGACCATCAGCAAGAAGCTTGGTGAGAAGATAACAAGTCCTTGTGTGGTTATTTGGAAATTAGAAATAAAATAGAACAATTAATCGCCCTTCCTCTGAAGCTCTGTGCAAGGTCCCACCTATACTGGAGGAGCTTCTTAATGATCCGAGGATTGTTGGGACCTCAGTTGCCAAGGACACCACCTGTAACGCAGTATGGAGTAATAGACTGAAATCTAGCAGCTTCTTGCTATTGAAGGTACACTTACAGGGCAGTCTCAGGTTTGACAGTGAACATCTAAATGACACGAAGGAGGTCTGGGAGGAAAGGCTGTTAATCCGGTTAGACCAAAATCAGCTTGACCTGCGGTGTTTGGGAAGAAACCTAAAGAGAACCTTCTTACCTCGGCCTTGGACCATACAAGCAACATACCATAAAATCTCACATTTGACCTTTCTTCCATCAGTCGGAACCCTGGAGATGGTTGTGGATCAGTTTTCAAGCATGAAAATAATCCGAATCATAACAACAAGGTAATTTAGGAGTGGCTAACGGGCTGTACGATTTCAGGAAAGTTACGACAATGATTACAATTAAGCTTAAATTTTAGGACACGTGTCTTTTTGACATAATGTCCCAACAACATCCATGAGCTTTAGCACGTCAGCCACTCAAGTAATACACCTGGTTTGGACATTAAGCAAAGTTAGAGTGCATTCAACTGACCAGATGTGTCATCAATAGCACTTGGAATACTATATCCTGCCACATACTGCATCCAAGCCGTCTGTTGCGACATACTGATATTGTGACGATCACTGCGATTCATATATCATGCAAAAACACATTAAATTCAAGGAGTTGTCTAGCTAGTCGTCAGATTTCAGTGCTACAGAAGATCTGCAGAGACAGCAAAAGCTTGAATAAGGAGTGGTCCAAAATTGCTCACCTGGGGGTCAACCAAAGAAAAGGTTTTACTGTTGCCCTTTCAAACAAAGGTTCCTCCACCAACCTCTAAGTGAGGCTTTCTTGGGGGATTTCAGTGACATGCAAATCCAAGTTTTACTTGAATAAAATGGAGGAGCTAATGATTGGGGCAAGGTACCACGAAATCTTGGATGAGAACTTTCTTCCATCAGCAAGAACAGATATATTCAACAGAGATTGTCAAGAAAGGGATTTTTAGCATGATAATGACCTAAAACATACGGCCATAAACTCCATAAACAGGAGTGGGCCAAAATCGTTCAGGAGTTGAATACAAACCTGGAGGCCAAACACAGAAAATGTCCTACAGGTGTGCCTTCACATAATTAAGTTTTTGGTTCTGGATTTTCTGTCTCTACAAACAGAATCAGAACTACCACATAAATAAAAGACTTTTAATTTGTTTGTAAGTGAGCAAACTTATGAAATCAACAGAAAACCTTGTTTGTTGGTAAACTAAAAAGTTTAGCTTTGGTCCTGATGTGAACTGCAGAGTCGGTTCAATTCAGTTTATTTATATAGCGTCAATTCACACACATGTCGTCTCAAGGCACTTCACAAAAGTCAGGTAACATCAAATACATTCCAATTAATCCTTTAATCATTGAACCAAGGGCAGCCAGATTCTGTTATTTATTTAAATTGGATAAAAAATGTTTTTCTATCTAAGGAAAGGCCAACCCAGCAGATTGCATCCAGTCCAGTGACTTGCAGCATTCACTCCTGCCCGGATGAACATGTAGAGACAGTGGACAGTCACTGGCGTTGACTTTGGTGCAGCAATCCCTCATCATTGACTGAGCAATGCATGTGAGCGAGTAAGTGGAGAGGCAAAAAAACTCCCTTTTAACAGGAAGGAAACCTCCAGCAGAACCAGGCTCAGTGTGAGCGTGGGCGGCCATCTGCCACGACCATACTGGGGGTAGATGAGAACAAGAGCAGAGACACAAAGAGAACAAAGAAGCACGGATCCAGGAGGACCTTGCTATGGGAAGGATAAAGGTAATGTTTAATGGATGTAGCTCCTTTAGTCTTTTCACCTAGAAAGATAAGGAACAGATAACTCTGAGCCAGTTTTCAAGTTTAGAGTCTGAAAGAGAGCACATAGAGTTAGTCACAGTAGTACTTAAGCTCAGTCAGTAGCTACGGAAAATTCTAGGGGAGAAGGAAAGGGTTAAAAAAACACTGAAAGACAGGGCCATGTGGATCATTGGTAGAGGGTGAGCATTAATTTTGTGCCAGCAGAAGCTTGGAGGAATTCCCCTCTCCAGAAAGGTGTTACATGGTAGACACAGAGTCAGGCCCGGTGTTAGCTTCTAGGAAGAGAAAGAGAGGAGAAACAAATTAGAAGCTGAGATAACAGCAAATACTTACAAATTGGAACAGTTGGCTGAGAAGATAGCGAGAAGGGTGAAAGTGGTCATTATGTCCTCCAGCAGCCTAAGCCTTAAGCGAGCATAACTACAGAGAATAGCTCAGGAATAACCTACAGCCCACTCTAACTATAAGCTGTTATCAAAAAAAGGAAAGTTTTAAACCTAGCCTTAAAAGTAGACAGTTTGTCCATCTAGAGCCCACTGATGGCCATTGTTCTACTAAAAACCACAACGATTAGGATACCTCTCTCTGTCAGAGTTGACCATAATAACCATAGGAAAAGAGAGGGGTCATACAGTTAGCAGAATGGAGGGTGTAGGTTGCACCTCAACCGTAACTGAGCCGTTTTTAGGCTAAACCCTACTCCCCTTACTCCATCCCAACAACGGGTAAAGAAGACGGAGCTAAAATAGGAAGATAGCTCAGTGATAACCTAAGCCACTCTTAACTATAAGCTTTATCAAAAAGGAAAGTTTTAAGCCTAGCCTTAAAAGTAGACAGGAGTGATCCGCCTCACGGACTAAAAAACTGGGAGCTGGTTCCACAGGGAGAGGAGCCTGATAACTAATGATCTGCCTCCCATTCTACTTCTTGAGACTCCTAGGAACCAACCAAGTAAACCCAACCTGCAGTCTGAGAACGAAGTGCTCTGTTAGGAACAGCTTGGAACAATCAGATCTCTGATGTATGATGGAGCTAAATCATTAAGGGCTTTATATTTGAGGAGGAGAATTTTAAATTCTATTCTGGATTTAACAGGCGCCAATGAAGGGAAGCTAAAGTAGGGAAATATGATCTCTCATTTTTAATTTTTCATCAGAACTCTTGCTGCAGCATTTTGAATCAGGTGAAGGCTTTTTACCTGCAATTTGTGGACATCCTGATAGTAAAGAATTACAATAGTCCAGCTTGAAGAAACAAATGCATGGACTAGTTTTTTTCAGCGTCACTCCTGGACAGAATATTTCTAATTTTGGCAATGTTCCGGAGATGAACAAAAAAGAAATCCTAGAAACCTGTTTTTAATATGGGATTAAATGACATGTCCTGGTCCAAAAATACACCAAGGGTTTTTTTACTTTATTATTATGGAGGTCAATTTATTGCCATCCAGGTTAAGTGATTGACTAAGCAGTTTCTTTTTAAAAAGACTGCGGTCCAAAGAACGACAAACTTCTGTCTTGTCTGAATTTAGAAGCAGAAAATTTAAAGTCATCCAAGTTTTTTATGTCCTTCAAGACATACTTGTAGTCTATCTAACTGGTTGGGCATCATGCTTGTTTATGGATAAGTAAAGCTGAGTATCATCAACGTAACAGTGAGAAAATTTATTCTATGCTGCCTGATAATTTTACCTATTGGAGGCATATATATAGTAAAGAGAATTGGCCCAAGTAAAACTGAAACCCCTGTGGTACTACTCCACAATTAACCCTGGAGTTTAAAAGATGATTTATCATTTACATGACAAAACTGGAATCTGTCAGACAAATAAGATTTAAACCGCCTAGCGCTGTTCCCCTGATCCCTACAGCATATTCCATCCAGCTTTTTAGAGAATATTATGGTCGACTGTATCAAATGCAGCACTGAGATCTAACAAACCCAGTACAGACACAAGTCCATTATCTGAGGCAATAAGAAAAATATCATTAGTGACTTTCAGCAGAGCTGTTTCAGTGCTATGATGACTCTTGAAACCTGACTGAAAAACTCTTCAAACAGGTAATTGCTGTGTAAATGCTCACACATTTGATTAGCAACTATTTTTTCTCAAGAATTTTAGATAAGATGGAGATTTGGATTCGGTTCTGTAAATTTTTCAAGTCATCTCGATCAAGCGAAGATTTTTAAGTAAAGGTTTTAATTACAGCTACCTTAAACCCTGTGGTACATATCCATTACTAAAGATAGAATTAATCATATTAAAATGGGGCTGGTAATCAGAGGGAACACTTCCTTAATAATATGGTTGGGTTGGGTCTAACATACAAGTTGAAGGTTTAGATGAAGCTAATTTTCTTGATAACTCAGGAAGCTCCACAGGATCAAAGCAGTACCAAGCACAGATCAGGTTCTACAGTTACTTCCAATGTTGTCTCACTTGCTGAGGATGAAGTAATCATCTTCGGGCGAGTATGTCAAAGATTTTATTTAATAGAATCATTTTATTTTAAGAAGAATCCATAAAGTCATTACTGCTAAGAGCTTTTTTTTTTTTTGAGGGAATGGATGGCTCGACTGAGCTATGACTCTGTGTAAGTTTAGCAACTGTACTAAAGAAGAAACTCTAATGATTATTCTTGTTTTTCTCTTCTTTAATGATGAGAAAAATAAGCTGTTCTAGCTTGGCGAAGTGTCTTTTTATACAACAGTAGGCTATTTTTCCCCAGATTAAGAGTAGGAATCTCTTAGGTGTGAAGGCGGCATTTTCTCTCCAATTTTCTAACATTGTGCTTTTAAAAAGTACGGCAGATCTAATTCAACAGGGGAGCCAGCCTCAACTTGAATATTACCCTTTCTTTTTTTCAAGTGGGCGTGCATGTCTTAAAATGCCACATCGGCAATGATACAAGTAACACTATTAACAAGAGAATCAATTTGTTAAGGGGCAGAAAACAAAATTATTGCCCTCCACTGTGTTTTTCTGTGATAGAGGAGTATAAAAGTAGGAACAGTATTCTTTAAAGGTTGTTTACAGCATCGTCCCTAATAATGATCTACTATAATGAAGATTTTTTTTCTTCAGGTGTGCGTACTCTGTTAATTAAACTCAAAGGTTTTTTAAAAATGGTCAGCAGGGAGCAGGGTTATGAAAAATATTGTTATGTCTTTATACTCAATGGCCATATGTCAGCGCAAGTCCCAGAGCATGAAAGACAAAAGTGGGTATTTTGTTAATGTTTTTGAAGGCAAAGCCATTGAGTCTAAGAATACAATTAAACGCTATATTTAAGCTAGTATCACTTTACTAGTGTCACACATGAATGTTAAAAATCCCTCCCCACTATAAAATAAACCTTATCTGTATTTACACTACAAATATCAGATAAAAGGGTCTGAAAGAGCTGATCTAAAAATTGAGAGTAAGGCCTGTGGACGGTACAAAACAACAACATAAGTTGGTTTAGGTGCTTTGCAATTTGGATGAGGGAAAACTACAGGATTAATATGCACTACAGCATGATCGAGTATGTAGGGATTGCTGCAAAAGTCCACCAGTGACTGTCAATGTCTCTACAGGCTCGATCCGTGGAGGAGTGAATGCTGCAAATTCACTGACATGGATGGCAATCTGCTGGGTTTCCTTCCTTACATAGAAAAACTTTTTTATATCCATTTGAATAAATACAGAATCTGACTGCACTGTTCAATGATTAAGATTAATTGATGTAGTACCTGACTTTTGTGAAGTGCTTATACGACCTGTGTTGTGAATTGGTGCGCTATAGTAAATAAACCTGAATGAATTGAATTGAAAAGAGAGTTGTAGCTAATTGATTGGTCCATGGTACTTAATCATAAAATCGGACTGAAAGATGGTGCTACTTGCTACTCCTCCTCCTCGGGCGCCCAGTAGTTCGAGTAATGTAAAATTTTAAATAATTAGTATGGAGTTGACTCATTTATAGTAACATAATCCTCTTGCTGCAGCCAGGTTTCTGTGAGACAAAATAAATCAATCTGATTGTCAGAAATCAGGTCACTAACTAACAATGTCTTTAAAGAGAGAGATCTTATGTTCAGTAAGCCACATTTAATTGTTCTATTTTTCTTTTTAGTCTGAGTTGTGTTTATTTTTATGAGATTTTCCTGATTTCCTCCTTTTAGATAATTTTTTCTACGTACCGTCACCCAGCCGGCCTGAGATCCCGGCTGCGCGGGCTCTGCTGGAGGACTGATACGGCAAGCTTCCCTCGGTGGCTCCACGCTGGCTAAAGGGCCTCGGTTATCTGCTGGTTTTTCAACAGCGGGGAGCCGGGCCTCCAATTCCGACACCCTCGCCTCCAAAGCTACAAAAATGCTATATTTATTACACGTACCATTATCACTAAAGGGGGCAGAGGAGTAACTGAACATCTGACACAGAGAGCAGGAGACAGGAGGAGACTCAGAGAGAGAAGAAGAAACAACAGAATGGGTAGCCATGGTGAAGTTTGTTAGAATACGTTAGAAATGTCACACCAAATAGAAATCAGATCAAATAAAGAGACCCTTCACACACCAAACAATGCATCGAGTGACATCGCAACAGTGAAAACAGGAAGTGACACAACACGCATTACCACCTTATGCAGTCTGTGATCGCTCAGCAGGTCCAGGTGTTACGTCTGTGAGTCTCTGTCTGTCAGTCATAAAACAAATTAGTAGTTGTGGAGTGCACTGTAAAAAGAGAAGAGTTGATCCAACTGAAATGAATTGCTTCAATCGGTAACAAGTAATTGAATTAGGTTTTAATTTATTATGTTTGTACAACTTTTAAAATTTAAGTTAGACTTACTTAAAAATATTTAATTTCTTTCAAATAAAGAATTCAAATCCCTTCGACTTAATTTTATGGAAACTCAACTCAAAATATTACGTTGTTCCAAAATAAAAAAACTGAATTATCCAAATGTATGTTATCTCTCACGCTATATTAAAATGCAGCTTTAATGTGAATCATCTTAAATGTGTGTTTTAGCATGTCATTTTAGTTTTTCTAATAGGCATAAAATACTTTCTTGGTAATATGAAATTCAAGTTGGCTAAAAAAAAGAAATCCCCATTGCATAAAAGAAACATCTGAAATTGTATTGTTAAAACATCACAAATTCATGAAAAGTTTTGCACAAGTGATTATGTATATTAGACATGTCTTTTGAAACTTCCATCCATTTTCCACTTCTTTTGTACAGGGTCACAGGGGAGTTTGTACCTGTCTCCAGCCGTCTACAGGCGAGAGGCGAGCTACTCCCTGAGCAGAGACACACAACCATTCACACACACAAGGGCAAACTAGATAGACCAATTAACTAAAGAGTCATGTTTCTGAACTGTGGGAGGATACCCACAGAGAACATGCAAACTCCATACAGAAAGACCCTGCGCTGGGAGTCAAACCTAGGACCTTTTTGCTGCAAGGCAGCAGTGCTACCAGCTGCGCCACCATGCAGCTCTTCTTTGGAAACTCCACAAGGGATATTGCTTTTCTCCTTAAGTAGGGTTGTATTTATGAATACGTATTGTTTTTGTCAGCATCATTCAAGATTGTGGAAGAGTTTAAATGCTTATGTCATCACATCAAACAGCTTAAACCTCATGATGAAACTTGACATGGATGTTTAAATGACATATTACTATGGGACATTTTCTTAACCACAAAGAATGCAAATCCTCGTTGAAGCCCAGATTTGTATGCAGACTGGTTGTTACCAGTGATGTTTGGCAAACATAAATCATAATTCATTTCTGATCATTGGGGTCCAACTTGGTTTACATTATGAAGAAATTGCTTTTTGTCATGGCTGCCTTCGGAGTAGCCAATGGATTGGTTTGGATGACTGTCAGATTTTAAGTAAAAAATTACTTTCAAATGAAGATTTGTGACTTTTAAGTTATTGAACCCATAAAAGTAAGTTGTCATCACTGAACCAGAAGAATTCAGTAAGATTAACGTAAATAAGTCCTGAACATGAACTACAGGCCAAATACTCTTTTTAGAGTGTGTGTCCACAGCTTTACAAAAGTGGAAACATTTAAAGAGAAACTAAAGACAAGTTTTCTTACTTTTTGTGATAAATTTTATATATTCATACAATGTACCAAAAATGAGTGGCTTTAAAGTCTTTATTTTCAAAGAGCAAAATGGGCTTAAAACTGTGGCATTTGTATTCAAATTAATAAATTATTTACATTCAGTGTTTCTGGAGAAAGTATCTAAACCTTTGGTTCTCCTGATGCAAAATTAGACATTTTTGCTTTACTTTTGCTGACAGTAAAGAAATGAAGGAAAACACAGAGATAAAGATGGGGACGGACAAATAATAAAGGTGTCAGCTGGAATTCAATCGCCGGCTCTGCAGTTCACAGATAGAGCCCTCAGGGTGTCCAAACTGTTGAAATATGAAGACCGCTTATTAGTTGGAGGCTTTTCTGTCATACATAAAATCATTTTCCAAACAAAGAAAAAAAGCTCTGGTCCAAATGGGACAAAACGGGTTTAAAATTGGACAAAAATTACCAGGAGCAACATAATGTTCCACCAACAGTAAAACAGCAGCATGTTGGTTTTTTTTCCTGTGTTTCACATCGGTCGGCCTCGAAAACCCAATTATATCCTCTGATGATTATGGTTCACCTTGTTCCCTGAGATGATACCGAGTCCACTCTGAACTATTCAGGTAATAGAGATTGTACAATCAGACACAAGGACCCCCTGAGATGAAGAAAGACCTTCATGACCCAGTCATTCTGGAGAATCCATGTTGTAGGTTTCATTTCATAAGACCTGTAAGACCTAAATGCACCATGAGAATAAATAAATAAATACATGAGACCAAATACAGGAATTTGGTCTCACTCCTCTTTCCAGCGTTACTCCAGATAATTGAGGTTTGCAGATGATGGCTTCTGTACAGCTCTCTGAAGGTCCCACCACATGGTTTCAATCAGGTTGAGGTCTAGACTTTGACTGGGCCATTGCAGCACATTCATTCTTGACTTTTTTTAGCCAGTCCATTATGTGTTATTTGATGTAACACATCTACATGACGTTTTAATTACAATCTCTGTTGACACGGCAACCATAGAGACGTGAAGATGGCCACTAGCAGGCAGTATGTTCTTTGAAACTTGTGTTCTGGTTGGATCAGAATTTAAAGTATGCATCCGTCATGCCGTCATGCCGTCATGCCACCTCCACCAGCCTAATCAGGCTGGTGGTGGTGGTGTAATGATGTGGGGGATATATGTTTCATTTACTTTAGGGTATTTCTAAATTGGGCATCATTTAAACCCCTCAGCCTACCTGAATATTGTTGCTGATCATGTCCACCCATTTATGACCACAGTGTACCTATCTTCATCTCATAAACGGGTTTGTAGAACATGGCAATGGGTTCACTGTAGTCCAAAGGCCTCCACCTCACCCTAAAGATGTGGTGGAATGGGACATTTTTGTCGTGGATGTTCAGCCGAAAGGTTTGCAGCAACTTTGTGATGGACCAGAATCTGTGCCATGAATAATTAAGGCAGTTCTGAAGGTAAAAAGGGGTCCAACCGGGTACCTAGCAAGGTAATAAAGCATCCAATGAGTGTGTTGCAGTTTCAGGCTACTTATTGCCCTCTACTTTTTGTATTTAAAGGAATAGGAAGACAGAAGTTGTAGCCTGTGGGCCTGGCAGCTGGGGAGATACAGGCCACAATTCATTGGCCTCTACAATATCGCCACCTATTGGTGTGCATGAGTGGCTTTTCAAAACGAAGTAGCCGGTAATGGTTCAAAGCAATAGAACAATTAAAAAAGGATAAATAGAATATTATAGAACCAGGCTTTTTCTGGAATAATTATCTGCTCTTGATCTAAGGGAACCTCTGTTCCTGCTTTAATGAAAAAAGGTTATACTTGATCTTAAAAGGGATAAAAACTTCTTTAAATAAGGTGTATTGTTCAGTGTCACAGCATCTTACCCTAACTGAGAGGAGTTTGTGGTCCTAAGTTGCCCCAGAGCTCACGATGAGTCAACATTCCTTAGACTTGGTCTTCTTTGGACGTCCCAATGAGGGTCCTCATTAGCAGTGACCTCCTCGTTAATGGCTCTTAATTTCACATGAGTGTGGCGAACCTCACCCCCCTGGGGGTCGGAGGTCGTGGCCTGGCTCTCATTAGCTCTGTGAGACGGCATTTGTTACGTTTTATTTTGCGGTGATTGAAGCCGTGGTCCGTCCTCCTTTCAGACGGGTCTAATCTTCCTGTGAGTTTACCCAACCCTAACACTCAGCTTCATTTAGAGCCAGAGAGATTTCAGAGGCAGAGATGTGACCCCGAGCGTAAGCCGGCTTTCCTTCCTTTCTTCCTAATGCTAATTTATTATTCCGTGTATTAACCCTTTTACTTCGGTTCCCCTGGAGACGGGATCCTGTTGAGACATCCATCACTCTATACCATAAAGCTCTAGATTATTACTGGATGGACTGCTTGCTAGTTCTTATTAAAAGTTTCCACTAAGTTTCCCTTAGAGTAAAATTCTTCTGTATCCTGGGGGACACACCCATCTCAGATGCTGTACAGGAGATGAGCCCAGGACTTTCCAGCAAGTCCTTGGTGGATCTGCTGGTATAGTTAGCATCATTGTCATTTTGCAGGGTCCAGTTCTGCTTCAAGCTTTAACCTATTATTCATGGATTCTATGATGGTTACCTGGGCAGGTTGGGCAGCAGAAAAGCATCACCAAACCATGATACCTCCAACTGTGTTTCACAGCTGGTATGAGGTTCTTTTCTTGTACCGCTGTATTAGATTTGTGTCAAACATGTCCTCTGTTCTGGTGTCCAAATAATTTGATTTCAGACTCATCTGTCCAAAGAACTTTGTTCCAGATGTCCTGGTTTTTGTCTACGTTCCCTCTGGCAAACTTCAGTCTGACTTTATGATTTTTTTTGAAAAACAAGGGTTTCCTCCTTGGACATCTCCCATTAAGTGAAACTTGTGCAGTGTCTTTCTGTACAGACAGGCACTTGATGCAGTTGATGACATATTAGGGGTTTGGTTTAGGATCTTGCGGTCTCCTCTCAGGGTGAGCGTGCTTGGACTTGGGCATGTTTCAGATTGTTTTGAGTGTTCTCCACCTGTAGAATATATTCCAGACGGTGGATTCACTGATTTGAAACGGTTTTCAGACCGCTTTCAGAAACCAGACTCATAAGCTGCTACAGTCTTCTCTCTGAAGTCCTTCAATAGATCTTTGGATCTCACCATGGTGTTCACCCTGACTTCAACAGTCAGGAGCACCAAACTGAATGTCTGAATCAACTGGTGTTAGTGTTGTTTTTTTTTCAATTGTGTTCTGATCACTTTTGAGTGTTTATTACTGATTTCTACGTCAGTTAATTTCTCTGTGTTGTATTGCTGCTGAGGTCTTGCCATATTGTGTTTAGCTTCTTACTTATTTCTTGTGTTCTGTTTGAGCATCTCAGTTTTGGTTCAGCTTCTTCTGTGTTTACCAGTCTCAGTCTCATAGTTTCCCCTGCTTAGCACTTTTCCTCAGCTGTTCGGCATTTCCCTTATTAGACTCACCAGGTTTCCACGTCACTGATCACTCCTCTCTAAGCTCCCTGGTTTCCATTGTTCCTTGCTGGGTTCTTCTTCTTCCTGCGTTTGGGTCCCATTAAACAATCGTGACAGTCTGACCTGTAAACAGGGTAAGCCTCCTTCAACATGCAGAGTAATGATGCTCCCAACATGTGTACCAGATGTAATACACCTGTGTGTCTTTTTCACCATTTTGAAAAATTAGTAAATGTGTATGTGTCCTCATTTACTCCTGACCAGAAATCTCATTTTGTAAAATTTTACTTTGCTGTTTTGATTGTCTGCGATGGACTGGCGACCTGTCCAGGGTGTACCCCACCTCTCGTCCATAGACTGCTAGAGATAGGCACCAGCTCCCCCGCGACCCACTATGGAATAAGCGGTAGAAAATGACTGACTGTTTTCATTGTAATAAATATTAGTGGCAGATTTTCTTTCATAAGAGGAGAGCTTTTGAATCATTATTAGACTTCGGCTCCCTGATGTCTAGTCAGTGTTTATCACGTCTGCTTCCAGGTTCTGGAGAAAGAAGACCCCCCTGAGATGTTGGGGCACGGTTGGCACCCTGTGTAAATCTGCGATGCTTTGGGCTGGGAACCGATATTCATTCTCCACGTGTTGATGGGAGACTGGGGAGCAACCTGAGGTAGGTAGAGGACTCAAAGATTTTATCCAAGTAGCAGCATTACTTCAGGGTTAGGAAGTAAAATGTAGTTATCCATAAAATTACCCCAATAGGAGTAAAAAAGTATTTGGTTAAAAGCAAACTTGGGTTACTGTTTCTAAGTTTGTGAAAATCATGGAATCAAACCAAAAAAATATAAAGTTATTTGCAAATACCAAAATTTAAAAAAAATGAATAAAAAACTGTAAAAATCAACAACAAAAAAAATACATTCAGCCAGAAGAAACTAATTTCCAAATCAAATATTTTCACAACATGAAGCTTTTTAAACCGAATGTTAAAGAGTCAATGATACAGCAGGCTCATCAGATAGAAAATAACTTTAGAATAAAGGTTGTATTCAAACAGGAAGTCTCTTTAATTTAACATAATATTTTGGTGTGTGTATAGAGGTGGACAGAGAAGCCAGAAATTACTCAAGTAAGAGCAATAATACTTCAAAATAATATTAAGTAAAAGTAAAAGGTACGGGGCAGTGAAACGACTCATAGAGGTTCTCAAGAAGCTAGGTAAAAGTAACTAGTTACTAAGCACCTCAGGGTGCAACAACAGCTGCTGTTTCTTAATTAAAACGTGTTTTGTTATTCTAAACGTCACCAATAAACTAAAACTTAATACAAGCATTGCTCTTTTTTTGACCGCAAACATGTTTTTAGGCCAAAAAGACTAGTTTATAAAACAATAGCTCAGGTGCCGAAAACGAGGGTGTTTCTGAAGGCTTATTATCCATAATGTGGACGCCTCCCTTCCATATAAACTATTGGATGTGCTGCTGCTTATTTGTCCTGGACTGAAAAATCCCCAGAGAGAATTTATTGGCTGTTTTTGTTCTTTTAATACTTTTCACATGAGGTCATCACTTGAAAACATTGGCGTGTAACAGGCCAAACTGGTTTTCAGGCTCTGAAATAAAACAAAGATTGTAAATTTGAAGCTCGTGTATCTAAGAAGCATTCAGGGGTACACAAGGTTCTGTAAAACAAACCTGGGAGGTTAATAATGTTTCAGCTGCAATGGCAGGATCACTCTGAAGGAAATTTGTTCACTTTTCACTAACTGGGTTTGAGAAAAATCAGATGAGAAACAAGGTGAATAAGGCTAGTATGATACTAAAAACTGAATGATAACCTGCGCTTTATTGTTATCACTCCTCATGTGCAGCTCATACCTTCTGGATTAAACTTTATTGCACTAATTCGTATTTCGCAAATAACACTGCTAGTAACTTTGCTTTTAGCATTTAAAAAAACATGTTTAGGCTGTAAAAGTTGTAGTGATTTCCGTCTTTATTACTCTGCTTAATGAATGAGCTAATTAACAACTGGAGTGAAAATAAAAACATTTTATTGCGAGTAAAGGAGGCACCTGAAACTGTGGTTTCAAGGAGATAAACTGTTTGTTTTTTCTGCACAGAGATGTTTCTAGCTATGACCAACCACATCTCAACCAGACCAACTGTGAGACTAATGCTGCTTTTGTGGGAAATAACTAAGCAGGACATTGCTAACCTTTACAGTTAAAAAAAAAAACATTGTTGCTCTCCTGCCCACCATTTTCTAATTATATATTTCTAAAGCTGTGGAATCAATTTGAGCCTTGGAATGAAGATAATAAAGTGCAGCACCTTCCACACTTATAGCCAGCCCTGTTAATTCTTTGGATAACTCTCTTATCTCTTATCAATTGGACAGCACTTAGTCCTTCGGGATCCTTGACCATTACTCTTTGCACGATCAGGGGTGTCTGGAGTTTGACCCCTGCTGGTCCAAATCATCCAGAGTCCTGGTTCTTCTTCTCTGCGTTCTTCTCTTCCGCTCCTTCTACAGACTTTCTATTGGTTTTATATCTGGGGACTGAGATGTCCATAGAGTAAAGTTGAATTTGTGTCTGGTGAACCATTTCTATGCTGATTTGGCAAAAATGTTTTGGATCATTATCTTGCTAAAAGGCCCAAATGACGACCCAAATTTAGTATTCTGGCAGAAGCCACCAGATTTTTGTTCAAAATGTTCTGATAGTTCAAAGAGTTCCTTTGGAAAAAGAGCAAGCCTACAGCATCACAGGTCCTCCACTGTATCTAACATGCACATATTCACATTTTTTATACCAGACCCACCTGAAGTGTTTGTTATAGAGAAGCTCAATGTTATTGCCATCTGTCCAAAGTACACAGCTCCAGTTAAAGTCCAACTAGCATTTAGCAAACTTCACACGTAAATGTCTGTTATGGTAGGACAGGAAACGCCTCCAGACTAACCCGCTGGCATATTGATAGCATCTAATGGCTGTTACAGAGACTTGATGACTCTCCGCAGCAGTTTGCCAACACTGAGTTTTTCACCTCCATAACCATCATCCTTTCTGTGTGTGGAGCCTAGATAAATCTGGGTCAGCAGATCTCAGTCCAATAGAGCACCTTCAGGATGTGGAACGGAGGATCGCTATCATGGATGCTGCAGACAACTCTGGAGAAACTGTGTGATGCTATCATGTGAAAATCTCTGAGGAATTATTCTGATACTGTGTTGAATCAACATCAAAAGGAATTAAGGCAGTACTGAAGGGAAATGAGGTCCAGTCTGGTACTAGCAAAGTGTAGCTAATATGGTAACTGCTGAGTGTGTGTGCGTTAGGTTAAACAGCTAGACTAAGCTGACCTTTGGTCCCCTTTACACTGAATTTAGATCGACCTATGGTCTCCACGACCTGCATGTCCATTCAAAGCTATTTGGATCGATGCAAATTTGGAAGACCTAATATTATGTCCTCTAAATTTGCAGCTATGATCTTAGTACTTGTTAAGTAGGTCTGTTTTTGGTCAGGAGTGGGTTTGATCTTGGAACTCTCCCATAGAGGCAATTTTATTCCGTCGTATTGTTGAATCATGAACTCTGACATTAAGGCCTATTATTATTAGATTATTTATTTATTATTATTATTATTATTATTATTATTATTATAGCCTTATTTCTTGAATATTTTTAGAATAGGCCATGATGTGTTGCTTTTTGAGATATTTTTGCCCGCATCATGTTGTCAGACAGGTCCTGTTTAAGTGATTTTATTTTTTTACTCTACAGGTCTGGCAGTAATCAGGCCTGACTGTAGCTGGTGAAATTGAGCTCAGCTTTACAGATATTCATGATTTAACATGGGGGTCAATTACTTTTTTTACATTGGTTGGTTTTAAACTTTTTTCCTTTCATAAAAGAAATCATTTGAACCATGCATTTTGTATATAATCTGGTTATCTTTGTCTGATATTAGAGGCTGTTTGATGATCTGAAAAATTTATTTGTCATAAAAAAAGCTAAAACTGAAGGAATCTTTAAGCTGGCAAATACTTCAGCTGCCATCATTGGGTTTTATTTATTGTTGAATAGCTCTGAGATGAATTCTCCATGACTAATAAAATAAAGGCAAATACTAACTAATGGATGTGTTGATGATATCCCCCGAACACAAAACATCACATGATCACCTCAGAGCCCCGTCAACAAACTTGTCAACATGTCAATGGTGCAAACATATTGAGCTGTCTGCTAAGATTTAATGATAAACAAAGGCTTAAGCACACATGAGCACTGTGCACTCGCTCCGTCGCGCACACACAGACTCATGCAAGCAGAGATCTCATTAGAACTGGGAATTGATGCTGACAGTGGATGTTCATCTCAGCTGGTGGTGTGAAGGGAGACAACACACTCTTCAAAAACTGATAGAGAACATGGCTCTGATATTAGCTGCACACTGAAGCCTCGGCACAGCAGGCAAATAAAGCAGCTAATGCTTTAGATGCACGTTGTAAAATCATTAAATAATGTCACATGTTTGTTCTGTTTAAAGAGAATGCATAATATATGATGTGTTTTTTCAGATCGTCTTTGTGTCAAACTGTTTTAAGGACGAGAGAGATAATAGGACGCAAGGGGTTCTCATTAATGAGATAGAAGCAGAAACAGATACATTTATTACAATTACTGTTGTGGCTCTCTTCAGTCAGATTGATTATGGATATCTATACAGAGTAACTGAAAAAGATGCTGGAATGAATAGAGCTTTTGTTATACAGGAAAGATATTATAAATCTTTATAATATAAACATTTATTAAAACAATGTTTTTTTTAGTCACATCTGCTCATCAGGAAGACCAGCTCTGTCCTAGGATGCTATCTCATCCCAGTGCAGATGATGGGAGACAGAAGAACTCTGGTAAGAATAACTTATGGACAATGTCTCCCACCAACTGCATGAAGCTGTTGCAGAACCAGAAGAGATTGCTGCATCCCAGGTGCACACAGGAGCATTATCACAGGTCCTTCCTCCCAGCAGCTGTAAGATTTTATAACCATCACTGCTCCTAACAAACTTAATAAGTGTTTACATCCCTGCTATTATAGCACAGTTTTCCATATTCTTGTAAATACTCAGCTGTTGTTGTTAATGCACAAATTCAACAAAAAAATTAAACAATGCTTTCAAATGCAATCGCCTCCATAAACACACTACACTAGACTCCACTGCTAAAGAAAAAAACATGTTGAAGTTTGTTTTCAGTTATCTGCAGAAGGTTTGGACAACCCAGTGAAATATTGGGAGAATATAGCCTGGTCAGATGTGCCAGAGGCTCAACTCTTCAGATGTCCTTACACACACCATGTTTGGAGGTACAGATTTGGAGGCATATGGTACTGGCAGAATTCATATACTGCATAGATAAATGTACCAGGACATTCTTTTTAAGACTCGTGTGGATTTGCCAGGTAAGACCGTAGCCCAAACACACAGCCAAAGAAACTCTTAACTGGTTTCAGAGAAGGAAAACAAAACTGCTAGAATCTGACTTGTATCCAATTGAAAATCTATTAAGAGAACTGAAGATCAGAATGCAAAAAAAGGACCCCCAGAACCTTCAAACTGTTCTGGAAGAATTGGTCAAAATTACACCTGAGATGAAATGATGTTCAATACTTATTTGCTGTAATTCTGTTTTTTCACCCATAGCTTTATTTCTGGACTAATTTGTTTTGATTTCTTTGAATGTGTGGATTGCATATCCTAATACATATTAGATATGCCTACTGAAAAAAAACTTGTTGTGTTAAACACCTTTTTTACTTATATTAAATACTTATTTGTATGTGCACTTAGTTAAACATTTTCCAATGGCAGTTTCTTCCTGTAGTTACTTTTGTATAAACATAACCCATGTCGGATAAATAAACGGAGAGCTACAGGTACCCAAGACTCTGCTCTAGTTGCAAATTAACTAGTGCTCATACCCACGTGTTGGTTCAGGTATGTGTAATGGATGACCTCCGCCTCATGGCTGTTGGTGTGTTTTCCTTATTGATAATCCTGCAGGTTCTCCTAGACCCCTTGAGTTCAGGGGCTCAAGGGTTTAGAGGAAGCTTTGTTTTGTCCTTTCTTGCCTGGGAGGATCCACAGGCTAGCTTGCATATAAACACGGTGGATCAATGCTCACAACACAAGGCCTACGAGTTATCTCCCCCATTCCGTCCACCAGCAACAGCTTTTTGATATGTTAAAATTTGAAAATGTGTCAAGATTTTGAAAAAATGTGATAAATTTCCTATTGGTTATGTGAAGGAGAGAAGGTCGAGTTAATATTTAGAAATATTTTGATTTGCCCTTTGATTTCTGTGTTTGCCCCTATCAAACCTATTGTTATCTGTGTTTCTGCTAGGCTAAAGGAGGCTGTCCAGACTTTTTTATGTGATGTTAAGAGGAAGGTAACGAAGAAGGACTATTCTGGCCCTGCAAAGAGGACATTTTTCAAGAAGTCATGTTAATACAACTGGAGTACACTATGACACAGACAGACAGACATACACCTAACCCACACAGATAAGATCACAATAATTGTGATCGCATGTTCTCCAATCAAAGCTGATTGACTTCTGAAAAGGTTGCAGAAATTTTTCAATCACTACTCTAAATTAAAGGCCACATGCAATAATTTTTTCTAAAAGAAAACATGGCAGCCCAGAACACAGCTAAACAGTCACAAAGATACTTCTGGAACCCCAAATTCAGGCATGAGTGCAAAACACAATAAGTAGGATTAGCAAAGTCTCCAATTCAAGTTCATAAAGCAAAGATTTTCTTAGTAATTTATCCAGTGAGAAGTAGAAATGTTGAGAGCAGTAACTTGGTGATGTAACAAACCGGCGCCTTACCAACGAACTTAGAAGAGCTCTATGGAAAACCCAGTCTGCTGGTAATTCACCACACCAGCAAATACAAACTTGTGAAAAAAAACTTGAATTGGAAACACTAAATTTCTGGCAGTATTCAGGTGACCTATAATGTGTGCTCCAGTTCTGACCGGCATTGTTACTCTGATGCCCACAAGCATGAGCACTCCCATTTCTCCCAACATCTGGTGTATTTATCATCATTATTACTGCGTACTAATATATAACATTTGGTCCTCAGCAATGTAAATTAAAAGAACACATAGAAACAGACTTTAAAGCAGAAGACTTGTTTAATGTAAATATTTCTGTCTATCACCACACGCTGTAATCAGCCAAAAGAAAGAAAGCCGAAGGCCCTTCTTGGTTGTACACATTGACAAACACAGTCCACCTCAGCAAATCCAGACACAAAAATAATAAAATATTCTGCTGAGATGATGGAGGAAATTAAACAAGTATAGATTGAATTTCAGTTTCTCAGGTGGCCAGAAACACCAAAGTTCATGTTTCTCCTGATGCTCATTACAAATAAGCGGCTGCTCACTGACATTTAAACCACAATAGCGTTATAAAGTCTAAAAGAAAAGATCATAACCCTAAATTTAACACGCTGTGATATTTCCTAGCAGACACCACCGTTTCATCTGCAGCAGTAAAATCCAGCCTGCACAAACACACACACATAGTTCTCACTAATCTCCCCCTGCTTAGAAATATAATCGTTCACACAACAAGATTCTGTTATCCTTCCTAGTGTGCCGTTATTATATTGTGTGAAGCTCTATTGGGTTTCAGGTCTCAGCGCCAATGCAAACTCTTCAACAGTTTTGGGGGCTGGAATGATTCTGATCGTCATAACATCGAGTTCCTCTCGAAGCGAAACAGAGAATCTGATACTTCGTTATTTTGGCTCCTTGTTTTGTTATCAGGGGTTTCAATCAGCTTTAGAGGGACTGGCGTTTAAAATTCACATTGTCTGCAGGGAGGATCACGTCTGTAACTCTGAGCCAAGCCATCATCTGGCTGCTTGTTCTTTTCTTTCTGCACGTAATTATAGGAAACTTTATTGTTACCGTTACGGCTTTTTGAGCATGTTTGCTGAAAACAAATACTCAAAACAGTGAGAAAATATTTGCACGATTAAGGCTTTTTTCAGGCTAGTTCAATTATGATTGTTTAAATATCTCTAAGTCACAATAAATGTCACTTTTTAGGCACTTTACATGAAAAACTGGTCCTATTCATGTACAGAACTATATGATCAAATCAGTCCTATGTAATTAACTCATATAGACATATATATAATGCATTCATTCATTCATCTTCTATCTTGCTTATTCCATAGTGGGAAGCTGGTGCCTATCTCCAGCAGTCTATGGGCGAGAGGCAGGGTTCAGTCTGGACAGGTCGGCAGTCCATCGCAAGGCAACCCACAAACAACCAAGCACACTCATTCACACACATAAGGACAATTTAGAGAGACCAGTTAACCTAACAGTCATGTTTATGGACAGTGGGAGGAAGCCGGAGTAGCTGGTGAGAATTCACTCATGCACGGGGAGAACATGCAAACTCCATGCAGAAAGACCCCCGGCCAGACTTTAGGTGTATTGCATTATAATACATAATGCAATGCACCTAAATTCAGTTTTCTGCATCAAGGCTTTCACATTTCACAAGGAACCCAACAGTACCAGGATAAATATGGGCTGCCATCTGCTGTGACCGACTGGATTTTGTTTGCTAATTATGATAGAACTGTTTTTAATTTTCTTAATGTAAAAAAATGACTAAAATGCACCAGAGATGCAGCCAGGAAACTTTCTGTGTAGCTTTGCCAGGGCTAATTGGAGACAGAAATGACAAACCAATCAAGGTTTGGGGAAAAAAAGTTTGACTGTTAAAAATGCCTTTTATATTTTTAATTATTTTTTTATTTTCAACAGTCATCCTTGTGCGGTCGGCAGCAGACGCTCCAAGGCTTGCCTCCCAGCAATCCTTTATGAACCTGTTCTTTACCCGAAGCACCCGTGCTTCTGATGAAACTGCCCTCTGCTAAAGTCCAGTAATCTGTCATGTCTGACAGCGGTCTGATGCGTGCTAAAGGGTCCAGATAACGCAGGTTTGGGTGGCATACCATGCTGTGATCATTCCCTTTTAAACAGTGTTCATTCCCTCTTGTCTATGTCTTACATGAAGCAGACAGAATATTGATCAAAGTAAGTATTCAGAAAAGAGATAAATTCTCATAAAAATATAAAACTACTGACTAGTACATCTGGAGCCAAAGATAAAGCAGATTTCAGCATAAAATACACACTTCATGATATTTATGCCTTTTATTTCTGTAGTAATGGCTTCTTCCTTGCTGAGTGGCCTTTCTGCCCATGTCAGTGGCAGGACTTGCGTCATTGTGAATACCAGCTTCAATCAGCATCGTCACAAGACCTTTTGCTTTTATTCTAGGACTAATACACAGATTTAGCACCAAAACACAATCATCTCTAGGATGTAAAACCAGTCTCCTTCCTGAACAGTTTGATGGATGCATTTAACTGTTAGAATGGATGAACTTGGCCCCTTAAGACCTTTTGTGCCCAAGGATGAACCAGACTTATGGAGGTCCACAGTTCTCTTCCTAATATCTTCTAATTCCTCTAGAGTGTTTGAGGTGTTGCCGTAAAAGACATACACATCATCTGTTTTTTTCCAAACTGTTTAAAGGCATAGAAATCTTTGAATTTGCAGAAATTAATAAACATTATTGAAAACTTATTTTTATGGTTATTCTGGTGTTTAGCAGACAGTACAACCAGTGATATTTTTTTAATGCAGTGTATGTAAATATCTGGTTTCAGCTGTTGTTGGCCACTTGTAGTTTTTGTACAGCTTCGTGTGGTCAGCCTAAAGCAAAGCTGTTGGAATCAGATGTTATTTTGAAGCCAAGCTAGCAGGACAGCCTCCAGCACAGCTTCAGCTGACATTTCTCAGTTTACCGCTGATGAAATTCTGTTCCTGACCAAACGTCTGGGTACTTGTTGAAGTTCAGTGCGAGCCATGTTAGCTGTGGCTTCTTGCCTTTCACATGTCACCTTTATTAGACTGCTCTCTCTGTTTAGTTCGGTCCCATCTGGTGGTACAATCCATTTTTCTTTCACCTGCTTTTCTGCTCTCGTCTGAATTTTTGCCTCCACAGCCTTCGTCATTCCCAAAGCCCCTGCGAGGAAAGGCAATCTAACCTGGCACAGGAAACCAATCAGCCTGTTATTGCTGGCAGTGAACGGAACAGCCATGTTTTAATATTTATACACCAAACTATTCATATCATGTAAATCAGGATTGCTGATGGGCAATGCAAGACTTTATGTAGTGTCAACCAAACACCTTTGGAGAGAAGGGAGATAAGCAGTAAAACTGACTGGCAGTAAAGTGGGGTTTAGTCATGCAGACACAAAACTTGAACTGGTACATCCTTACTGGGCTCCACAGGTAAAACAGGTTCAGTTTTTGATCAAATTCAAGTCCATAAAAGGCAAACATCTTGATGGGTACAGTGCATCGCAGACGTATTTTGACTGTCATGACTGTCACATGCATCACAATTTACCCCGTCTGAGTCAATAATCAGCAAAATCACCTCAGGGTCAAGTCTTTTAAACACGGACTTTGACTAGGCCATTCTAACACAGGAATATGCATTGATCTAAACCATCCACTGTATATCTGACTGTATGTTTAGGGTTGTTGTCCTGCTGGAAAGTGAACCTCCTCCTGATCTCCAGTCTTCTGCAGCTTTTAGCAGGTTTTCATCCAGCATTATGCTGGATTTAGCTTTATCTGCTCTGACAAGCTTCCCTATCCCTTCTAAAGAAAAGCCTACCCACAGCATGACACTACCTCCACCATGTTTCAGTGTGGGGATGGTGTCTTCAGCGTGATTTACAGGGTTTGTTTTCCTACACATAGTGTTTTGAATGTTTTGGTCTCATCTGACCTTCCTTCACGTTAGCAGCGTTTCTTGTAGGGCTTTTGGCCCTACAAGAAAAATTCCATGTTTTGCCGTATTCAGGGTGATGTACAGCATCACACTTAAAGCTTTGTTTGTAGGCCAAAAAGTTTAGGTTTGGTTGCTTTTCCTTCTACAAACAGCAGTTTTCTGTTAACAGGGCTTCTTATGGTTTTCTTTCAAAAATGGCTTTGTCTTGTTACTCTTGCCAAGGTCTCCCCAAACATGTTGTCTTCCAGGATTGTCCTGTATTTACCTTTATCCATCTTCCATTAATTAAGACCAGCTTTCTGGTCTCTGCTGAAGAAAAGCATCCCCACACTAAGTTGGGGAAGGTTTGTCCAGGATGATGTGCAGTGTTGGTTTCCACCACACATGGGGCTGTGCCTGGAGGCCAAAAAGTTACACTTTGCATCATCTGACCAGAGCTCCTTCAGCCACATGTTTGTTTAATCATCTGCATGAATTTAGGAAAACTTTAAACAGGACTCTTGCTTCAGAAAGAAAATGGTTCTTGGCAATCTTTCATGATGGCTAGATTTATGAAGTGTACCACAAATCCTGCCGATAGATTCTCTCACCTGAGCTATGGAATTCTGCAGCTCCTCCAGAGTTAGCATGCTCTGTCTAGCTGCTTCTTTGACTTATGCCGTCTTTTCCCAGCATTTCCATTTAGTTGGATGGTCATTCCTTGGTAGGTTTGCAGTTGGTCCATCCTCTCTCCATGTTCAGATGATGGATTAAACAGGCCTCTGTGAGATGTTCCAAGCTGTTAGGACTTGCAAAATGGAGGACTAGCAGGCAGCATGACGGTAAGTGAAAAAGGATTTAATGAACAAAAAACTCACTCATAGGAAGAGGCAGAAACAAAACAAAAAAATGAGCAGGCAAGACAGACATGGCATGATCCAAAAAACAAGACAGCATGATCGAGACAACAAGACATGAGCATGATCCAGAAAATGTTTCCATGCCGAATGACAGAACAGGTGTGTATTTATGGAGTGTGACCAGGTGAAGCAAGATAACAGATTAGCTAGATGCAGGTGAACCAAATAAAATTAATTGACAGGAGAAAACAAAACGTGGCTGGAGCAAAACAGAGACCCTTGAATACAAACTAGTACACTATGAAATTAAAGCATAACCAGATATAAAAAACATAACTTGACAAAACATGAACAAGACAAAAACTAAAGCATGATTAGGAAAATAATAAACAGAAGCATGATTCAAAACTTCAACAGTGAAATAAGACCAACAAAACCCAAAAACACCCTCAAATCATAACACAAGCCTGGGATATTGTTTTAGAACCTAAACCTGATTTAAACTTCTCCACAACTTTCTCCCTGACCTTTCTGCCATGTTCCTTGGTCTTCATGATGCTGTTTGTTCTCTAATGTTCTCTAACAAGCCTCTGAGGCCTTCACAGAACATCTGCATTTATACTGAGATGAACTCACACCCAGGTGTTTTCTGTTAACAAATCAGCTGACTTCCGAAGGCAGTTTGTTGCTCTAGATTTTATTTATGGGTATCAGAGTAATTGTTCCGGGATTTCTGTTCTATAAGTGTTGTTCTGTTGCATTAAATCTTAATAAAATACACTGACGTTTGTGGTTGTAAGGTTGTAATTCCAGATGTGTGGGGCTAACAAGGATAAACGGTTTTTCCAGGAGAAGAATTCACCTTTTTATTTATTTGGGGGATTTTATTGTGATGTATACCACTCAGCATTACTAATGCATTACTGTGTGGATTCCTCCAGCAAGTCTCACAAAGTTTACATAATCATATTTCATTAGACAGACTGAGCCTAAGTGGGAGCCAGGAGAAACATTCCCAAAGGACATTCAGGGTTCATCCTTTTTTCACACAAACCGAGACTTGGTATCAAAGCTGCTTGGCCATTAAAGGTTCTCTGGAAGATAAAGCTGTGTCGAAATAAAACTTTATTAATCAGTCATTGTTATCTATGATGTTTCCTCACCCAACATCATCCTCCTCCAGCTGGATTCTGTCCGTCGCTTCCCAAGCCGAGCCCCAACTCTGCAGCAGAGACGTGGGCTAATTCTTCTGGGCTAACAAATTGGCTCTTATCCCTCCTCTGAGGATTCAACTTGTCAGATCATGCAGATAGCAGTGCTGCAATGAAATGCTACAGCACACACAGTTTAAACATATAGAGCCATTAGAGGGTCCTGGTGGAGCTCTGCAGGTCCCAAGGTCCCATAAACCCGGCTCAGCCTGGCAGGAAGAATAAAGCAACGCCCCAACACGGATCCTGTCACCAGCTAATATGTCAGTCGTCATGTTTTAAAGCCTGACTTTAACACAAGGGAAAACACTCAAGCTGTTCACCTCTGACGGACTCCAGAGAGTGGGCTGTTTCTCTCCAAACAGCCCAGATCCTTAGTTCAATGCAAGGCCAGAACCACTAGAAGCAAACTAATGGAGAAATATCTGCTGTGTTAAATAGTGTTGGCTTTACTTGCGTACGCTGTAATTTAGCTACAAGCAGGAGTGAAAGGAAATGCTCTACGTTTCCCTCATAAACCCTCGCAGCATTTCATGCACGGCTCAGTCCGTGGAAAGCATCCTGACGGTCCGGTGCCAAGGGGAGTATCTGGTGTTGCGCATGCCGCACATGATCGTTTTTTATAAGAAGCACAGATGTTTATTAGAAGATTTATTAGCAGCACGGTGGAGCTGAGGGTTGTGCAGCAGACCGAATGTCTTTCAGTTGGGCTCTCTGTTATTTTACTTTGCTAATTCTTAAAGGAGCCTGCAGCTTGGAGAGGAGGTATATGGAGCTGAGAGCAGCAAGAGCACTCATGGGCCTGATAATGTCCGTCTTAATCAAAACTGAGCTGAAATTCATAGAGGCCTTTTTTTTTATTGCATGATCTGAGGTAGGTGTAGGAACGAAAAAGGCTGATGGTTCCCCTGGCTGTTCCTCTGTTGGTGATGAAGCAGTTTCTCATTGATCGTATCTGTGAAAATATGACAATAGAAGCAAATATAGCAGAGAAACAAATGAAAAGGGAAATTAATTAAATGAGCGACGGATGGACAGAAGTAACGTTGTTCAGAATGACCAGGTCAAAAACCGGGTCACTGTGAGCTAAAAACAACAAACTGTGAGGGTTTGGAGAAGATTAGCTCTGTTCACAGTTGAATACCACATTCCCGTTCGCACTAACATCTTCTTCCTATAGTGTAGCATTAAACCCCCTTTTGAAAATTTGATTTTTGCCTATTCTTTTTGCTAAACTCAAACTGAAAGGAGAGCATTCACAATTTTCCATTGGATTTATCTCTGAACTTTGACTAGGCCATTCTGACACCTAAATATGCTTTGATCTAAATCATTCCTCTATATCTTGGGTTGGATATCCAGGGTCGTTGTCCTGGTGGAAGGTGAACCTCCACCACAGTCTCAAGTAACCTCTAATCCCTGGTTCACACGGCAGGATGTTTAAATTGTCGGTTGATTTGAGATGTCAGACGAGAAATCTCGCAAAATCTCCAAAGATGAAATGTAAGTTCAGAGTAATTCCCCACCGTGTTTCTGTCACGTCGCTTTCTGATTGGCTACACGTCACGTGCAACAGGCTGCGTGCTCGTCTTTCTTCAGGAAACACCCCACATGGTAGGATATCGGGCCAAGGTAATCCACATGTTGAATATCCCTGATTTGAGGTCGGAGCGGTCCGGGCGTTCTTCCGAGCAGACTAGATCAGACTTAACACTCCACACAAAGACTTATCTCATAAGATTATCGTAAGAGACATCACGATAAACCGGGCATATCGGAAGGGGAAGATCGGGTCAAAAATTGGCATAAAAATCCTGCAGTGTGAAGCAGGCATTATAGGTTTTCCTTCCAGGATTGTTTTTTACGTTGCTCCATCCATCTTTCTATTAACCTTGTCCAGCTTTCCTGTTCCTGCTAAAGAAAATCATCCCCACAGCATGTTACTGCTACCACCATGTGTCACTTTTGGGATTGGATCACAAATAGCATTTTGTATTTAAGCCAGAACATTCGATTTTAGTCTCATCAGACCAGATCATCCTCTTCCACATATTAACTGTCGTCTACATGGCTTGTGACTTTCTTCAACAATAACTCTCTTCTAGCCACTCTGCCATAAAAGCCATATTCTTGGAATGCACAAATGATAATTATCCAGGTAACAGATTCTCTTACCTGAGCGGTGGATCTCCGCAGCTCCTATGGAGTCACCACAGGCCTCTTGGCTGCTACAGATGTCACCTAATTGCACTGGAATTTATTTCAGGGTTTCCGAACTAAGGGAGGTAAAAACATGCATACATGCACTGCCTGCACCAATATGATACTAAATTTACACGCGTCAAAGTTAGTTAGGGTTTGATCTACTAGCTCATACAGAACCATATGAAACATACCTTCCAATCACGCGAGTTTAGCTCAAGACAAATTGGTGTCTGTTTCTGTTTTGAGCACAAACTGAAGCTAAGGAGACAAAACTTTGACCTCTGCAGGTTGGATTTATCCTAACAAGATGTGCAGGATGTGTACATATTCGTTTGACACATGAGTCTCATCACAAGGAGACAGAAAGAAAAGAGCAACTTGAGGACGACAGGAGACTCATCCTGGCCTTGGACTTCTATATGTCAGAGATAATGAGTAGGTGAGGAGAATCTGTGTGGCTGGCATCGCCAACAGCTGAATATCATGAACCAGCTGGACAGGCAAAGGGACTAATAATCTACAGCTTTACTTCATTACTGCCTATTCAGATGCACTTCTCCTTCTGTGTGTTATCTTTTCTGGGTTAAAACTACGAGAGTTCAGTTGCAAAAACACACATTTAAACATTTTAACTTGATTTTTAACATGACTTTGTCAGCAATGTTGGACCTGTTGTGATTCAAATTAAACAAACACTGTGCAAAATGAGAGCCATGTTAGCCCTAAAATACAGTCATGTTTGAAATTAGGACACTACATTTAATATTCAGTTCTTTTAAAAGAAATGTTCACATCCTTTTATAGGTAAACACTAAAAGTTAACCCTAAATTACTCACTGAGTGAAAAACATGTTTACCAACCAGAGACAAAGTTAGTACACCCTACCTCCTAATAGCTAGTCTTACCTCCTCTGGCTGAAATAACTTGTGTGATGCTTCTTGTATCCATCTACCATCTCTGTCGTCCTGAGGAAAGTTTGCTTCACTCCTCACTTTCAGTTGTGAGATGTTTGAGGGGTTTCTTGTATGTTCAGCCCATTTCAGCATCTCAGTGAGATCAAGATCTGGGCTTTACTTTCACTTACAAGTTTCGCAGCTGGTTCTTGGTGGATTTACTGGTATGTTTTGGGTCATTGTCATGGAGTCCAGTTCTGCTTCAGCTTTCATTTTTTTACACATGGTCTCATATTTTCTTCAAGCAACCTCTTAAAAAACAATTCATGGCAGATTCTATGATGGTGAGCTGGTCAAGTCCTGCTGCATCCCCAAACCATGACACCTCCACCTCTGTGTTTCACAGGTGGTGTGAGGATCTTTTCCTTGCTGTGTTTAGTTTAACCCAAACATATCCTCTGTTCTGGAGTCCAAATAATTCAGTTTTAAACTCCCCTGTCCAAGGAACATTATTCCATTATTCCTGGTCGTTGTCTACGTTCTCCTTCTTGCTCATGCCCCATGAAAGCCAAACGTTTGCAGTTTCTTTGGCACAGTTTCACATAAACAGCAAGAGTCTGCGGTATGTCCTGTGATGCCATTTTAAGGCTTATGGAAACTGCTTTTAGCATCTTGCAGCCTGCCTCCCAGGTTAACCTCCATGGACAACCAGACCTCAGCATGTTGGCAGTTGTTTTTAATGTTCTCTATTAGGACACCATATGTGGTCCAGTGGAAAGACTGATTTAAAATTCTCTGGAAGATCTTTTTCACCTGTTTCCAGACATAAGTTGCAAAATTGGTCTGCCTGAAGGCTTCAGACTGCAGCTCTTTGGATCTCAGTATGGTGTCCACTCTCACATCAACAGTCAGGAGCACCAAACTAAATGTTTGAGGTTTAAACAGGACAAACCTTCACAGAAATGATGAGTTATGATGTTCAAATCATGTGCACTTGATGTGATAAACCTGTTTGTGATTTGAGGCCATTTTAAGGGGGAGATAAATGGACGTTTACATAATTAAATTTATTACATTTTACAGAACATACAAGGTCCTTTTTTGAATTTCAAAATTGCTTACCTTTTCTAAGTATTGTTAACAATGGTATTTAATATCCACATGCCCAAATATGTTAGACAAACACATACTTTCAAGGGGGTGTCATAATTTTTTCACATGACAGAAATGCATACTGTAAGTATTTGTGTTTTAAATATAATAAAAACAGATTAACAAACTATTTTAGGACAAATCACAAACATATATGGAAAACAATGCAGTTCAGTTCTTTCCTTTCAACTTGACATGACTGAGTTCCTTGATTAGATTTTCTCCAAAAGCAGAACTTTATTGGATTAGAACTTGTTCCCCAGTGGTTCTAGTCAGGAGCCAAGTAAGACTGATTTTTTTTTTTTTTTTAAATAAGGGCCCGAGGATTAATCTTTTAACTTCTCATGAAACTTTAGTGGTGGAATAAAGAGCTCAAAATGAGGTTAAGTTGTTTATTTAGATAAAAATAGGGAGGCTGTTTATGGATGGATGGATGGATGGATGGATGGATGGATGGATGGATGGATGGATGGATGGATGGATGGATGGATGGATGGATGGATGGATGGATGGATGGATGGATGGACTTACCCCTGCAACAAGAGGCTAAAATTAAAGCATACATAACAAACCAAACTGTAGTTTAATATAGATGTGTTTTTAAATTAATAGACCTGATGCATGAAAACAGATCAGTCTAGAGGGGGATGTCTTCATCCAGCCTCTTGTCCTCATCCAGCCCTTTGTCTTCATGCAGTCTGTCCTTCAACCTAATTCAGATGGCATATATTTTATATCAAGTGATCATTAACTCTCCTTCATGTCCCCAGAACATAATAACTGAACTTCGCCATGATGAACATCTCAAGGTTTACATGCTTCTCTTGTTCATGTACTTTTTCTCTTTGTCACCAAGTGAGACTACTTATAAAAGCTTTACTTTCTGCCTGGCACACTCACTCTGCATCTTTTTGTCCTCCTCTCCAGTCTCCATTCATGCTCCCCATTCTTACCTGCATCACTTTCTCTCCAGCCTTCTATTGCATTCCCTCTTTGCCATTATGAAAACCATTTTCTCTTCAGTAAACGGCTTGCTGATTCCCCCCTCTAACACGAACAGCCTGCCTTTCATGGTAAAGTGCTCTCTCTCTCTCTTTTCTTGGTATTAATAGTATCTAGCATGGAGCCTTTACTGCAGTCTCACAAATAGAAATGTTTAGAAGGAAGGTGTGGGTACATCTCACATTTCCCTCAGAAGGAAGTCAGAGAAACAAATGCCACACCGTGGGGATAATTAGATTTTCTTTTGCTGGTTATGTTTGAATTATTGATCACATTTGTTCAATAGAGTGACAGCTCGTTGATTGATCGCAGGCCCTTAAGGGTCCATTAGCTCCATTGTTTGGTAATGACTGGTTCCTTTGCAGTGCATCTAATTGCCACTAATGTCCAGGGAAGAGGCATGACAAATGACACAATGGACCGACTGGTGCCAACAGCTTTTACCAGTTAAGTGTATAAAAGCTGCTATGATGTACTTTATGGAATGATTCATTGCAGTTTCAACTTATAATGTTATATTTTCTCTAAGCTGAGCTCCTTTCAGTTTCAGTGATGTTTGCTGTGTTTCTCTCTGCCAATAAAATGCTTTGGATGAATGATTTCTTCAACAAATCCATCTACGATAATCTCATACGCTGCTAGCAATAATCACTTTGCCTCTGAGAGACATCACTTTAGATCCTCCGCTGCTGTCTCAACGCCACTCCTCCCACCCGGAAGAACGATTTAACAAGTAGGGTAACATTTAGAGGCACATTTACAGATGCTGAGACCACAGTGATTTCTATTTTGTGATACCAGACAAAAGAGCAAAAGCACATGAAGGTTTGAAACTGCCAACGGGAAATAAAAAGTAACGATAAAGATAATTAAATCACTCAAATTTCTTACTTGTTGCACATTCTCACCCTTATTTTATTACTTGGGACTTGGATGTTTATTTCCTTGCTTCATTTTTGGGTTAAAGCGGGTGAGATTCTATTCTAATCTGGTGTTAACCCAACTCACAACAGATTCTGCCATATCGTTATTTATTAAACAAAGTTAAAGCCAAAACGAAGCACTAATGCATCGCAGATAAGAGTGAATGAAATAGGATTCACCTTCTTAAAGGGCTAATTTAGTCAGAATGTTCAGAAATCTTGCATCTTTGAGGCATATAGAAATAAGAATTGGCTTGTTTGTCAAAGCACATGTAATAAAAAACACACTTATGCCACATAGAGCAGGCTTCCTGTTGCTTTTTCAGGCTGAGCCCAGCCAGGGTCCAGAAGTCAAGAGTTGACAATTACGCGCTCGCTGCCGGGCTCCCTCCACAAGGCCTCAAGAAGGTGACCCTCTTGACAAGGTCTGCCAAGTATTGTGTCTTAGAATCGCTCCTCATCTGGTGGATTGCTTCCTCTGGGTTGAGGGATAATCTCTGCCTTAAATGGGAAAAATCAAGTGTCTGGATGTTTTGTTAAGCTGATGGGAGGATTGAGCAGAAGATGGATGAACAGGTTGGGACTGCAGCTGTGCTGAAGAAAAAGCTCAGTCAAAAACCAGAGCTCTTAATTTACTAGTCCATCTGCATTTCAGCCCTCATTTACAGACAAATGACACCCAAGAGGCTGAAATGTGCTACCGATGACCAGGGTCTGTCTGATAGATAGGGTTAGGACTTCGGTTATCTAGAGGATGTTTAGCTTGGAGACACTTCTCCTATACATCTCAAAAGGAGTCAGCTGATGTGGTTTGTGCATGCCTTCTGGGCACTTCGCTTTGAAGGAGGAGACTAAAAACTCAGTGGTGGGGCTTTACTTCCCTGCTGTCCTGGTAAAGCCTTGGTATCCCCCAGAATCAGGTGGAGAGAGAGAGGTGTGGGTTTTGACTCTTTAACCTGTTATCTCAGTGATCCAAGCTCAGGGATGGACGAACGGACGGATGGTAGGTTGGTTGGATGCATGAGCAGATCAAATTCGTGTTTGAATGGTCATTTTTTAAAATGGCTTTTTATGGAAAAATTAAATGTCGTTGTGAGAAAAGTGATTTGCAGAGTTTGAGCGGTGTGACAAAAGACGTTGGTATAAAGTTTTGACAGATGCGTTAATATTGTTCTTACAAAAGTAAAAATTAATTACATGTAGACTGGCCTTGCCACAGAGCGCCTTTAAATCCTTGGGTATGGTTTAGATCCGTTAGGTCTCCAAGCTACTGCATTTTACACTAAATTTCTTCTCACTTCCTCCTCCTCAAAAGATAAATCGGCATAGAAATCAGGCTGCAGACTTTGTTTCTACTTTTCTCTTGCGTCGCCATCATGTTTGATGTCCAAATTCTGTTTCATAACATCTTTAAAGGATGCAATTAAGAAGGAAAAGTTCTGATATATGCCGATTATAACGTATTTTATCATAAAAGCGCCACCTTGAGACTATAAAAACTTCCCTAAATAAGAGTGTAGCAGAAATAATTCAGTTAGCATTTCAGCAGAAAAAAAAATGGAGGAACAGAAGCATGAGTGAAAGAAAACACACAGGAAATTGTGAGGGCAAATTCCCAATGGAAGAAGTCAAGCTGGATGAATTAAGGAAGGGCAGCAACAAAGACTGAATGAAGTTCACCTCACATAGGGAAAAAAAAACCTTTGACTCAGAACAATGTGATTATAGTTCCCCCAGCAAGGCAGCAGGTGCTGCTGTGGTCCCCGCTCCAGTGAGCTGTGTCTGGGCGTATGGGTGGCTTCTCCCCCAGATGGGGCACGACAAATTCTGGAGAGCCCGTGTTTGTGTGTGTGTTTGTGTTCGGCGAGGTTAAGGGAGGGGAGCGAACTGCCATGTGGACAAGGTGATTAGATTGGCAGTGTTTGAAGCCTGGACGCCTGTCTGAGGGGTTAGGGCTCATCTCTCTGTGTACAATCAGCTGCTCTGTGATTAGTCACTGATGGGCGAAGTCACCAAAAACGTAGACTGCAGCCAACTGTTCCTCTCAGTAAACAAGGTGACCGTGTTCCACATTTGCCAACATGTCTCTCCTCATCCAAATTTAATGAGCTCACAGCCGTGGCTTCTTTGGCTGATGTTGATGTTGGCGTCATGAGAACACAGAAAGGACTGGATGGTCAGCTTGCAATTTGCTCTGTTTGTTCTGCTTGTCCATCAGAGTGGTTCCACATGTGTGCAGATATCGAGCATTTTTGATCCAACATGCGCTGTGGCATAAGGCTCAGGAAATAAAGCTGTTAATTTTGTCAATATGGCAACATTTAAGCGGGGAAATAGGGCAACGTCAGCCAGGTGGATTGAAAAGAAACAGACATCCTAACATAACAGGTGCTTGATTATAACAGCTTTCCATCAAGCCAGAGGAAGGATTTTACACGAGAAAAGCAAAATAATTTGATTTTATTTTTACATAGCACAATTCTCAGAGCTCTGTTGCTCTTTCATTTAAAAAAAACAAACAACACAAAAAATTTTAACAATACTCATCTAAAACACAGGGATGTCACACAGTGATAAAAAAAATTATGTCTTTTATGCATTTATTAAACTTTGGGTTTCAATTAGGGGGCCTGTGTGTTTTTATCTTGCTATCTCAAATTATTGTCTAGAAAATTGAGCGATCAGTTAAGTATGTAGGGAGCTATTTTGTACGACATTTTCCCAAATAAGTGTCTATCTAGCTTTTGATATATCTTGCTCCCTAGGCGTCCCTTATCTGGCTACATTTAGTCGGCCTATCTACCAAGCTTTCTGTGTTTTACTTGGCTTTCTAGCTATCTATTTAGCTAGTGAGCTATCTTTTTAGCTGTCTAGCTATATCTGTGTAGCTTTTGAGCTATCCAGCTATCAAGTTACCTATCTTGCACTCAAGCTATCTGGGCATCAAGCCACCTATCTTGCAATTGAGGTACTAGCTACCCATGTTGAAGTCAAACTATCTAGCTATCAAGCTACCTGTCTTGAGGTCAAGCTATCTAGCTATCAAGCCACCAGTCCAATAATTGAACAATCCTGTCATCAAACTATTATCCTCACAATCAAGATATTAAGTCATCAAGCTACATATCCAGCATGCTACGTGTCTTACTGTTGAGCTATCTAGTTCTTAAGGTACTTTTCTCACTAGCTAGCTTCACAGCCTCATTATGTTTTTCAAATTGGGTTTATAGCAAAAATGGCCCGTTCATTTCCATACGTCCACGTTTTAGACGACAGCCCCGGCCCCCCAGATTTTAGCTTTTTGTGAATGAGAAAAAAAATGTTGTGTGTAAAATGTTATTACGGTAACCGGGGGTAGAAAGCGCGAGTGAGCATGTTGCATGCAACAACAGCTGTTACAGTACCTGGTCGACAGAAGAAGAGCTGAGCGCCCTGCCTTTTACGGGTTGTCCGGCGTGATAGGGTTGGGTTCACTGTAGGGAAAAATTCAAATTTTTTTCAAAAATCTGTGCCCAAGGGAAAAAAAATATGGCTTGCATGTGTTTGGTTTTTACTAAAGATGAGGACCCAAATGCAAATAAACCAAACTTTGATTAGTTTAGATATTCAGAGCTAGTTATTAGTTGATTTGTTAATTTATTGTTGTGGGGTGTTGGTCTACTCAGTTTGGACATATGACAAAAAATAGAGTCAGTAACAGGGAATCTGAATGAGGCAAGAGCTGCAGGAACTGAGGATGATGAGGAGGGAGAGATAATCACCTGGTTAAATGCACATTTCTTCAGTTGTATGAGCTTTTAGCTCCAAGT